>OX439006.1:23517340-24117340 GCA_949316495.1 Amphiduros pacificus
TTATGTATGATGATTTGATTCTTAATCATTGGCAGAAGAGATGGAATGAAAAGTCTTCTTTATTGTCATCGGCAATCTGTCTGTTGGAACTCCTCATAACAGCACATAAATGTAAAATCTATCCAAAACAAGTTGATGTTAATGCGAATACTTTGATCATTGGTGCATTCCACTTTCAGTTCCAAGAAACAAATCTTCTAATCCCCTCCAAGAAAGGATGCTGCCAGCAACTGACAGGGAAAAGGTAAAGCATACATACACATCACCCATTAGCAGTAATTACATTCACACTTTAATACATTCACAAATAATTAAGTACAATATAAATATTAGAGCTTTAAAAAGTCATCTATTGAAGAAGGTCTTCTTATTTGACTGGAACCCATCTGATAATTTTGTTCTAACACTGACATATAATACGTCATGGTCTTGACCACTAGCCCTCTACCTATCTTGTGCAACCCATGACCCTTCAAAAAACTTGTGCATTATAAAAACTAGATTAAAAAATATATACTTCCACAAAATCCAAACGACAATATCATGAATACAGGATGGCTTACACCAATATACCCTTCTCATATTTATTGTAAACGCATGCATATATTTTATTTCCTGTCCTAATATAACTGCTAACTACCTGACCTACGCATTTACCTCCAAACCAGGCTTGATCTTTTATTCAAAACGAAACTACACTCTTGATTTAAGAACAACTCTTAGACCTGATTTACCTCTTTAAACTTTAACTATATCTTGATTCAATTTATCTAAACATTCACTATATCCTGATTCAATCTATCTAAATCTAAACTATATCCTGATTCAATCTATATAAACATTCACCATATCCTGATTCAGTATATATAAACATTCACTATATCCTGTTTTACCTCTCTAAACATTCAGAACATCCTGATTCAATCTATCAAAACATTCAATATATCCTGTTCGGTTGTATCTAAACAATCACCATATCATGCTTCATTCTATCTGAACATTTACTATATCCTGATTCAATCTATATAAACATTCACTATATCCTGTTCCAATCTATCTAAACCTTCATTATATCATGATTTAATCTATCTAAACAATAATTTTATCCATGGATCAACTGAGGGTTTCCCCAGATGTATGTAATAGGGTGTCAAATACCATGAATGATTATTTTGGGGTCATGTCTATTTTCATCTACAAGCTGAGTAAAATAATCAGATTAAAAAGTCTTCAATAAAGAAACATATTTATTTCTCTGAGCATTGTGGATTTTTTCAACTGAACCATTCATCCAAAGGCTAGATTCCTATGATCTCGGCTTCTTTATAAGGAGCATGGTCAGTGTGTCGCCATAACGTTTTTACCATATCAGAGAGAGGCAGGTCATCCCATTCAGTAAAGTCAGAGAATCTGGACTTAATATCCTTTTTGGTGGCTTCTTTGTCAAGTTTAAACCTAATTGACTTCTTGAGTAGTTCATGTTTCTAAACTCAAGAACAAGTGACCTTTTGTACAAGTGGCCTTTTGTACAAGTGGCCTCAGATGTGGGCAGGAATATTAATCAATATATGACTAATATAGGCTTTGAAACACTGAATTGAAGGATTAGATGATAGAGAATAGAAATATCTATACATTTAGGACAATAAGGTAAAATTAACAACTTTTAAACAGGGATTAAACATCTTTTCATTCAAGGTTGTGATTTAAGCTTTCACTTATTTAGTTGTATAAATGAGACTAGAAGAGAAGAGGTCCAGCTCCCAAACGCTCCATTTGTTAGATGTTCTTTTCGGTGTATTGTGTATTGTTTATTGTCCTATTTTGTCTCAGATCCTTTTTCATGAAAATGGCATTTGACCAAAGTATTTGTGTGTTGCATGATGTTGCTGGGGATATTATTCATAGAATATATAGAAATCTACATTTTTGTGGACGCTTACAATGACTACAGCCCCAGATCTCATGTCAACAAAATAACCTTTGATCAAAGTATCTATGTGCTCCATGATGATGGATACTATTCATAAAATATATTGAATTTCTTCTTTTTTTGTAGACGGTTACAATGACTACTGCCCCATTCTTGCGATATGTGGGGAAAAAGAAAAAGCTGCCTGCTCCATATCAAGGTAAACATTTTGAAAGCACAGATTGCTTTTCATATATCATCCTCTCTGTCATTCTTGGACTTTGTTGATCTTTCTTTTAACTAAAGTTAGATATTTGTGCAGTAGCTCATCACATATATTCTATTAAAGCCTAATAAGACAGTGTACTAGTGATGTAATGACCCCAGTAGTGGAATGGGACTAGTAGGGAAATTGGACCTGTAAGGAATGAGACAAATATTGGAATGGGACCAATGAAGGAATGAGACCAATAATGGAATAGGGCCAATGAAAGAATGAGACCAATAATGGAATGGAACCAATGAAGGAATGGGACAAATAATGGAATGGGACCAATGAAGGAATGAGACCAATAATGGAATAGGGCCAATGAAGGAATGAGACCAATAATGGAATGGGACCAATGAAGGAATGAGACCAATAATGGAATGGGACCAATGAAGGAATGAGACCAATAATGGAATAGGGCCAATGAAGGAATGAGACCAATAATGGAATGGGACCAATGAAGGAATGAGACAAATAATGGAATGGGACCAATGAAGGAATGAGACCAATAATGGAATGGGACCAATGAAGGAATGAGACCAATAATGGAATGGGACCAATGAAGGAATGAGACCAATAATGGAATGAGACCAATGAAGGAATGAGACCAATAATGGATTGAGGCCAATGAAGGAATTAGACCAGAAGGACTACAATGTATTTTGATACTTATCAAACAGAATATTCGAAGATCAGTTACTGTAAAATTTAAAAGCATGTAGCTAGATCTCTTAGGTCTCGCCATTGTACCTTTAAAACCTAACAATAGTGCTTACTAAAAAGCTTGTACATCACTTATACATTGTCTCGAAGTTTCCAGAGATATACATTTTTCATCATATTCTTTGCTTTACTTTTCAATAGTTTACTTTTATTCCCATTATCGAGATAAAACACAAAAAAAGAGAAAATAGATAATTTTATTGTAAAACTGCCAGTTCCCGAGGTGTTGAACTCTATGCTTCCCTTGTGAGAGAGTGTTGTGGATCTGCTTTCAGATGCAGGCGTGTTCTACACTCTTGTAGAGCAAGTCCCGCCCCCTACCGGTCGCTCTGTCCGTTTCCGCGCCACGGAGGCGGCGAGAATCGCATTGCAACAGAGTCGTTATTGGGACAGTATTTCCTCGCTTACCGGGAAGGACTTTTCCCGGCGGCGACGCATTGCTGGTCCGGAGGAATCGATCCTGTCTGGTATGTCTGTGAACGTGTATGTACAGCTTTCTCTGCTTATTATCTGACAAATGCCACGCCTTTATAGTCAATTTCCACAGCAGTATCAACAATGTTCACAGCAGTATCAACTATCAATTAAACAAATTTGACCAAATATTTTTTTTCCTGATCTAATGTTACAGTTTTTTTCATTTGAAAAACGAAGAGCGTTCACACTACTACCAAGAGAGAAATTTCTTTGAAGAAGAAATAATACTGGGCTGTTGAAGTTATCAAAATAATATACATCATGTATTATGAATATACATGTACTCTAAATTTGTAGGTTAAAATTTGGCGCCAAAGTTAGGCTGCCATGTGGGCAGAAAGGCGTTGACAGTTTACATGAGCCTACTATACCGCCATCTATGATAAATATTTATACGTTATTCTTATAGATTGATCTTGAGGTGACATAATATAAAAACTTTCCATTATTGCTCCAGGTAACACTGCCACGCTGTTTTAGTATCATTGCTTTTCTGTGCGTTAGAAACATAGGAACACTTTTGATTCGTTTGATCCTTTTTGTCAGTACAGAATCCCTACTTTAGGTAATGATTCGACCTTGTGACTGTCCTGTTGGTAGTATAGTTTATTCTTGTTTTACAATTAGTATAATTCATATTAATAATATCTTATCACCATAGATAACATCTATGATTTGCATTAGATTTCACTAGTATCACATCACTATTCGTATTCGTGCATCTTTCATCTGAATGTCTGTAGCAACTAGATATCTTTTTGATTGATTTTTCAATCACATTTATATCATCTTTGTCATTCCATCCCCCAATCAATTCAGAAAATGTATATACAAATAGATAGATTTATCTCCGTCTATTTTAATGATAAAAAAATCATATCTTCTAGAATGGATATAATTTTCTTGCTGTGAATCATTCTTAATATTTGCTATATTTGATTAATTAATATATTTGATTGAGCATTTTTGATTTTTTTCTTAACTTGTGGAGATAAATAACTCAGCATCTTTGATCTTTTCAGAAGTAAAGGTAAATCCCATCACACGTCATCATCTTTTGCCCCCATTGCGACCCATCAAGGGGAATCCCACTGAGCAGGTGCTCAGGCTGCGCAGCTCAGTGCTGCTACCTGCCGGCATCGCTAGAGCAAAAATTCATGTCTACAACAGCAAACAACGATGATGCAACATTTTTCAAATGATATTTTTATTTTTATGATAATTTTAATATTTGTAGAGTTCTGTGATAATCGTAGATTAAAATATTTTGTGAAAATATATTTCATTGTTTTTGATATTTAAAAAAAAAATTTATTCACGCTTCTATATTATCTGTGTGATAACAAATATATATATATATATATATATATATATATATATATATATATATATATATATATATATATATATATATATATATATATATATATATATATATATATATATATATATATATATATATATATATATATATATATATATATAAATCTGTGTCAGTTTAAAACACACAGACTGTATTGTTGACAGTATGTATATGTATTTCTTACCAAACTATTCTGTATGTACTTCATAACAAATTTTAAAAAAATGTTTTATAAATGGTGATCATAAAGAGGAATAACCATATTATAATGATAACTCATAAATCAGTTTGTCTAGTAAGGGAATAAAATCAACACCCTGTGACCAATCCCCTTTGGAGGGCTGGTGCACTCTTTGGCATTGCACATGTCATTAAACATTGAAAATAGCCCAAGGTCACCCAACATTGAACTTTTGCAAGCCCCTCATAGGTAGATCACATCTGCCAAATCATATTGATTGCAATCTTGAAGAAAATATAACATACACAAGTGAAGTTCTTTTGTGCTGATCATGACCTTGACCTTGATCATGACCGTGAAATTTACCTATATTTACTAATATCAAGCTCTAATCTTTTCTGATTTGTAAAGGATTAGATTCACAATATTTTAGAAGCGTTTATCTATATGACCTCTAAGTAGATCACTGACCTAGTTACATCATTTTTTTTCAAAAGTTATGAACAAAGATATTGAATAAAATATATGTAGTCAGAATAAATGCTATTTATATGTAGTCAGAATAAATGCTATTTATCATGTTTTGTAAAATATCACAAATATCTGATTTAGATAATTGTGACCTTGAAAATTGCCAAGGTCACCCAATATCATACTTCATATGTTGATCACATCTACCAAGTAATATCAATATTGCTGTATTTTGTAAGAAAAAAGAGCATTAACAAGTGAAGTTGTGCTGGTCAAGACCATGACCTTGACCCATGGCCACAAAAAGTTGAGCCTAAAATAATTCTTAGACCTACATATTATCATGTTATAGTATCTAGTCCCTTATGTCCAAGCATTACTGAATGAGGAAGAAAACAAAGTGTGGCAGCGGACGTGGCAGAAGCAGTGGAAACAGAGCAAAAACATAAAGTCAGCTTGTGCTGACTTGATAACTACATGGATTTTGGTTTGAGTAAAGGAGAAAGTAGTTTCATCACCTAGTTACCATAGCATTTGCTCTGAATCATTTTGTGTATAATATTAAGGTATAGGTCATTTTATCACAACAGATTTGTAGATGGTACAATATAGATAAATTAACAATATTGAATACAAAGGGAAATCAAACAACAATATTGAATACAAAGGGAAACCATAAAAAATGGTAAATTTAGTCTGATTGATTCTATGTGTGTAGCATCAGGGGTGGGAGAGCTCTGAACCAATCTGGGTGGTAATTGAAACATATCTGGGTGGTATGACATCATACCATTGTCCTGAACCAATTCTGAACCAATTTTTTATGTCTCACAAAAAGCATCAAAATCACATAATAATCATCACAAAAGTGTACAAATTTCATTACAGTAGAGTGTGTAACAGTGCCTTGTTAATGATAGTGTAAATTTTATGATAAATCTATAATGATTTTACTGTAATATTTGTGCCCGTAAGTCGGGAATTACTCCTCGTTATGCAATGTTAAACTTGGGTACATTCCTGTGTTAAAATGTGGTAATAATCTCGTTAGAAATCAGTTTCTGATGATCATATACTTATATATGTAACTGATGAGCATGTTATTTTCATTAAGATTTGTGTATGGTAGTAGTTATATGAATATTAAAGAATGCTAATTTTCAGTCAAGCCATTGTTCACCATATGGCACTGCCTAGATACCACTCAGATTGGCTGTGATTTAGATGTGTTGCGAATGTCCAGAATGACGTCATTTAGCACCCAGATCAGTGGTGAGCGTCCAGAATGATGCGATTTGACCAGATTGGTTCAGATTTGCTGCACAGATTTGTTCAGAGCTCTCCCACCCCTGAGCATGAGGGTATGGGCCATGTTCATTATAACAGACTATATAAACAGTACATTCAAGTTGGTTATCATTTAGAATAACAATATTGAATATAGCAGAAAATTGTCAAAAATCAGTATATTTAGTCTGAGTGAGGGACAAAGTAATTATATCACCTGGTTGCCATAGCAACCCATGCAATTCATTTGATATCAAACATTCTTATGTGTGGAATATAAAAGTATGGGCCATGTTTATTACAAAAGACTATAAAATTGGTATACTCAACTTGGTTATCATTTAGAAAATCAATATTGAATATCGCCCCAAATCATCAAATCAGCAAATCTAATCTGAGTGAGGGACAAGGTATTTTTATCACCTGGTTACCATAGCACTGATATGAACTTTCCAATTTGGGAAACATAAAGTTATGGACCATGTTTATCACAACAGACTATATAAATGAGACATTCAAGTTGTTTTTCATTAAGAATAAAAATGCTCATTATCGCAAAAATCATCAAAATTTGTGATGTCAGTCAGAGTCAGGGACATGTCAGTGATGTCAGTCAGAGTCAGGGACATAGCAACGCATATGATCTGAACTTTTCAATGTGGGAAACATATGGGTATGGACTGTGTTTATCACAAGAGACTATATAAATGGTACATTCAAGTTGTTTTTCATTTAGAGTAAGATTGCTGAATATCACAAAAATCTTCAAAATTGGTGAATTCATTCTGAGTGAGTGACCAGGTAATTGCATCACCTGGTTACCATGGCAACACATTTGTTCTGAAATATGTTCTGTATGTAAAATAAGGGCATGACCTGTGTGTACCATTATAGATAGCATAGTGTGTTCAATCAATATCATTATAATGAGTAATTGCAATGCAAAACATTGCAAAAATCATCAAAATTCGAAACATTGGACTGAATTGAGGACAAGGTATTTTGATTACCTGGTTACCATAGCAACATAGTTAATAGCAAATGATTTAGGAATCGGACATTGAAGAGTAGGTTGTGTTGAATAATGTACACCAGTTAGCTGGTATATTCACATTAATTGTCACTGAGATCATGGAGGTCAAATATGTCAAATGTGGATGAAAATGCTATTTTTGAAAAACAGATGACCTTGTGCAGATTTGCACCAACGACCTTGGACAATAATTTGAAAAAACATGTTATTTAAGTTTAAAATCTATACAAAAATATTTTACAGATCTGTTTTAACCAATCTAGCTTGATTAAATCAAACATCTCATTAAATTGTATATGTTTTTGGTTAATAATATTTGTTCATTATTCACAAAAATCAGTGAAAATGAGAAAAATGACAAAAAATTGATGCATGACCTTGACTTCGACCTTGAATATGTTTTGTTTTACCAACATCATCTAGAGCCCCTCAGGTGTGATTGTGTGAGATTTTGTTCATTTCCCATGTGATTTAGGTGTCTTGTGATTCTGTTTTACTTGTATTGTTTATTGAATAGCAAAAATGACAAATTTGATTTTTCAATTTTTCCTTGCGGTTTAAAAATAAAATTTAAAAAGTCCCCACGAATTTTATTGTTGATGTTGGTAATATAGGCGTTGCTGTATATTGCCATAATAGTGACACCTCTGGATCTATAGTTGGCCTTGGGAGAAAAATGTCCATAAACTTGCCTTGTTTTTCACATTTTGGCTCTAGTTCCGAACATGGCCACCAGGGCTGTATTGTATCAACAGGTTCAAAATCATGAACCCAATATTTTGGGCTCAAAATCGGTGTTCAACACCAAATTTGAACCAAAAGTATTGTATGAACAAGTTCAACACCAATATCGGGTTCAAACACCAATTTCGGGTTCACGTTTTTTTACTCATGACATATTGAACTTTTGCAACAAGATGAGTTGCAATAAAACATAGAAGTTGGACTATTAGCAGAGATCTCTCTCAACCATCAGTTACATGTGACAGGTAACAACGTGAACCTTTTTAACCTCAGATGTATCGTGAACCTTTTTTGACCTCAGATGAGGCTCAAAGTAGGGCAGCACTGTTTGGCGTTATTATGGCACTATTCAAAAGACAAAACCTTTCATGATATCATAAGCATATTGCCATACTGAAATGATATAATCTTCCCTTTCAGTGCCTCTATGATAACATTCCACATATAAATGACGTCAAGAAAGAAGTGTGCTTTCAAAGGGGGGCTATAAATTAGAGTCTTGTTTAAATAAATTTAACAAACACTCATGGGTAGGCATCAATAACAAAATTAAGAGACCTGAAAGACAATTACATATATCTGCTAAAAGTGAGTATTAAACTTCTTTTTTGTTGTTGTTGCAAAATTGGCGCTTAATTTCTTTAAACAATAAACATAATAGATTATCTATATAATTTTTTGTTATAATGAGCATATCTCTAACCATATACAATAACTAATTATTATAGGACGGACTGTTGCTGGAATTACAATACTCTGTAGTTAGATAAGCAAAGTAATCTTCATTCCTATTATTAAGACATTGCAATTTTTATTGATCAACATTTTTTTCATTATTTGTCTTCAACTTGAAAAAGTATCATGTAGTGTGCCCAAAAATCTCATTCAAGCCTGCCTGCAAACATTAGGGACAGAAATAAAACCACAAGTTTAATTTACACCCAACAGCTTCCCTGTAAAACCTATTCAGTTTAATCAAGTTGCCAGGATACCACAGTTCCCACGCTGCATATCTATTGCCATCAGCAAATCTCATTTTGTTGAACAAAAGCAATGTATAACTCATTAGCCGTTTCCCACATTGACCAAATAATTCTGCATACTAGAATCGTGTAGTAATTATGATTAATTAATAATTACTCCAAGCTAGAATAGAAGTCTCCGCATTAATTTGTGTTTGTATCAAACAGTTTATTTATACGGTCATTGTCTGCAAATTATCATAGGGTAAGAGTCGATATTATTTACAGATGTATTTTGCCATAATTAAACCAGCTCTTCTGGGAATTCTATAAATTGTATTTTTTTTAAAGTTTGAAAATCACAATTTTAGGTTTAAGTGCAAATATTTCATCTTGATTTCATACGGATTCACTTGATAATAACAGAAATAGTTGGCTTTTTAAAAATATGAATCTCAATTTATCAATGTGAATCTCTAATCCATGGAAAATACATGAAAATCACGCAATTACACGAAAATTAGACCATCCTTTTTACACCACTAAATGTCAAAGATTCCAAGCCTATAGATTCCATGATTTACATTTTGTTGCCATGAAACTGGTTTCTCTATTGTCCATAAATATCTGGCGTGTAATAGGTTTATCACGTGTTTCCTATTACCAAGAATCGCATCAGCCAGAAAAAATTATTTCCAAAAGATTTTCACTCAATCGCAGCACTCACATACTTAAAAGCTGCTTATCATACATTTGATACAAAGACTGTTTTAAAAAGAGTCTTTTCAAATATTCTAAGACCTGAGGTTATGGAGGAAAATGGATTGAGATGGTGTCGCCGCCGGTCCAGTGCCCGGTCTATAGTGGAGGCTGATGATGAAGGAAGCGCTGATGAGCGAAGGTTGGTATCTTTGTCATACCAGACAAATATTGATGTATTGATATACCTCTATCATAGTAGAAGAGTGCAGGTTGGTATCTTTGTCATACCAGACAAATATTGATGTATTGATATACCTCTATCATAGTAGATGAGGACAGGTTGGTATCTTTGTCATAACAGACAAATATTGATGTATTGATATACCTCTATCATAGTAGATGAGGACAGGTTGGTATCTTTGTCATAATAGACAAATATTGATGTATTGATATACCTCTATCATAGTTTATGAGTGCAGGTTGGTATCTTTGTCATACCAGACGAATATTGATGTATTGATATACCTCTATCATAGTTGATGAGGGCAGGTTGGTATCTTTGTCATATCAGACAAATATTGATGTATTGAGATACCTCTATCATAGTAGATGAGCTAAGGTTGGTATCTTTGTCATATCAGACAAATATTGATGTATTGATATACCTCTATCATAGTAGATGAGTGCAGGTTGGTATCTTTGTCATACCAGACGAATATTGATGTATTGATATACCTCTATCATAGTAGATGAGTGCAGGTTGGTATCTTTGTCATACCAGACGAATATTGATGTATTGATATACCTCTATCATAATTGATTAGTGCAGGTTGGTATCTTTGTCATACCATACAAATATTGATGTATTGATATACCTCTATCATAGTTGATTAGTGCAGGTTGGTATCTTTGTCATACCAGACGAATATTGATGTATTGATATACCTCTATCATAGTTGATGAGTGCAGGTTGGTATTTTTGTCATATCAGACAAATATTGATGTATTGATATACCTCTATCATAATTGATTAGTGCAGGTTGGTATCTTTGTCATATTAGTCGAATATTAATGTATTGATATACCTCTATCATAGTAGATGAGTGCAGGTTGGTATCTTTGTCATATCAGACAAATATTGATGTATTGATATACATCTATCATAGTAGATGAGTGCAGGTTGGTATCTTTGTCATACCAGACAAATATTGATGTATTGATATACCTCTATCATAGTAGATGAGTGCAGGTTGGTATCTTTGTCATACCAGACACATATTGATGTATTGATATACCTCTATCATAGTAGATGAGGGCAGGTTGGTATCTTTGTCATAACAGACAAATATTGATGTATTGATATACCTCTATCATAGTAGATGAGGGCAGGTTGGTATCTTTGTCATATCAGACGAATATTGATGTATTGATATACCACTATCATAGTTGATGAGCGAAGGTTGGTATCTTTGTCATATCAGACAAATATTGATGTATTGATATACATCTATCATAGTAGATGAGTGCAGGTTGGTATCTTTGTCATACCAGACAAATATTGATGTATTGATATACCTCTATCATAGTAGATGAGTGCAGGTTGGTATCTTTGTCATACCAGACACATATTGATGTATTGATATACCTCTATCATAGTAGATGAGGGCAGGTTGGTATCTTTGTCATAACAGACAAATATTGATGTATTGATATACCACTATCATAGTAGATGAGTGCAGGTTGGTATCTTTGTCATACCAGACAAATATTGATGTATTGATATACCTCTATCATAGTAGATGAGTGCAGGTTGGTATCTTTGTCATATCAGACGAATATTGATGTATTGATATACCTCTATCATAGTAGATGAGGGCAGGTTGGGCTGGGGTGGAAGGTTTTTATTTTAATATTATTGTTTTATTTAACAGCGAAATGTGGATGTCTTAAAATCATATCCAAACAAATTCTCAGTCTCCAATAATTATCAAAATGTATAGCTTGAGGAGCATTGTTTCGACCAATCAGAGACCAGTTAACAAACGGTGCTCATGCCAGCAATGGCGGTAGATGGCAAACAATATATGTCTACAGTTCAACCGTGCAAAACTCCAGAAATAACCGTAATTTGTTCAAATTTTATTCTTGATTGCTAAATAAACTGAATATTGATCTAGTGTAATATAATGTGGTAATGGCCATGCATATGTTTTGCTCTCAAATAAATATACTATGATTGGTATGCAAATGAATTGAATTGTGGTGCCATGGGATCGAAAATGGGCTATACAGCAGTGAACGATGCTGTATGGGCTAAAATGAAAAATAAATGATGTTATATAAATTTGTGGCAAGTGTAATTGGACGTGATTGTGACCAGAATTTATCAACTTTTTCCACTAATATATATCTGGAACTTATTTAACATTCATATTTATTTGACACTATCAATAATATATTGGTAGACCTATTTAAAAAAAAATAAAAAATCTTCATGGAAAACCCTCTCTTATAACTTTATACAATTGCCAATTCTAGTGTTGGTAATGTTTTTTTACATAACTACAAAAGTGGATATCATTATTGACATCAAGTGTCTCGCCGCACTTTTCGCTGTATCACAAGTATTTTTGCAGAACTCAATTTAGAGCGAATGGCCTGGTATATAAAAGACTGATTCATATCATTACACCGCTAACCGATATTCAGTAATCCTGAAATATTCAAAACGTGTATATGAACTTTGAATATCTCCTCGAGAAGTATGCACCCTTTCATTTGTATTAAAACTTAAATATTGTCAACAAGAGGTGAACACTTTGATGTTAAGATTCATTTTGAAACTTGCAGAGTTGCGGGTAACAGACATCTGATCGAAGGGCAGCTATTTCATTACGTGAACAATGAGTTGCTATATATGAATCACTGAGTGGCTATGACGCCATGAGCACGAACAAGGGCGTCACAACCACTTTTTGCCACCTTTGTTTTCATGTTGCTGTGGTTTATTCATTGTCCTATCTATTCGTTTCCGGAAGGAACCTTGTCTCCTTGTCACAAAATTGCACTATTTATATTTTCCCTACAGTCCATACACTTAAACTTACGATCTTCAAATTGCAAGTTGAGTCCAATTTTCATTTGTTATAATTAACTGATTTTTATTTATGCTTTGTAGCCCCCTGGAGGAAGGAAGAAGGGCGTTCAGCATCGGGTCTGGGGGTGTGTTACAAACAGCAGCAGCAAAAGTCAGGCAACGACTTCTGCTGAAGAGACAACAATGCCAAGGTGACAGTGATGGTTTTTCAATCACTCCCATCCAGAGAAAAAGAGCCTCATCTCTCCTATTAAGCAGATTACACTACAGAGCTATATCCTCTAGTGAGAGTGATGAAGAAAATGGCGATGGTGCAGAACAAAGGAGGATATCTAAATTGATAAAAGGAAATAAGAGAAACCTTGTGGCTAAAAAACAACTCGGCAGGACTGCCAGTACGTCTTTGGAACAAAGTTTATCTGATATGAATTTGAGTATGGATAGCAGGGCCGTTAATGATAAAACAGGTGGTGAACACCTTGGCAAATCTGTCTTGACTAAGGAACTTCTGAACAAACTCAACATGCTGCATACAAGCGACTCAAACATCTCAGAAAAGAAGTGCAGCTGGTTCACAAAGAACCTGAAGGAAAAGGCCAAAATTAGCAAAGAAGAGAGGAAAGTAAGTAAATTAGCATTCACGTCTAATGATGCTGTTTCCATCAGCTCACAATTATATTGCCCTAGTCCACCTATTAACTCTTATGAAGACCCTGCCCGTGTTATGTCTGTGTGCAGTTCCTCCGCGGAGGACCTTTCATCAAGAGGGGCGTCTCGGCTTGAATCTTGGTACGGGTCATCAAGAGCAGACACCTCCAGGGCCAGCTCATGCAGGTCAACCTCCTCAAGAGCTAGTCCTGCCAGGCTGGTCTCTCATCTGGAGCCCCAGCCACCTCCAAAGGACAGGCGTACAGATTCCGAGAAGTTCCACCCCTCTTACACTCTCCCGCTTATACCGCAGTGCCCCAATGAACCAATTGTTCTGCCTCAGATACGACCCGGAACCGGAAGTAAATTGGATATAAGGAAGGACAAGAAAAGCTGTAAAAGAGAGAGTCGGGAATGCAAAAAAGACTTTGCAGCTAAAATGGGGTACAATGAAACCATCGATATCGTTTCAACTATAACATTTAAAAAGAAAATCTCAATTACTCGTCAGAGTGAAGTAGATACTACAAACATCCTAGGCAGACCTAACAGTGTATTTAAATCAGAAGGAAATCCTGGAGAGAAACACACACCTCTACGAAAACGGGAAACTCTTTCGTCTGGTCGTGTTAGTTTGCCAAAGATCAGAAATGCCCCCTGTCCACCACCTGGTGGGCGAAGACTGACCATAAAAAAAGAAGTAGGGCCCAGGGCCCACCTAAAACGAAACAAAGATTTGGCGAAGGAGGCTACACGGGAAAACCTCTCTAGAAAAGAAACAAAGTGACCAGAAAGAGCAACACTTCCAAACTCACCTCAATTTTAATGAGAAGTCCCATATCTCTCTCTCTCTCTCTCTCTCTCTCTCTCTCTCTCTCTCTCTCTCTCTCTCTCTCTCTCTCTCTCTCTCTCTCTCTCTCTCTCTCTCTCTCTCTCTCTCTCTCTCTCTCTCTCTCTCTCTCTCTCTCTCTTGTATTTATCAGTTTGTATTATCACTATGGTGACCACGTATTCTAATGGAATTATCACGTAATGTCTCCTTGGCTCACATGGTTTTAATGATAAATATATATGTGTTTGTTTTAAGTCTTAGAGTTGACACGTGGATGTTGCCAAAACAAATAAAATAAAATCGATAAACACGCTGTAAATATTTTGATAATATGATTGTTTTGACTGAAATGTTAATTTTAACATTGAATATTGTTATTTCCGTCCTTCGATGATTTCAATTTGGTCTAATAGAGCCACAAGTCCTGTCCAATTTTCTGCATAAGAAGGTTGGATATCATCAACTCTGGAAAGTGGACCAAAGCCAAATGATCGGAGCTCCGGGGTTTGAGAGTATTTCACACCGCTCACAGCTTTGACATAATCCTTAGTCGTACCACTGTTGGGATCTGTACAATATTTTAAAACATGCATGTAGTCAAAACAGTTGGAGCAGCAGAGAACATTTAAGATATCTTTCAAGACTGGCTAATGAATTAATTTAAATAATAAATAGATATTTCAACAAAATTACGTTCCTGTCATGGGGGTATATATTTTTCAGGGAAAGAAAGGGACACTCTTCTATGTTCAAGACAAATGGCATTGTGAATTAACAATATTGTTTTGTAGGCACCAATATGGAAACCATCACCGTTGATTGGTTGAAACCGCTAATAATAATAACTGATAGTATCTATGACTTTAATGGATTATTTGCATTTGCAAGAAGATTTTTGAAGATTTTAAAACCATGAATGATGATTGGTTGAAGCCATCAAAGTTGATTGGGTCAAAACTGTCAATGTTGATTGGTGCAATGGTTCAACCCATCAATGTAGATTTGATAACAATGAATTTAACTTTTGAATCTGTACTCCATTTTATTTGAAAGTAGAATTGACATAAACTTACAGAATAGTGGACAACTTGCTCCAACCGTCCAATCTTCTCCTCCTGTTGTCATAATAGCATCAATAGCTGCCTTTCCCGCCTCATACTATGAACCAAACATATAAGAGTAGCATATATTTAACAATACAGATGCTATACCTATAGAGATGCTATTCAAGAGGTTCATATTATACATATTTTTTGCTAAACTTTGATGTTCTTCGATTACATGCCATTTTGATTATGCTGAAGCATATTTGTGAATTTTGAGATTTAATTTGAGGATGAAATGTATTTTGTTTGTATCAGTCTCTGTTTCATGAGACAGTCTCTCTTTCATATGATGACGAGAGCAAATCCCAGTTTTACTGATTATGATGTAACTGAAAAAAAAATATCTATCTCAATCAAAATAAACAGCGTAGAATGTAAAGTTTGTTATGATGCATGCTGTAAAAGACAGAGCATCTTGTTTAATAACTAAACCTTTCTGTTTAAATATCATGATTTGTTATGCATTGCACTTGCACCCTGATGGTATAGAATAACTACGCAGCCAATGTTGGATTTGGGATTTTATGTATACACATAATTGTTAAATTATATATGCTTATCCCTAGTCACTGAAATAAAGATTTTTTGGATCTTGAATCTTCATTGTTGATTTAAAATAATAATAAAAACATCTACCAGGTCCTCGTAGTCATCAGGATATTGACAGGTGCCATTCTCCCTGTGACCCCATGGTAGGAGCCACGCCCTGCCCCTGCAGTGATAGGACACCCATGTTGTCACCCTGGACCCTATTCTATTGGCCTCACCCTGGACTGCTTGTGTTTCCGGTTCCGAGGCTGGGCTTGGTCCGTGGTAGTTTCCGCTGCATGGGCTATCACTGGACTCAACTATCAAATATATTAATACAGCATGAATATTAGAGATGTTAAAATCCAGTCAAAGTTCGCAAAACCCTTTGAAATTAGAGATGTTAAATTCCAGTCAAAGGCAGTAGAACCCTGAGAAATTAGAGATGTTAAATTCCAGTCAAAGGCAGTAGAACCCTGAGAAATTAGAGATATTAAAATCCAGGCAAAGGCAGTAGAACCCTGAGAAATTAGAGATATTAAAATCCAGTCAAAGACCATAAACCCTTAGAAAATTAGAGATGTTAAAATCCAGTCAAAGACCTTAAATAACCCTTAGAAAATTAGAGACGTTTACATTCCAATCCATAGACCATAAGAACCCCTTTGATATTAGAGATGTTAAAATCCAGGCAAAGACCATAAAAACCCCCTTTGAAATTAGAGATGTTAAATCCAGTCAAATACCATAAAAACCCTTTGAAATTAGAGATGTTAAAGTCCAGTCATAGGCCATGAACCCCTACAGTAACCCCTATCTTGTTTAAAATATGTTTTAGTAAAAGCACCATCTATATGAATGTTAGACAATGTTCATATCATTAGCAATGTGCGACTGGAATTTAAGAGAGGTTAACATATCTGACAGAGGTGTGCCGAATGACCAGCGTCGGTATAGAATTATATTGTCCCTGTGAAATAAAAATTTAAAATATAAGATTATTTATAACCGAAAATTGTACATACCTGACCATTTATTGTCATAATTCCTGTTAAGATCTATACCAGGACAATCTGGATTTCCGGGATTTGGCCTTCTATTTTTTCGCCATGAATTCTGTAAATATATTGTATTCCGGAAATAAAATAAGAGTCTTATTATTTCCGGATCACAACAATAAAGGATTTTTGCTTTCAGGCAATATCGGTTAATACTCAAGTCAATAATTGTAAATGTGTTGGATTAGTGAATAAATATACTCCAGATGAATTGTGTTTACTATATCTAAATACAAAGCGCAAATAGATATAAATCGTTTTTAATTATGATTTTTAGAATTCATTTAGACAATTCATTTTTGACAAATAATTGGATTCATATGAAGTGTTTTAAATTGTTCAATGTGAATGACCTGAAGCAAATTTGAAGCACACAAGACCTGGTAAATTAAATTTAAGTGCTCTTGAAGGCCCATTTTGTTGCTATAGCCATAACCTACTATGTTATCTATCTGATTGGTTAATTCATTCTGATATTGTCCATATGAAATGAGCTACTATGGCGCTTTCTGCTCTGGGAACTAATGGTGAAATAGATTCCTTAATTATTGAAATTTACATTAGTATCAAATACAACCATACCAAAATGAGCTTGTTAAACTCTTGATCCCATCATCCCTAAACTATCATGCTACCATAAAGGCATTACCCCAGTCTCCCACGTGTAGGCATATCCATCAGGATTCGTCACCGGAAGTACATAGAAATCATAGGTCTGCAGCAACCTCGCCACTGCGGCATCACTCTCGTATTCCTCTACAATCTACAGATAACAAACATATAGGCATCACCACGATGTGCTTCCATTCCCTAGCCAAAGGTAATAACTTCTTATTGAAGCCAAACCTTTCCCGCCAAAATTTCATGTCACGTGTTGTTTCTTGCAAGTCACTTGTTTGTTTGTATGGAGCGTACAGACCTTCAATCAGGCCAAGTCCAGATATAAGCTTCAGGGTCTAAAGATTTTTATGTAAGAGCCGCTTTGATTTTCTGACTGGTTAATCTTATAATATGTTGGTGAAAGCCCTCTCATGTATGGCTAGACTGGTGGAATCCGTATATAATTTGCTATTATAGGTTTTTACTAACATTTCTAATTATTAGTATAAAGGTGAAGTATTCAATAGGTCAGGCTCAGAAAAAAATGACATCATGAACTCTAACAGAAATTAAATAAAATTGAGATAAAATGACCGATGACCCCAACCAGCCGTACTTGATCGCATAATAATAATAATAATAATAATAATAATAATAATAATAATAATAATAATAATAATAATAATAATAATAATAATAATAATAATAATAATAATAATAATAATAATAATAATAATAATAATAATAATAATAATAATAATAATAATAATAATACCAGACAAGTCTGTTCATAGCGCTGTGTTCAGGACGTGCATCCTGAAGAGATGGGTTTTCAGTCTGCTCTTAAACGTGGTGACTGAGGTACTAGTCCTAAGATCACTAGGCAGGGAATTCCATAGTCTAGGGCCGGCAGATGAGAAGGCCCTGTCCCCCACTGTCTTCAGTCGTGTCTTAGGAACTTGTAGGTAGGTGCCGTCATTTGATCTTAGATCACACTCTCCTTGTTTGACTAGGAGTAGATCACACAAGTAAGGCGGCGCCTTACCATTAAGTGCCTTCCATGTCAAGAGGAGGATTTTAAAATCAATTCTCGCATGAACTGGGAACTGATTTTTCCTACGACACGTGCTGCAGAGTTTTGGAGGTATTGTAACTTCATGGTGTCTGATTTAGGAAGACCAGCAAGAAGGCCATTACCATAGTCCAGGGTAGAGGTAACAAAGGCATGGGTAAGTGTCACAGCTGTTTTCTCGTCTAGACAGTGTCTAATTGCTGACAGGTTCCTTATATGGTAGTAGCCCTTCTTGCACATTTTCCTGATCTGGGCCTTCATGTCCATATTAGACTCAAAGGTTATGCCAAGGTCAACTACTGACTCACTAGGGGCAATATCGGAGCATCCAACCCTAATTGTGTCTGGGTTACTGCTGCTGGTGAGAGTATTATATCTGTCAGTACATATAAGCATCTCTGTCTTCCCATCATTTATCTTCATCTTGTTTGATATAAGGAAGTTTCTGACCTCGTTGACACACTCCTCCAGTTTGTGTCTGCTTATATCAACTTGATGGGGGGAAGTGTGGTCCACAGGGATGTAGATCTGGGTATCATCAGCATAAATATGATAACTCAGACCGTATTTGGCCAATATATCCGATAGGGGTGTCATATAAATGGTGAACAATATGGGACCTAGGACTGAGCCCTGTGGGACCCCGTATTTTATGGGCTCGAGGCAGGACCTGTGAGTCCCCACCTTCACACACTGCTTCCTGTTACTTAGATATGACCGGATCCAGGAAAGGGCGTGACCTTTAACATTACATCTAGCCTCCAATCTATCAAATAGGATTTGGTGGTCAATGGTGTCAAAGTCAGCCGAGAGGTCAAGTAACAACAGAATAACTGACTTCCTATCATCTAGGTCCCGCAAGATATCATTTTGTACCTTCAATAGAGCGGTTTCAGTGCTATGATATTCCTTGTAGGCTGATTGAAATTTGTCAGTAAGGCCATTTCTTACAAGATGAGGGACTAGTTGGTCTGCAACTGCCCTCTCTGTAAGTTTAGAAATGTATGTCAGGTTGGAAACGGGTCTGTAATTTTTTTCAACCAGTTCAAGACCAAGTTTCTTCAGCAGGGGTGTTATGATGGCTATTTTCATATTATCAGGTACTGCTGATTCCAGCAGTGATTTGTTTATGATGGAAGTAATTATTGGTAGGAGGTCATCTAGGAGGTCAATTAGGAGCGAAGTCGGGAGAGGATCTAGCTCACATGACTTCTTTGCAGACCTCTTGACTAATTTTCGCACATCCTCTATGGTTAGAGGGGTGAACCTCTCAAGCCATGAGGTACCTGCTGCGCTCTCATTGTTTGCAGTGTCACCTGGTAGCGAAACTGGGCAGGGTGGAGCCCTATCAATGTCCAGGCGAATCCTTTCTATTTTTTCAAGAAAGAATGTGTTGAACTTCTCAGCTTGAGTGACCTCAGAGTCAGATTGGGTCATTGGTATGTCCTTTTTCTTGTGCATGACTGTATCAATGACTCTGAATAGTTTTTTAGGGTCATGCTTGTTTTCCTCGACCAGGTTGGAGAAATATGCAGATTAAGATGATTTCAGCATGGAATTGTATTTATTTCTCTGAGAGTTAGTGACCTTGGCAAATTTAATAGGAGCATGCTTATCGCATATATCTATTTATCTGCCGCTAGATGGATTTGGCTGGTAGACCGGCTTTTGTTTCTATGCAAGCAATACGATTAGTGTTTAGCGGATTTCCAGAAAATATAGATGGAACTGGAAGGCCATGCAGGGTGTAAAGGCCATGCAGGGTGTCAAAAGAGTTGAAATCAATTTGATGAACATTGATCTATAAAATGTGGTAGAGTACATTGCATATTCCCTTGCTCTACTAGAAATTATGGTATACTAAGTTTCACATTTTCATAACCTAATATATATATAATGGTTCTGAAATCAAATGACTTGAGATCTACATAAGAATATCCATGAATAAACATTCATAATCGTGGGAATATACATTCCTTGAGGACAACCTAATCAAGTAATCAGTGTGTTATACCCTGGAGTATATACTCTAAGGTTATACCTTGTGTAGCAGTCTCATGACAGTTGCCCCTGACAACCATTCAGCAGCGTGAGTAAGAGAATCCAAGAAGACAATGGGTCGGTTCTCATTGGACTTCTCTATCTGAATTATAAGGATAAAAATGAAGAAACATTAAAAAGGAAAATGAGAAACAGGTGACAAAGCAAGGGACAGAGAGATAATGTGACATTTCTTACAGATGACAAAGCAAGGGACAGAGAGATAATGTGACAATTCTTACAGATGACAAAGCAAGGGACATAGAGATAATGTGACATTTCTTACAGATGACAATACAAGGGACAGAGAGATAATGTGACGTTTCTTACAGGTGACAAAGCAAGGGACAGAGATAATGTGACGTTTCTTACAGGTGACAAAGCAAGGGACAGAGATAATGTGACGTTTCTTACAGATTACATAGAAAGTGGTGACATTCTAGGGACACACATAAAAGACATAATGGAAACGAGGCCATCAGAAAATGTGTTACAGAATAATAATAGAACAGTTTTTCTGAGCGTCTCTACTCATAAATTACTTGGAAGACTTTGATTTCCCTGCCCTCATAAGAGAATCCAATAGTCTTGACGCTGCAGCTGAACTCCGAGGGACATTTCCCAGCTAGGTTATCCAGCTCTAACATGATCTACAACAACAAAATCAAATACTCAACAAACATCAATATCATTATAGACAAAGAAATAAAGATGTGGAAAATACTGCATTTCCTGTAATTCTGTGACTCTGTGATTGTGGCAATAAACATAAACATCCCTTGCATTGTGGAATCACCAGAGAGTTTGATGACGTATTGTGGCCTTCATTTCAATAAGAAATTATTTGGATACAAATAGAGATCACATCTTTTTCTATTTGCCTATTATGACTATTTAACAGTATATTAACCAATCAAGATAAAATATAGATATTATTTTTACATACATCTTCATATGTATTGTACTGGTCTCTGTCATATGTATAAGCATCAGGGTCGCTATAGCGCCTTCTTTTCTCAGCCTTCCACTCTGATATAACACTGCAATTGATAATATATCTACAATTATGATCTGATAAGAAAAATGAAAATATCTAAGATCTTCTACATCTACAAATATCTAAGAACCTCTTGTGATACCAAGATTTCCGATATTGGTTTAAAAATAAATTCCTTTTCTCTCAAATGTATCATTTCCTTTTTAAACATATTTTTACTATTCATTTGATATCAGTCAAATTTGTTTTAATATTTGTTTGAATTTTTTGTGACTATGAAATATGTATTATATAATGCCGATAAATGTCTGCTTGGTTGACATTTGATTCATCTATATCACCAAAATATGTTTCACATTAAGGATTAAATGTTGCTATAAGGGTCTCATTTAGCTTACCAAAATAATGTGAGATTTAATATAAATATATGATTTATAAAATACCTCTGCACATCATTATAGAGGATGCGATACTTGACACCAGATGTCGCCAGGAGATTCAGCACGTGACTGAGCGCTGCACTTGATATCAATGCTTGAGAAGAAGATGGTGGAAAGCGATACTCATCCAAGAGAATGACCTGCAACATTCATTGTACCTTTCTTTTTCTTAAAATATCACCATAATATATTTTTAGTTATAATGATAAGTTATTCTTCATGAACGGTCCCCCAGTAATAGATCAATAATTTATATCCTGCCCAAATAGTTATACGGAATGGAATGCACATTGTGACTAAATAAAAAAAAATGGACTGTAAATTTGTATTCTTACCTTTTTGTTTTCAATTAAATCACTTATACTCTTTTGTTGTGATTCATGAGAAAATTCTAACTCCCATAGCTGAAACCTTAAATAAACAAAATATAAGTTTGAAATGCTTTGACACAAGAAATATACCAAATATTGGAAATTTCCAATTACAAGAAATTCATCAAAGGGTGGAAAATTCCAATGATGAGTTTTAGATATTGTATGTTATTATGAACATCTTATACATTATTACTTTTCATTACTGCATATATCTCATTCATCATGTTTTGTTTTATTTCAATTTCCTATGTTGTTACATTACAGGTATTATAAACCATCGAACAGAAATGAGACCTGATATAGAATAAATGTGTTATTGTAATAATGTGAAATAATGATTGATAGCAAAGACAGTATATTTACAATGGAATGCTATATTGCGAAATGACATCATTTGGTGCCCACCGAATAATCAATCGGATATTTGCCTAAGTTGTACTTACCCATCGTAGATGTGTGCAGGTTCAATGTGACTGCCATCTATTCTCCCCAGAACTAATGCCACAAAAACAAATCTGACAATATTTAACATGGTCAATTAATCTACAACAGTTACTAGGATGTGATTAAGTGGCTTTTATATCATAGGTCACATTAGAACTTTTGCATGCTACTACCATAAGTAAAATGCAACGAAATATATCGATTTTATAAATTTCTAACTTTGCTTCTTTTATTTTTTTTAAAATTGTAAATTGTTGATTGATTTCGATAAATTCTCAATGTATTCTATAATTATTATGTTATCATTATTTGCTTGATATGATTGAGAAAATGCAAAATGAACATATTTATCAGAGTGATAGTAGACAGTGTCAGTATCAATTCTGCTTTGTCATGTATGAGAATTAAGACATGTGTGCCTTACCTCGTGTCTTGGGGATAAGCTTCAAGTTCAACACAGGAAATTATATAAATGTTGACCATTACATTCACATAATCACAAACACATGAAGCCACACTAATGTGTATGTTTAATAAATATATATCATTTCTTCTAATCCTCAGTTATATGAGAAAGATACTTATTAATCAAAATAATTGCCAGACTGGGATCTCCTTTGTTCCAGAGATTTGTTTGTAAATTGTCTACAAAATGTTCTAGTGATATATATATATATATATATATATATATATATATATATATATATATATATATATATATATATATATATATATATATATATATATATATATATATATATATATATATATATATATATATATACATCTAAAGAAAATGTTATAACATCTGACAAAAATAAAAAAATAAAGCAATAAGAAAAGTAAAAAATAAAAATAAAAATAATGGCCAATGTCATTTTTAAAAGAAGGGCTTGGTGTTATTTCACATTCTGTGTTATGCCATCTTTTCAGCCATATATACGTGTGTCAAGCTGTGTGCTTATTGTTATCTTAGAATAATCATACGTAATTGATAATCTTTAATATGTTATCAATCAGCCACGCAAGATACCATTATGGTCAAAATATTTGTAGTGGTCAACACTATGTCTATTACTGTGACCAACTGGAGATTTTTCGTCGATGTTATTTCCAATTCAATACAATCAGTTAAAATAATAATCGGAACATAACTATATTTCTGTATACTTAGTGATCAGCTCCTCCATGTGTATAAGACATCTTGACATAATATTTCAGACAAATATTAATATGTTCATATAAAATATCTAGAATAAGAGTGGCTAATATCAAATGAATAGTTAGTAAATTCAAGCCTGGATGGGTCATAATATTGCACACAACAAAATGTAATGAAAACAATTCTCCATCAAATGTATTGACTTCACTTCGAGTTTCATTTGACATACAAAGACGTAAACATGTGAGAATTAAATATAACCATACAGTTATCAACAGCTATCTGTATTGACTGCGAAGTCTACTAAGATTGTCATTAGTCTGTATTAAATATTTACCTAATGGGCTTCTGTTCTGAATCTCCCGATTTTATGGTATGTTAATGCATTTAAACCTCTGCTGTAGAGGCTTGTTATCATGTCCTCTTAAGCAAACTGCTGACAAGTGTTAATGTGCCATCTGGTGTCTAAAAAGCATCATTCATGCAGTTTTTTGTGGGTTGACAGTGAATGTCCTGTGATGAGTGATTCTCTGTTTTATGCCAATACAGCAACAACAAAACAATTTTAAAAATGAAAAAAAATAACCGTGAAACTGCTCAACTGTTAGAAATAGTTTCCAAGTAATTTCAAGATTCATGTTATCATATTGCACTCTATACCACAACAAAGTGAAAACTAAATTGATGTGCAAAATGTCTTGATATCTTTTAAATGGGAATTACTGGTTAAGTAATTATACATCACTTCACAAATATATTTTTATCAAGTCAAACTGCCAGAGAAAGAGAAATATCTGCAGATTGAAGGACTTGGATAAAGAGGATTTCATTTTCACAGAGCTTTAGAAAGATGTTCTTGACAGTACGTGTCTGCTGAGAAACCGATTGTCTGTTCTTTTCGCAAATAAGGAGAAAAATAGAGGTATTGTTCACATTTCAACTTCCGATTTATAACACGTTCCTTTCAATTTTCAAATTGGAGTTTTCCTAGACTGGTCCCCCACCGAGTGTCAAAAACACCTCTGCACTGGAGGTGCCGCTGTGGAGGTGCCGACTCCGCCAATGAATCCAAAATAAGCAAGATTTAGGATAACTCAGACAGTTCCCATCCAACTGAAGAGATCAAAATGATCCAAACCAGTGTTGATATTGGTAAGGGAGTAGGATCGTCGTCCATATAAATCCTCGCCTTTTTGAAAACCATTTTTTTTCTATTGAGTACATATTTATTGTTCAGCCAGTGTCTGTCAAAATGGTCTTTATGAATATAGTTGCAACCGCCATCCTCTAATAGACATTAAATTGGATAATAAAGGTTTTAAAATTATCTTCCATTAAAATGTAAAACCTTCACTCCATATTAAACAGCATTTCAATCATAATTAATATTAAAAATATAAGATATCAAAGAATATTTAAGCAAGTAAATGTATACCTTTGCTGCCCTCATATGTGTCTGAATGTCTAAACATGATTTAATACCTCTGAACTGCTAAATCACATTTTGACTTATGTTGACTTTTGACTTATGAATATGTTGTTTACGGGTTGAAATCTGACAGCAAATGTCGCGTTTGTATTCATTATAAAAGTGATTGTAGACTTTTGGTTTAGTTGGTTTGTTATATTATGTATTTTTGTTTCTCACATTTTAATATCCCGCATCTAGTAATGGAAACAGTTCTCACTTGTATTTAAATTTATTTTTAAATCAAATGTTCAAAATGATCACTTCAAAAGCAACCGATTGGGAGTGCTGTAAACTGGATACATGTCGTGTTATATTAATTGTATAAAGAGCTAAACAGCATGCAATTTTAATGATAATGGAAGTGACAACATTCATTTCAGATTGATTTGTCATGGATTCATCACAACAATATAAAACCTAAATATAAAATAAAGTTATCATTGTTACATTGCATCTCAAGTAAATATATCTTACTTACTTCTCCAGTAAATTACTTTGGATCTCAAGTATATATATATATACTCAAGTATATATATATATATATATATATATATATATATATATATATATATATATATATATATATATATATATATATATATATATATATATATATATATATATATATTTAGAAGCTGTTACAGATATGAGGTACTGGAGGTATTTTTGTCAGACCTCATTATGGGGTACCATCTCATACCTTATTGTGTGTGACAGGAGAGTGCCATCTGGTGTTAATAATGAAATTGTTTTACATACCTCACAAATCTAACATCTAACATATCAAGGGTCCTAATGTACTAGATTTTCGAAAATGATTTAACACCAGATTCAGACACTATGAGGCATCACTCGATAAAAATTGCCACTTTCGATATCAAATTATCTTCTTAAATTGTCACATGGTGACCTTCAGACGACCTTGACCTTGACACAGGTCAGATCGACAAAGAGTAGCTTGCTGGCAAAGGTAAAGAGGAAATGGGGACAAAAGACACTGGAAATGAAGCCAAAATCACAAAAATGTAGCCCTTTGGCCAAGCATGGTTTGAACAGGAGGCAGATTCTAAAATTCACCCTATGTAAGGCCCATATGCTTGATTGGGAGTAGACCCTATATATATATAATTATATAATTCATATAATTATAAAATACCTAATCTAATTAAATTTCTTCGATGTTATTTTATACATTTGTAAATGCATTTTATTTCAAGCTGCACCTCCCTTTACTCCGTTTTGCCATGCCCTCACATCTTGTCTTTAAATTAGCTCTCCTATATAATAATCAACAACCCAAGCCTAGTCTCCGCTTCTGTTACTAGTGTGCCTATACAACTGTCCGTATTATCATTATTAACCATGCCATTCCTATCAGTCATTCTCAAAACACACCTACCCTACTATGTTAATACCGTTGTTTATCCTTCGATCCTTCCAGATCTTCCATATATTTTACTACGATATATTAAAGCCACACAATCCCACGCGTCCTTAATTAAGACGATGAACAAAAAGGAAAACCTCGGTCATTGGCTTTGACTCACAAACCTACGCTTCACTTGTCATATCCAGTAACCCTTGCCCTTGTGTCTTGGTCCATCCTACCCTTCACTTGTCATATCCAGTAACCCTTGCCCTTGTGTCTTGGTCCATCCTTCCTTTCATTTGTCATAGTTATTCACCCTTGCCATTGTCTCTTGGTCAATCTTACCCTTCACTTGTCATAGTCTGTCACCCTTGTCCTTACCTCTTGATCCATCCTATCCATCATATATCATTGTCAGTCACCCGTGCCATTGTCTCTTGGTCCATCCTATCCATCATTTGTCATAGTCAGTCACCCGTGCCCTTATCTCTTGGTCCATCCTACCCTTCATATATCCTAGTCAGTCACCCTTGCCATTGTCTCTTGGTCAAACCTACCCATCACTTGTCATAGTTAGTCACCCTTGCCCTTGTCTCTTGGTCCATCTTACCGTTCACTTGTCAAAGTCAGTCACCCTTGCCCTTGTCGCTTGGTCAATCTTACCCATCACTTGTCATAGTTAGTCACCCTTGCCATTGTCTCTTGGTCAATCTTACCCTTCACTTGTCATAGTCAGTCACCCTTGCCCTTGTTTCTTGGTCCATCGTACCTTTCATTTGTCATAGTAAGTCACCCTTGCCCTTATCTCTTGGTCCATCCTACCCTTCACTTGTCATAGTCAGTCACCCTTGCCCTTGTCTCTTGGTCCATCTTACCGTTCACTTGTCAAAGTCAGTCACCCTTGCCCTTGTCGCTTGGTCAATCTTACCCTTCACTTGTCACAGTCAGTCACACTTGCCCTTATCTCTTGGTCCATCTTACCCTTCACGTGCCATAGTCAGTCACCCTTGCCCTTGTCTCTTGGTCAATCTTACCCTTCAATTGTCATAGTCAGTCACCCTTGCCCTTGTCTCTTGGTCCATCTTACCCTTCACTTGTCATAGTCAGTCACCCTTGCCCTTAAGCTTGTCTCTTGGTCAATCTTACCGTTCACTTGTCAAAGTCAGTCACCCTTGCCATTGTCTCTTGATCAATCTTACCCTTCACTTGTCATAGTCAGTCACCCTTGCCCTTGTCTCTTGGTCCATCTTACCCTTCACTTGTCATAGTCAGTCACCCTTGCCACTGTCTCTGGGTCCATCTTATCCTTCACTTGTCATAGTCAGTCACCCTTGCCCTTGTCCATTGGTCCACCTTACCCTTCACTTGTCATAGTCAGTCACCCTTGCCACTGTCTCTGGGTCCATCTTACCCTTCACTTGTCATAGTTAGTCACCCTTGCCATTGTCTCTTGGTCAAACCTACCCATCACTTGTCATAGTTAGTCACCCTTGCCATTGTCTCTTGGTCAATCTTACCCTTCACTTGTCATAGTCAGTCACCCTTGCCCTTGTCTCTCGGTCCATCTTACCCTTCACTTGTCATAGTCAGTCACCCTTGCCACTGTCTCTGGGTCCATCTTATCCTTCACTTGTCATAGTCAGTCACCCTTGCCCTTGTCCATTGGTCCACCTTACCCTTCACTTGTCATAGTCAGTCACCCTTGCCACTGTCTCTGGGTCCATCTTACCCTTCACTTGTCATAGTTAGTCACCCTTGCCATTGTCTCTTGGTCAAACCTACCCATCACTTGTCATAGTTAGTCACCCTTGCCATTGTCTCTTGGTCAATCTTACCCTTCACTTGTCATAGTCAGTCACCCTTGCCCTTGTCTCTCGGTCCATCTTACCCTTCACTTGTCATAGTCAGTCACCCTTGCTCTTGTCTCTTGGTCCATCCTACCTTTCTCCTGCCTACCATAGGTCCTTTAAGTTGTCCGTATCTGCCTGATCTGTGGACCTGCCCTACCACAGCCCCTGTCAGCAGCAGCAGCCCATCTGCCTGGCTGGTCTTTGTGTTGTGTGTGCAGAGTAGCGGGTTGGCATAGATGGGTGTGTGTTATTGCCAGCATCATTTATTCCCTCCACTCTACCAGGCTCCATCATGGTAAGTCTCCTTACTCTATCCGTCTCACACACCTGTGCTGATAACCTAATACATCTGAGTATATCACAATAACAGTCCAAACTTTTAACTATAAGATATACAACATACACTGCAAAGTACAATTGCAGGTTTAAAGTATAACCATTATTGTAGATGTAGGCGACACCATATACAGGTATTTGTATACATTATAAAAGATACCGTTAAAAAGATAAAAATGTCTTTATGTTGTTTTTGCTCCCCATAACATAACATGGGCATCACTTTAAATCAAATGAAAGAAGGGCCATTATATCATCTGAGATAATAAAGAGGGCAGGTGTGGTTGATGAAGTTTAAGTACAGAAGACAGAGCGTGTTCTGGTAGAGGGAAATATGGGTACAGCGACTCCACATCGAGAGAGCACATGCACTTGTACCTGAGTCTTACACACATGAATTACATGACATTTACGCAGTTGCACCTGGTTACAAATGATATCTCAGCTTTGTACTATGAACTCTAAAGGATTGATCCAGCTAATGTTTTTTCTCCGTTTTACCATCAAAATGTCCACTTGATAATCGCTCTTTTGGAAGATCTCCCTGCTTCTTTTTCATCTTATTTCCAGGAAATAATCTTCAAGGCGGTAGTTCGATTTTGAAACATCAATTGAGTATCTTCATATCTTATTTACATTTTCAAATTTTGATACTCTGTTCAAGTGTACAGATGTAATGTGTTGTTATTTAGTCTTTGACCTGTGCTAATGAAATTTAATACAATTTGATATTGTATAACAATAGGTAAAACCTCGAGAAGGGTCGGTCCATATATTTCAACCTTTAACCTGAACTTTTATGAACACTTCATTGTTAAAAGAACATACTTCAAAGTAAATTGTTGAATAATAGATGTATACTCAAATCATTTCATAATTAAAGCACTAGGTATTGTGCCAAACCCATTCTCAACGAACTTTTTAATGTCCATCACATGTCGTGAACGTGAGTCTTTTAATATCAATAATCCTCTTCCGGTACAATTACCGCTTTAATGCCATTTAACAGTGAACAAGAATGATCTGGAATCAGAATGTAGAGGTGACCATCCTCAAGAAATACTTCTACTTGTTGACATTTGCAAAATGGGTTTGTTGACATTTGCAAAATGGGTTTGTTGACATTTGCAAAATGGGTTTCATTACCTTTTCTGCTTCAAGTAAGTTCTACTGCAGAAATGCTGGCATATTGACTTGTAACACACATAATTCTGGCTTGCACGTGATTATGACATGCATGATTCTGATTTTGAAAAAAAGAAATATTAAACTTTCTTAATGTTTCTAACAATTTGAATTAGTGACTGAGGTTTGACCTCTCAAATAATGAATATATTTTGATGTCAATTAAGAGGCATTAATCTTTGAAGCAATTTGAGATGAACACTATATATATAATGCATATTCATGTATGCCTAAAGCCGAGTTGAATTTTAAAAAAACATTGTTTGTGGCTTACTTTTGCCAATTCAATTTGTATGCAAAATATTTCATGCAAAATCCCTCCAATATCTGTATAAATTAGTATGATGTATCTTGCTAACATTTATAATATTTATGGCATAAGATACATTATAATGCTAAATAATCTTCTCAAACGCTTGAAAAAAATTACATTCCATACCTTATGGAACTAAGTGTATTATAGCTAACAATATTACTATATCATATTGAAAACACCTCGATCTAAACACAATTACTGAATCTGCATAAAGCGGGAAACTCCTCCAGATTGCGTTATGGCAAATTGAGTTAGGGTGAATTGAACCGATTCAGATTCAGTTTGCGTCCACAAAATGATGTGAGAAACTGGCATGGTAGCTCCGTTTCCATCAGCTGTACCAATATATACTGATAAATCTTTACATAACTTGATTGACTCCTTTGTCTACAGACAAAGTGTCAACCTCGACACTGTTTGATGATAGCTTGGAGTAATTATAATGACTCAAAGGTGCTAGTATACTTTGACACGTATGGTCCACATTTCTGTGCTTGTGTTTTTGGCTTTAACAGCTTTCATCTTGCCAAAACTGACCGAAATCACAGCTGATATATTCTGGTTCAACAAACCGGAAGTCCATACAAGTGTTATCATATAAATCGGGTTTTACAGCATTCATAAAAGCAGCACAACTTTCGCAATCTTCATTTTTCAATCAATCATTGAAACGAAACGTTCATAGAAATCCAGGAATGTCATCCTATTTCTACAATAATAAAATAATACTTATAGAACATAAACTTTCTAGAATTTTATCTGGGGATATTCATCAGATACAGAACAACTGGAATTACTAATCACACGACGCTGAGGTTCGGATTTTTATCATCACTGGTCAGTTATGTTATTGCCATTTCGTTTACGTTTGGCAGCAGTTCACATTTTGAGGTTATCCGGTTGCTGAATATTTGGAAGATTTAGTACCGAGAGGTCCCACCTCAATATCTGTATACCACATCTGACTCAGTCAACTTAAGGGCAACGCGGTTGGTTATTTGTCCGTTCCGTATAAGCCGTGGTTGAGTATGAGATTTGCTGCAGCATATGCTCGTCTCTTCCTGGTGTGTTTTGCATTTATCTATGGCAGCATATATTTGCCTTGATTCACGAAGGGACTGTTTATTCGGATACTCAATGCACAGGGATATATGTGTGTTTGTTATGAACTCACATCATCATTGTGTACAGAGCATCATAGATAACTTTATATAGCGAAGTTTTCTGCAGCTTTTAGAAAGCATTTGCTTTATTATTCATACAAACGTTTCTGATACATCTTCGCTATGCTTTGTCCGTCCTTATGCCATCTGTTTCATACTGAGTGAAGTCATCAAATTTACATATAACAGACAACGAGTGATGTTTTACATTTCCATAAAAACATATGATCAGTCTGTTACATAAAAACATATGATCAGTCTCTTACATAATAGACTTGGCGAGTGGCTCAGACACATCATATTTGTGCTATGAGCCTACGGCACTACGGATGGAAATGGTGGCTATATGGCAATAATATCATCGCTCAAGCTTTAGTTTCGCACATTCTCTGTTGGCCCACACTGCCGCTTGTATTAGAAATTTCAGATGGAGTTTCTCAACAACCATCATAATGTGTCATGTTGGCTATGTTGGTCATGCAGGCTATCAGGTCTCTAGGCCGCCACTAAATGCATCGGAGGCCAACTCTGTATGTTGCAGACTGCCGCTACAATTGGTCTGAGGCGCTTCCAATCAAACTAATGGCAGAGATCGGGCAAACAAAGACAACACCGAATTACAGGGTTTTTCTACACGGTAGAAAACCTATCCTCAAGGTTGTTGCAAATGTTGTTGGCTTCTTTCCTGCAAAATCTTATCTGATGCCAAAAAAGTGCCACCCTAAAAATAGACGTTTCGTCTGGGAAATATGTTCTTAACCTATTTATTGAGAGAAAAAACAACTTAATTTCTTTCAAATTTGATCCATCGTAATATGCATGTTTCTTCTTTCAATGATGAAGTGCCAAGCGACGCGATGTATCAAAATGATTGCCTATTCAGGGGCAACGTTTGATTGGTCACAGCGTGAAAGTCACACAGTAAAAATCAATATCTTTGATATTAAAGCAAAAGGGATGGTAACATCTACAATTTGGCATTAGATTATCAAATTACAATAAAAGATCTCTGACTCGATTGCACATGTATTATTCAGATATAATTCCGCTGTTCAAATATGAGTACTGGAAGTCCGATGATTACCTAAGAAAAACAAGAATAATTGAGGATAAATGTCACCAGCAAGCTTTCTTTACAGACTATAAAAAGGTGTTTTCTCTTAAAATCGATAAATACATCAGGCACAGCAGAGGCCTGCAATGAAGATGTCCACCTGACCAGGATGAACTGATATGCAGGTTATATAAGGTGCTACCTTTGGGATGGCCATTTACCACAGCGCATTACATTTCCCTTGGCTATTGCATAGACAAGGTATGAATTAATATGTTGTTGCCTCCTCATTATAATCCTTGGATAGAATATCTGTCTGAGAGTAACATCCCTATATGGAGATAGAGCAAGTTCAAACACTCAGTAACATCCTGTATAGAGATGAAAAAGGCTACATTCCTATTAAGCAATGAGGCAAGCTAATTCTGTCAGTAACATCCCTATTCGAAATGTAGCCGGCTAAAAAAATGTAGGATGCTTCACTTTTTAGTATATTACTATTTAAATGGTTCTGATGGCCTGATCTGTCATTATCATCTTATTGGAATTTTAGTGTGCATTTTTTTAAAGATATAGATAAAGGTATAAGATTCAATCAACCAATAATCCTAGATACGTGTAGATATCTATTAATATGTAAGTATTGTGCTGGACTTTCACCTCAAAATTTCACCGAAGATAATTCATTGTGTTTCTAAACATAAGGCTTGAATAAAAGCTTATACATTTTTTGATAATTGTACACAATAGCATGATACCAGTGTCAAAACAATGCTGTCTATGATATATCGATGGGACCATCTGCAATTTTATCTATGTATGTGTGAAGAAATAGAGTATCAAGAGTGACCTCTTCCGTGATTTGGAGATATAGGGAATGATTTCAGAAGATATTAAGCAATGTATGGCTTTTTCTATACATTCATAGAGATGAAATGCTGATTTAAAATAGCTTAGTTTCTATTTGACAGCCGAGTTTTAAATATCCATATGTATAGACCCTCTCTTTATAAAGTATATGATGATGATGGAAGACGGGACATTCTCGCTCACTCCTAGGGTGGCACATATGCCAACAGTAATTTGTGAATGCCTTTAGTATATATCTCCATGGGACTAGTATCGATGTAATATTTATATTGGATAGCTTGTAAATGTATATTGCCACAGATGTCATGAGTTCTGCCTTCTATTGCACTTTACATGTATGGTGACTTTACACTACTGTTTAACACCCTTTATTATTTCATATCTATATTTTTCTCTTCAAAGGCAAATAATGCCGGCCATCATAGTTCTTGGTAACAAATTCTTGGTACCTAACAAATTCTTGGTAATAAACAAATTCTTGGTACCTAACAAATTATTGGTACCTAACAAATTATTGGTACCTAACAAATTATTGGTACCTAACAAATTGTTGGTTCCTACCAAATTCTTGGTACCTAACAAAATCTTGGTACCTAACAAAATCTTGGCACCTAACAAATTCTTGGTTCCTACCAAATTATTGGTACCTAACAAAATCTTGGTAACTAACAAATTGTTGGTTCCTACCAAATTCTTGGTACCTAACAAAATCTTGGTACCTAACAAAATCTTGGTACCTAACAAAATCTTGGTACCAAACAATATGGACAAGAATACGGTAGATATTGTACATATTGATCATAAACAATACCAGACACATGGGAAACAAATATCCCTATATTCACCTTAGAAATGCGTTTTCAAACATTGTGATATGCAATACCGAAGCAGAGTAAATAGTGAATTGTGATTGGTTGCTATGGACTCTTACTTCATTGTCTACAAGATATATACATTGTCTACCGGATATCTGACAACAGAGTGCAATTAATTTTGACAGTTTTAGTCTGAATGCAATGTTTTAGAAATACACAATTGTAGAATACATAGTTTATCAAGCAAGCTTTGAAAGCTTTTGATGTGAAGTTCTTCGGGAACACTCAATTCAATGCTTTTCGGTTACTGCCATAATCTATTCTTTCCTTTGATATATACTATTCTATGCATTGCTTGATGAAATTACCGAACATAAGCCAATACTAATAAAGGTATGTTCAGAATAAAGCAATTTCCGAGTTCTGTCAGAAGGTGGGAGGGTGGGGGGTTCTATATTGCCTCCGGCTAGACTCACAAAAATCATACCTTTAAATCGAGACGTGTTTTTTGTTTTTGTTTTACGTAAATGAAAGTAGACCTAATTCGGGTCACTTTTCGGTCAATGGGATTAATATCAACCATTTTGAGCTGTATTAATATTTGCTCCTGTCCTTAAATGACTGATGAATGGGGGTTGAGAAGCTGCCTGGTTTATCTCAGTTAATGAAATATAAACGTCCTGAAAATACATTTACTAATAAATGCTAACATTTTATGCTGTGCATAGGTCTGATTCCAGCTTATGTTAACATTCCGTCTCTTCAGAATAACTTTGTGTCGTTTATGTACATTTCAGAACATGTGTCTCCATACACAAGCCAAAACATATTCATCAGTTACAAAAACTCAGGAATGTTGTGTACATATATACTCCAAGATATAACAAAACAATTTCTCCAATAACTAAATCTGGAAAAAAAGTTTTATTCTTTAGAAATGATACGGTAATGTTTTAATAAGGAAGATTGTCTCATCCTTATAATTGTGTCATCATTATATAGATCGACTGTGATATCCTAGATGATAAAGCTACAGGGTTATATAGCTATTTAAAATGTTGATTTTATTCTAATAAAATCCATGATTAGAAAAACGCAATTGATGAATTAGATACCACCTGGTAACTAAAAAATAGCTTAGTGATTATGCAATGTTTACGTCTACTATAAGACCATCGGACTGCTAGAAAACAACAATACCCTTGAATGACAGGTCTCAAAGTCCAACATACAATATTAACAATGGTTGAGACATAACTTTTTTGGTGTCTGTACTTAAAATATATTGAATTTATCTTAATTAATTAGAGATGATTTTAGAACTCATTGTTCATGTAAAGTGCAACGCAGAAAGGGATATATTTGGCAATAACAAATATATTATATATTATCTCGTTCGTCAAAAAATCTATGTTTTAATGTATTTGTAATGTGTAATAAGTTCTGAACTGAACGTGCAACTTGGAATAGGAAATGTCAGTGCAAAGCAAATACTCTGTTCATTTCAACATATCAGGCTTGCGTATTGTAAAATCTTAAATATTAATATCTATCCGAAACATTTTGTTTGTCATTAAAGTTTTGTATATATTGAGTATCTGAATATCACCAAATATTTGTTTGAATCTGTCATTCAGTTGTTTGCATTTTAGTTTTAAAGAACCTTAGAACTTGACGTTTCTAAATTATCTGCATTATAGAAGACACACATGTGTGGCACTACAACCACATAGATCTTTTAAAAATATCATTATATTTTGACACAAAATAGTTTGCAAAATGAATACTTCCTGATGCTTTCATAAAATAGAATTTCCAGTTGCCATTTGATAAAACGTATAGAACAACACAACCTTATCCATCTCCTGATTGCTTATAGCATTCAATCCTTCATTGCTTAAAATATGACTGGGGCACATGCAGGAGGTTAACTCTTGTCTCGAACAGTGAGTAGTGCTTCCCTTGGGAGTAATTGCTTCTCTGTACCTCATCAGGTTTATACATTATTGTTAGCAAAACTTATTAAGGTAATTGGACAGTTATCAAAACCAAACTTGAATTGTATGTGCAAAAATAAAAAGACGTTTTTAACGCTTTAATGTAGCGCAGTATATATGGATATATATTCTCCATTTAAATTCTCATTAGAGGAGGAATATACAACAAAATAATAGTATGTTGGTATGGTTAAAACTTTCAATTTCACATGGTATGGTTAAAACTTTCAATTTCACATATAGGACTTTTTGAAAAACATGTCTATAAAGGGTTTTGAAATATCATTGTTTAAATACTAGTTATATTTTCTATTGGGATAACCTGATCGAGAATATGGCTCTCTCGTCTGTACCCCGTCACACCGGAAGCACCCCGTCTATCGTGGCATTTTTGAAATGAGACGAGTGCGTGTTGTAATCACATGATATGTTTGTAAACATTTCTCATCTTGTCAACCGTGATATCATAGACCGCATGTCAACATTATATTCCACTTACTCCTATTCAAACTAATAAAACATCATTCATGCAATATGATGACTTGGAAAGGTTATGCCTTTTCCTCTTGCAAATCATCTATGTTTCGATGAAATGTTTGAGGAATGGTAGATTTCGCTATAAGTGACGTAAGCATTTTCCCGCCTTTCTTTGCTATGAATGAATAGAGCAGACGACATTTGGCCGGGATGAATGGGTGACGTGTGTACTCAAGCATAGTTAACGTACATGCTGACGATTGCTGTGTGTATGTATATCCACGGTGCATACAGTAAGCACACAAGCCACAACCCCAAACAGTCTCAAGCACCACTTTTGATAATCATATCTATCGGTGTAAATCCAGGATTGTATGGGAATGAAAACGGTAATGTTTCAGTTAATATAGTGTTATGCCTCATATACTTTTAGGGATTCAATGTGGTTCTACAATACAAATTAAGCCAATGTTAAGCCAAATTAAGGCAATGTCTTTTTGGAAGATTTTTCCACATAAAAGTTATTTTACTAATTGTATGTTCTTGTCTCTTTTTTTCTTCAGAAACAAGTCTCTGTCCTGATATGGACAATATTGACCTTAGTCGGTCTCATAGCCAGATCTAATGCTTTCTTCCTGCCGGTGAGTTGCATAATTTCATTTGTTTGTATTAAACGGAGCATATGTATTTTGGAGAGAAAAAACAATGCTAAACATTGTATCAAGACAAAATTTGGCCTGTATTTATTCAATTCTTATCTCGATCATTAAAATGTGTAATTTTAGAAAGAGTTTTTGTTTGCGCCTCATCATATATTCACAGATTTGTGGAAAGTATTGGCAAGTAAAAATGAGTAGATTATCAAAAGGGAGGGACCATCGATCAGTTAGAGATGAAGTAAACGAAATCCTAATTTTGCCTTAAATAATGGTAATCTATATCCCACAGTATAATGTTAAATGTTTTCACCAATATATTTCCCATGTCTGCACCAAGTAATTTTATGTGTATAAAGGCGGATATTTTTTTATCAATTTGTATCTGAAATTTTGATGCTTTGATGCTTTAAAGAAGGATTTATCTATATTTATATCAACCAATTGACTCCCTGTATGATGGTAGCTTCATCTCTGATAACGTAATCATAACTGAAGGCTGTTAACATGAATAATAAGATGTAGAAAACCACAGACCAGATAAACTGTGATAACAACATGTTAGGTTACAATTATCGACATGCCGATAATAAAATTGATAAAGCAGTTCACATAATACTTTTATTTTTGTGGTTTACTCATTATAGGATAACCTTTGACTATTACAATATTTATTGTTGTGTTATTGCAATTTATTACTGTAAGCCGAGGTCACGAAAATATGATGGTAGATCTTTAGTAGGAAATCGATGGTAGATCGATACCAAGCATACTGACCAGGCAAAGATTCCATGGAGACAAAAAATAGGGCTTAACCGCCTTTTCCTTTCACCCAGAATTTAACTGTATGAAAATGGCTATATGTTTTATATCATGAGGCAAACACAATTAAGAAAAGAATATTTCACAAAAGTAAAAAGGCAATAAGTGCAATATTAAATCGCCATTATAAGGGCAAATAAAAACGTGGTTTCTACCCATTTGGGAACACAGTGAGATAACTGTATACTTCTTTCAAAAGAAACACGACCGCAGAGAGCACTCTGAAGATTGGCTGGGTGTATGCACTTTGTGGACCTGTTCCGCTTGCTCGCAGGAGTGTGTCACCTACAAACCCATATTTCACCCCCGGGACTAGACGCACGGGCGTAGACAAAATAACAGAACAAACAAAGCTTTTGGTATTCTCTAAACACAGCCTGGCGTAGACTTTTTGCTAGCAGCTATGTCTTGAGACATATCACTCCACGTTGTTACTGATCAACCACGTGGTGAGATCGAGGATTCTGATTGGTTGTTCTGTCAGTGGGGTGATGGCTTCCGTTTACGTCACAATCAGGCCATGTTTCAGCGCTTTGTTTCCCCCACAAAAATGTTTGTGTTCAGACACACCTGGCGTGCTACCCCTGTGGTCAGACATAGATATGACAGACAAGGATGGGGGTCATGGGGGGTGCACTTTGATGTGATGGCATGTTCACCCCACACGTCTGATAATGTTAGTACATAATCTCTTTGCTTGGGGACTGATGTACTTAGAAATCAACATCATTTTTACCTGATTCCTTACAAGTCCTCATCAATAGTAGCAATTCTTTAATTTATTTAATTACATTCACTTTTAGAAATACTTAAATGCAACTTGTCTTCGAAGGTCCCAAAATTTAGACATGAAGATATCTTGCAATATACAAACATGAATAGAAATGTTATGTATTTGTTGAAACCAGTGTGTCGTTCAAATGTTTATATCAGGCATTCTCATTCACATATAAATATCGGACAATGTCAATCACATGTAAATATCAGGCATTGTCATTCACATGTAAATATCAGGCATTGTCATTAACGTATTAATATCAGGCATTGTCATTCACGTGTAAATATCAGGTAATGTTATTCACATGTAAATATCAGGTAATGTCATTCACATGTAAATATCAGGTAATGTCATTCACATGTAAATATCAGGTACTATCATTAACGTATTAATATCAGGCAGTGTCATTAACGTGATAATATTACACCAACCTATTTCCCATGTTAACTAATTTACAAATTGTTCAGCCTCCTTTATAAAAGAGGTCTACCAGCTGTAACATTGAGACTTCTCATAGACATGTATGAAAGACAACAAAGTAGAACAATGTGGGATATGGAATATGGAAGGTATTTCTCAAGTATAAATGGTGTACGGCAGGGTGGAGTTGCATCTCCAATTATGTTCACAATATACATGGATGAACTGATAAACAGACTGCAGAAGTCTGGCTGTGGGTGCTATATAGGTCATATGTATTATGGGTGTGAAGGCTATGCTGATGATTTGACAATCTTATGTCCCAGTGTAAAAGGATTGCAGAAGATGATTAATATCTGCACTGAATATGGTGAAGAGTACAGTGTAAAATATAATGGTACAAAGACAGTGTGTATGGCCTTTGATAGAAGTCCAGATCGTAGAATAAATCTAAATGATCAGATAGATATATATCTTGATGGGTGTAAACTCCAATGGAAGACATGTGTCAAACATCTGGGAAACTATCTCATGGATAACTTGTCAGAGTCAGAGGAAATTAGACATAAAAAAGCTGGGTTCATAGGTAGAGTCAATGGCCTGCTTACACGGTACCGGAATACCTCACCCGATGTTGTGATGTACCTATTAGAGTCCTATTGTTGTCATTTTTATGGATCTCAGGCATGGAACTTAAGTGATGTCCATATTGAGTCCCTAATGATTGCTTGGAACAAGGCAGTTAGAAGAATCTGGGGTTTGCCATATCAAGCCCATAGAAGCTTACTGTGTCAGCTCAACAATGGTAAACATGCCTGGGATTCTGTTCTTAAACGGTTCTGCAAAATGTATGTATGTATGAGTAAGAGTAAGAATGAAAACCTTAGCTTCTTAATAAAAATGTCTGAGTATGATTGTAGAAGTATAATTGCAAAGAATGTAAGTTATGTGTGTAAAAGATGGTCTGTGTCATTTGGATCTATGTTCTGTGGAAATCACAGTGTTTTTACACCTGGTGAAAATGATATGTTTCTAGTTAATATGGTGAGAGAATTGAGGCAAGGGATTGATGGTTTCACAATAGACGAATGTCAAGAAATGATTGATTATGTAACCACTGCTTGAAGTTGATGTTTTTAGATAACTGTAAATTTTGTTTTTGTTTTTCCTCACACAATCGTTTTTTATCAAATCAATGTATACTGCATGTTATGTACGTATGAATAAAGATATTATATATATATCATAGCCATAGATGGGAAGGGTGCCTATAACATAAACTAGAGTTAATCAGAACATAGGTGACTATCAATAATATAATGCAAATAAGTTTAAAGATACAACAAATTGGTAGTGGTAGTTTTCAATTTCTGACTAATGTGAAAAATCATAGAATCATAGAAGGGAGACTGGCAATTTTATAAACAGGAAATAATGAATATAATGCCACATTTGAAAAAAAATCAAATTAAACTTGATATGGAAATATCCTTTTTTTATCAAAAAGTAAAATATTCATAGACTAAACACGTCTGCAATGTCCTGGGAACCAGAGTTTGCAAAATGCGCCCAAATTACTTTCATCCAGCGCTTGCACAGACAAAGGCTAAAAACGTGAGGAATTCTTTCATTCAAACAAAAAAAATGATGAAAAGAAGTTAGTGATGCTAATCCTCGGGGCATGATGGCATTCCTTGCCTGTCGTCAGCTTTATGTCGATATCTGTTTTGTTTTTGTTTTTGTTTGGTTTTTTTTAAAATATAGTTTTGGTGTGTCCAGAACAGCGCAAAGCAATTGGCATCACACTTCCTTAGACTGAGAAGCTTTAATAAAGTCTTGGCAAGTCTCGGCAAGTACGAGAAAGGGTCATAAAGCATGGGAGAGCGTTCCTGTGGAGGATGGGCAGCGGGGACCTGCATGATAAGTGCACACTCCTTCTTAGACTTCTCGCTTGCCCAAATCCATCAGAAGCCCTACACAGGGACGTAAAAGGCCAGGATGCCTTGACGAGTGGAATCTTAAATGTGGAGTCGAGGAGGGGCTGAATGGGATGGAAAAGTTGTGTAGACTGTGGGGTGGGAAAGGGGGAATATTAATGTTAATATGATGTAACATCAATAAAATAAATAGCGATTTAATCTAATCATTTTTTTATCATCCACGCCACATGCATTACCAGCAGATAAAATTGGTTAACTGGTTAAATATGCAAAGCCAAATAATGTTAGTTATTCACATGGAAAAGGCACGAATTATTCACATGGATAAAATTTTAATTATTCACATGAAGATGATGGGCGTCATTTACGTGAGAACGAATTTGCTTTCCATAATAAGGTCATTACCCCAAATAGTTATCTGGGCATTGCAAGCGCACTTCTCATATAATGAGATATGCCCCTGCCATGAAAAGAATTTCCCTTGGCAGTTTAAGGTCAGGGTGAATTAATGGCACCTAACTCAAGATATAATTCAGCAACAATGAAAATTGTGAGTTGTTAACAAATATAAAGTGCCGTATTTTATGGTTTTTTTTATTTTGATAAACATTTTTTTTCCAAATATCATACGTTACTATTTCATAGACGTTGATTTGATTCACAAGTAATACATTTCATATTTTGCATCAATACTTAAAAGCAAGATATTTGTCTTTTGCATGACTAAAAAGTTGAAAATTGAGGATTAGATCATTTAATAAAAAGATTACCATTCTCATAATACAATCATATCATGAATAAAGGATGAAATTCATATATTATTGATAAATAATTTATGATTAATTGTTCATGTTTTGAAAATCATATATTAACCACGTCTTAAACTGGATCAGACTATCACATCTTGAAAAACACGTCTAAACCACGTGATGAACTGAACCAGAAATTCACGTCTTGTAAATCATGTCAGTAAGAACTTCTTAGAAGTGGTTATCTGGTTGCCGAGTTTTTGAGATTTCATCCAGAAAATCATATGGTTTTCACATGTCGTGTCTGCTAGGTAAGGACTGTTTCCTTACCATTTTACCGTGCATAATGAAAAACTTTGTATCATTGTTATTATAGATTTGCTGATCTCAAATTCTTAGAGGGGTGTATGCATTTGAGATAGTGATCTGCAAGTTAAAACTCTTTAATTAATTAATTAATTAATTAATTAATTAATTAAGCATTGTTTTACTCATGTCAAATTCATTTGAAAAAAAAATGTTTAAGTACTTTTTGGTGAAATTATACAAATACTCAAGTTATACAAATACCCAGAAACATTTTTCATGAAGGTAGACTCCAACTTCCCCTTTCCAGCCCTTAGTGCTTGGTGCAAATTTTATTATATTTTTCTTGATTTTAACGTTTGTATTTGTCCAACTCCCTCACGTGCTAGTTGCTAGCTGGTGGCTGCATTGGGGTCCGGCTCTTCTCCTCGTGCACCTTCAGTCTGCACGATTCCTCTGGCCACGTGGGTACTTATCGCCCCCGACAAACCACTCATGTCAGAATCACTCATGCCATTTACTGCGGAGCTGAAATTTGTTCAGTGTCAATATTGATCTATATGATTTTTTAGAATAGTATTGATACCTTGTATATTCAATTGAAGAATACATATTCAATATTAAATTAGTAGTGGATGACACAGCAGAATTGAATTAGTAGGGTTTAGTAGGGTTACTGTAGCAGTTTACAGTTGTGCAGGAATCAATTCTTGAAATTTAAGATGAATTGCTAGTAGCAGCGGTAGTAGAAACAGTAGTAGCAATAGTGATAACTACTGCGATAACTGGTATTAGTAGCTCCTATATATAGTAGCAGTAGCAGTAGTATTAGCAATGGAATGAGGATGGTAGAAAAAGTTATAAAAAATAATGGAATTAGAGTTACGATCAGTAGGAGTAATGACGATAATTCAAGTAGAGTTAGGATCAGTAGGACGATAATGGAATCAGAGTTAGGATCAGTAGAAGAAACAACAATTCAGTTATAGTTAAGAGCAGTAGGAAAAATCATGAGTAGACGAAGGAAACATTATTAGTAGTGACAGCATTTGCAGAGACCTTATCGCGAAGTATGTGAAAAAAACAAGAGATTCGTTAAATAGCAACGTTCTCCTTGAGTTATCTTACGTTTAGCTTACGTTTAGCTTACGTTTAGCTTACGTTTAGCTTACGTTTAGCTTACGTTTAGCTTACGTTTAGCTTAAGGTAAAATTATTCTCCCATTTATAAATAAATATATATAAAGGATCTTCCCTTAGGTTAATATTGTCACCTTTCTGGCAAGGATGAAAACTTGCTATATAAAAAATGGTGAAAAAAACAACATGAAATATTAACAATCCCCTGATAATTGTGTCATAGAATGTCTGCAGAGAATTAATCAGAAAGTTTCTTTTCAGGCTTTTCAGCGATTAAGAAAAGCATTGATCGCAACCTTAATGACGGAAATCCCCTGTGTTGGTTGTCTTATACACAGAGAAAAAACACATTGGTTAGCACAGAAAGACATAATGTCTGTCTGTGTATTTGTATTGTAATTAAACAAAATAGAGAAAAACTGTCTGAGCACGAATAAGATGGTCATATTGAAAATCAAGCAGGTCTTTCTAAATCTATTTGATCTCACTCAAATTCCACAAAACCAACAACTCCAATATATTTCAAAATTATATATAAATCTCAATATCTATGCCCATTTTCTGTGTTAAATGTTAATAAAAAAAATAGGGAGCATGTGTTAGATTGGCAAAAGAATTTCATTATTTATGTTGTTTAAGGTGAATTTTCTATTTAGAATGTACACGGTCACACAGGTTTGACAAAATACTTCAATGATATCCTTATATATTTATGTGTCTGGTGGACAGTCAGTCTCTGCGCCAAAGTACAGAACTAAATCATTTTATCCTTGGTCTAAAATGTCATTATCTATCTCTTGTGTGCATTGCTGCTTTGAGAGGAAACATATGTTTAACAGCTTAAAAGCCTAGCAAATGTGCGGGTCTAAGATAGAAGAGTCTTTGGCAACAGAAACCTTTTCCGTGCATGCATCGCCTGATCAATCTATACATGAAGTGGGGGACAGATGATCCAATGGACTGGATTATCATGCAAGGTGCTTTGGATTAAGGATTAACTGTATCTTATTTCCCCACCCTGCTGCCCATGAATAGATAACAAGACATTTAGAAGACAAGAAATTAGACGTATACATTATATATATATTGTATGACATAGCTCACGTTTGTTAATATGTCATAATATATAATTCAATGTGATCAAAAGACTAATGTGTTTTTTTATTACAAATTCTCAAATATGGCACAACCAGGAGTAATAGTTTCATATTGAAATAACCATCAAACACATTAAACACATGTGCATGTTACCACGAAAGCGAAAGTGCCTTTCTATTATTTTGTATGGAAGAAATATGAAAAAAAAGAAAATATTTATTCTTATGGTTACATGTTTTTATATCATACCTTCAGGAAGAATAAACATTCTCTTTGAGACCCACGTGTGCACACAAGAATTCAATTGCAGCAACGTCAGATATTTCTCTTCTGTGTATATAACATGGTTTGATTGATTGCTTTGTATACCTGTATCAGCACATCTGCTGGTGGAGTACTCAAGGCTATCTTTGGAATCTTTTATGTGCAAAAGAACCTCAAAGTGTCCGAATGTGTTAATGATACTTTGCTTTCAACACGTATCAGAAAGTATATGAGCTGTGAAACAAGTTGTGTGGGTATGCGTCAACGTTTGAAGGCAAATACTATTTTTTTTCTTATTCATTTTAGATGTAAAGATACGATTTCTTAGAATCTCTAATACGGCACATAGATAGAAGATAATCAAGGACACTTCTCACGCCGACACATTTGTCTGGGTTAAACAATGATATCAAGCGATGGCCTTATACCCCAGCAAAATGTCTAGCTATTCAAGAGAATCATTTTATCTTGCAATTTTATCAATGCATAACATAACACCCCTTCCACCTGATATCCGACATTTTTATCTAGGATAAACACTACATGTTCTATCCCTCTAAAAAGGATCAACAAATGCTGTGTTTTTTGTAACTACATGTAAATCCGTAAATCCTGACACTTTCTATCCTTTACGAACTGTCGTGTCACGTTTACACCACCGGTCAGCAGTTAAGTAAACCTTTCTCCATTCGAGTTTGAAAAATTAAACATTTCCGCATCCATGCTGTGAAGTTAAATGGGGATATATTTATTTAGCATTAAACATTAAATTGGTTTGACTGTTACCATCCCTTTTGACTGATGCCAACCCTTATGAGCCTTTTTATGCTGTGAAGGTCCATACAGGCCTTCCATGGTGGAGGGGGCTAAAACTCAGTCAATAAAAATAGATAATAATAACAAAATCAAGAAATATAGAGGTATTAATTTTGAAATACAATATATGAAATAGTTTATTAAAAAATGATGAATATCCCCAGTATTTGGGATATTAGTTTTATACTTAGTATATTTTGATGTCATGTCTTTTGACATAATGACAAATAAATTAAATGCATGATACTCTGATGTGATGAATAACAATAGCTAAATTAAAATATTGATATTTCTATTGTATTAACTTCCCACCACCCTGATCCTCTTGTAAACGTGGAATTTTAGTCTTCATCTGTTAAACCATGAGGCAAGATTATGTTTTTTTTTAATGTCAACAATCTATTTGAATAAAGATTGCAGTTATGTTGAAGAATACTTTATATGGTATGTCACAGTGGAAAATGTGCATATAATCCCCCACTGTAAGCAGAATCCAGGAAGATATTGCTGAATTAAACATTACATAAATCTTGAAATAATACATTTAATCAATGATTAACAATTCCTGAGCCCATGTTTCCATTAATAAACTTCTCCTTCTATGAGCATGAATATTCAGAAGTAAGTCACAATCGTGGATTAATTGGTTGTTGCTGAGTAATTCATGCCAAGATTGTGATAGAAATCGTGAATAATACACTATACCATAATTATTTTATTTCAATTAACTTATATAGGTATATAAGGTATATATATATATATATGTATATATATATATATATATATATATATATATATATATATATATATATATATATATATATATATATATATATATATATATATATATATATAAATATAAATATCTGTGTGTGTATATATATCGATCGATCTATTCCACGTGTAACTGGCACACCTTGTGTCTTAGCAAATAGTATCCCGCTTCAATGTGACATATTTATTTTCAAATATTTCTGTAAAAAAAGCAAATCTGCGTGGAGCCCAAATAAATCCCTTATCTGCGTAAACAATGTTAAACACCAATCCGTCTTGTTATTTCCTACTTTGTCATGGATTGTCATGGATTATCGTGGATTATGTCTTTTTGTTAAAAACCTTTGTGCAGCTCGGTCCAACTGTGTGTGTTGCAGGAAGGAAGGGGGAGAGACACATCAGAAATAACCAAACTATTATCTCTGACTGCTGACAGTCACTGCTTGAGTACCACCACGAGCAGTCTATGGAAAATGATGCCCTCAAAGCGATAACGCGCTGGTGAAAACGCTTTATGGGGACCATATTTCAGGAAGAACGATTTCGGGCAGAATGCCCTATCGTCCCCGGGGTTCTCGTTCTCGCTGGGCTATTTCTGCGGGACTCCGTTTGGCACGCGTTGCATTGTGGGATAGTTTTAGACCATATCGAGGCTGTCGCGTCCGCCATCCTGCAAGTAGTCGCTCGCAATTTCACATGGCAGTACCACAATAGCAGACCCAATAGGGAATTGAACTGACACAAGACTGCATGTCTGTGTCCTTCAAGAAATGAAACGTGTAACTCCAGTCAGGGGCAAAGTCTAAATAGCCTGTCGCTGGGAGGCAATTATTATGGTAAAAGAACTTATAATGACGGCAATCGTTATTTATGACCTATTTTTTAAATTCCTGTAATCATCCTCTTCAACATGAGAGCATATTTCTCATGGCAAAGTATCCTAGCAGGTCTAAAAATATTTTTTGTGGGATGCATTAACTGGACATGCCATCATCTTGTTTCCACACCGGATTTCATAATTAAAAATCATTAGGTTCGAATAGCAAATTGCCATTGAGTTAACAGTGCGTTGAGCCACCATAAGATAACTCCCTGATAGTGTGATGACATTTGTTTAATTACTTACCTTACACAGAAGAAATTAGATAATCAGTAATAAATGTCACAATAAATCAAATTAACTCAATGGTAAAGGTCAATTATCTCATCATAATGGGATTACTATCACAAAAAGATTAGTTTACATTAACCTTTGGAGTTACATTTTGAAATAAGCCAAAATAAATGTAAAGCAGAAACAAATAGTTTATGATGGACAAATTCTATATGATTGATCGCAATTGGTTGAGAGCAAACAAACTTTGTGATGAAAGGTATTCTATTTTTGAACGCTTTCTCTTGTTAGAAACCGGACAGAAGGCAATCTTGTTTCGCTTCACCTAAGATTAATCTGGTTCACCTTGGAGTAATAAATTTCATCTTAGAGTTGCATAGTTTGCTTTAGAGAAACATAGTCCACTTTGGAACAATAAAGTTCATCTTCAAGTTTCATGGTTTGCTTTAGAGAAACATGGTCCACATGGGAGAAATAAAATTCATCTCAGAGTTACATATTTTGTTTTAGAGAAACATGGGCCACCTTGGAGTAATATAGTTTACATTAGAGTGATATTGGCCACTTCAGTCCAAGGTTTTACATCATACCACACAATCATCATATTGGGCAAACGGTTATTTACATATGAAAAACACCCAATGAAAATGGATAATATAGAGTAATAAGAAAGATCCCAACATTTTCTCGGTTGAATCGTCATTTGCTTAAGTGTAAATCTGATTATTTTTAGTGTACTTTTAACATTGTAAATCTGATTATTTATACTGTACTTTTAACATTCACGTGGTACAAAATAGTGCATAGAAACAGAGCCCACATAATGATTTGTATTCATCATTTGGTGTCCATATTGCTCAGAGTTGACCTCACATCCTCCATCCTCCACGGTGTATTGGCCTATGATATAATGTCTTTGAGATAAAACAAAAATAAGTATTACTGGCCACTTTTCAAAATAGACCACACAACCTTATTTCTGTTTCCGGCCATCTGTCATTCCTCATATTTGCGACATATTTTTATAAAATACATAATAAAAACAAATACACGTAGAGATCTAATCAGGTATCACACCAGACTGGAGGATTAACATTTTTTAATTACACTTTAATAGTGTCCCTTTGCTTAGATGTATGCGTCCCTATGGTTGAATTGAGATGGAAAATGTTGGTGATTTTTATCTTCAAGAAATAACACAATATTCGATACACAAGCCGGTTAATCAGATCAGACGAAACAAAACCTTTCTTGCTCATCTTTAGAAATCTAATCTATTCATTTAGGCTAAGCATTATTGTATTTGCAATTTGATATTAAGATATTTCTGTTAAAGCCAGACGCAATCCTGACACTTCTTAAAGATGACTCATGCACAGAAATGTGATAAGTGATTCCAACCTAAAGTCGGAAATGCAAACATAGCTATTAAGTAACTAAATATTAACCTACAACCGAACATACCCATTATTCTTAACCCCGGCTTGTCAATCTGACATTTTGAACTCTTAGCCCAGTATGGCACACAGAGAATTAACATTAAGACTAATTAACACAATCAAACATAGATGCAATGGCGGACTCAAATACATTTTTAAAGTTAAAAAAGACGTCACGTGATATTAAGGACAAAAATTATTTAAACCCTAATTGGGTAAAAACTCCAACCGATCAATTTAATATTACATTTCTGCATATAAACTATCTTTTGCTCCATATTGTTGGAAACATATTTTTTGTGACGCATGACATGAATAAATGTGACAATATTTTCTGCACTCTGTAGTCATACATTATATCTATTAAAAAGCCTCATTCCACTTAGCTATATTTATTAATCCCCACATTTTGCCATTAATTTAGGAATTAACGCACATAGCTACTTAAACTCTGGGAAGCCTGATCTGCTCTGGTTTGGCTTCATCATCATCACCTGTCTGGAATGTTTTTTTTCCGAGACGGAGATGAAATGTGATATGATTTTCCTAATAATGAAGTGGTGGAGGGGAGATTTGTGTTTTGACAAGTACAAATGAGGCGAGAGTTGCAAGACGAGATTTGATGTGTGCCCTGTAGAGGGCGCCTCCGTGGAGCTGATTAGAAGAGTCGGAGAGAATGGCAAGGAGAGGTGGCTGATGCATGGAGACAAATGCTACAGAGAGCTGCAGGCAGTATACACTCCCCATACAATCACGGCTTTGTGATATCAACCCACTCTCTATTCTCTGAAAAACAACGTCCATTGGGTGCTTGTCACAAACATTTTGCAAAGTGTTTTATTTCTATTCTACAATACAACATTGAACGTTTTGGAGTATTTGAAACCAATCTACAATTATATAATAGATAACCAGCTCAGAATTACTTGGGTGCAGTAAGTAGGGAAATTTGTTGTCATTCTGTCCGTCCGTCAACTTGATCTCTTATATTTTCAGGAGACTAATTCTATCTTTTGTCCATTAGGCTTAGGATTTTATCAATTATTTCTATGATATTTGTAAAAATCTAATAGATATCACTGTGTTGTCAAGGAGGTTGCCATTCTGAACAATATGATGGATATTGATCAATGAGAATCGAGATAACAAATTCAATATGTTATCATCTGCTGAAGTCTGCTCGTGGAAAGGATATAAAATGATCATTTATTAAGTAATTTGCAGGCATTTCCAGAAAATAATCACAAATGTTACAAAAAAGCAATGATCAGCATAGCTTTTTTTGGTCTTTCAAATTGGACACAAGCATGGCTTAATCATTTATCTGAACATTTGCAAACCGTATTGATTTAAAAACACTCCCCAACAGGTATATGTGTGAAGTGAACATGTGAAGTCCTCATCGATTTAATCGAGTGTCGTAAATATACCTCAGCGCTGATATAATGGTGATCAGACTATTTCTGAGGTGCAGCACGACATTGACGGTTTGTGGCAGAAAGGTTCAGCCATTATTGGTTTATGGTGTACACAGAATCAGGTAAATGTGACTTCAGTAAGTCCCACAAATCAGATGTCATACAGCTTGTCTCGCTCAGGGAAGATAAAACTGTTATTGAGCGGCAATGCCGGCATATTTCCTCATTTCTACTTGTGAATATCTCTACAATTCACCTTTCTGGACATAAGCTATTAAAACTGTATTGATGTTGTCCATAAATCATAAGGCTGTTAATATTTTCAGGGAATCCTTGGGAAAGAGCTTTTTTCTATAACTACACAAGTTACACAAGGTCAAATTTCATGGGTTAATTACTTTTGAAAAAAAAAATCTTCCCGGGTTTAATGACTTCTCAACAATGCCAATATCATTGTGAACTCTGAAGAAAAAACCTTAATAAAATAGCCTAAAGTAGACGTGTGGCGAATATACAAGACGTTTGTACCTGAACTGATTGTACGGTATAGCTAAGGCGTTGTTGGGTGCATGAAACTCAACTCCTTAGAGCATATAAAATTACACTTGCCCTCGTCAAACTCATTGAGTCCGTTCCAGTCACACTGAGGTCAATGGCAACTTGCCCCGCAGTACAGTACACCAATGAATTAGAAAGATACTATGTAGAAAGAGAATTTGTAGATTATGTTGCACCATATGACATATAAAATGCACAATAATTTGCACTGACGTAGGAAACTACAGAACATCTTTCTCTTATGTAGCATAAGTATTATTTAAAACATTATAATTGAAATACCATTATGCTACAAAGAACTATACACTAAAGGACGTGATTTTCTACTTGACTGATATGTTCTGCATTAAAAGAGTATGAATAATCAACATAAAAGGTATCCTCCTTAAAGCACGTCATATTGAAAATATCCGTTTACTACTTATCATTCTACAAGATTAATGATTTCACTTGATAGGCATCCATTTTTAATGCCCAGGATAAGATGCAAGTGCTTCTAAGGTTCAAGTAATCAGGACAATTAGGGCAAGACTCGCCACACCGTGCAGTTAGCTTTCTGATTGCCACTAACACTATGAATGGCAGGGGACTTGGCCCATCAACCATAAAGCATTCTGTGCTACATAATTACAATAGGATGGTATTGATTACAGATATCAACATTTATAATTCTAATAACAAATTAAATTGTGATATGTTCTGCTGTGTCTGTCTCAGTAGGAAGATATATTTCTTATTTATTTTGAATTAAATTGATTGACATGTTCAATTTTTAAACCTTGAATATTTCATAAAGATTTTATAATTATCTAATGGACTGCGCCTATATATCACATATTGTCCTAATAGACAACTGCGAAGTCAGTGACATCTCATGCATTAATTAGAATATTGTCACCATTCTCTGTATTTGTGATTGTCTTAATATACACCAGCAGGTGTATTTTCAACGAAATATTTTTTAGGCTTTAATGTATCGCTCCTCAATATATAACTACAGACAGTGTCCATTTAAATTGAAAACAATCTTCGTACGTTGTCTTGCAACAACGCATTTACGTAGATTTAGAATAATGTTTAATTCATAATGTGTTCAATCACGATATGTCTCTTTTATCATTTTAGGGTAAGGACAATGGAAAGACTTCCAGTGGTGAGTAACTCAATTATTCATAAACTTAAACATACAATGAATAGGGTTGCCGATGTATTTCAGTCCGTATAAGATATAATACATGACATGTTTTTCCATAAGCGAATATGACTGACTTTGGATGTAAAACACTGGAGTAACAGTAATCGGGGGTATAAAATGTGAGATAAAATACAAAAGACTCTCAAGATTCCCTTTTCACATTGTGCTATTTAGATCGTTCAGAAGATCTTATTTATGAAATACCGAAATAAAGACAGCACAGTACTTGGCATCTATTGTCCTAACCTTGGCACAATCGACGTGATGAACGTCATCAGAATTGTATACAAGTAAATAATGAAAAGATCTCATTGTAAATAATGAAAAGATCTCATTGTAAATAATGAAAAGTTCTCATTGCAAATAATGAAAAGATCTCATTGTAAATAATGAAAAGATCTCATTGTAAATAATGAAAAGATCTCATTGTAAATAATGAAAAGATCTCATTGTAAATAATGAAAAGATCTCATAATTGTGATATACACATATAACAGCAAGGCTAACAAAAGAAAAATAAATTATAAAAATCTATGCAACATATGTTAGAATACATGTTATTCATATGCATTATGAAAAATAATTTTGATACTTTTTGAGGAAAGTCTACTTTACTATATGAATGTGGCGCATAACACAGTATTATTTACGCTTGTGTTTATTTTTAAGATACACTGACTCTTGGAACATTAAAATTTTTTGTTTGGCCTTAGTCTGACCGGTTTATTTAAGACGAACCTCCGGGGAATGTTGATTCAATTTGTCAGGCTTGTAGGGCTGATGTCTTTATCCTTCGTCGCTGCACACAGAGAGCTAAGGTCCCATTTAATCAAGTTGATGAGACTGTAGCTTTTTCACACATTATTACACTACTGCCCCTATATGCTGGAGAATAGACACAAACATGGAGAGTTGGGTCAACACTGAATGTCATTAATGATCTCATAATCGGCATGATGTGGCACACTACAAGGTCTACAAAAGGGCAGGCTTGGTTAAAATGGAATAAAAAATGTATTTGTCCCCATATACTAGAGAATTCAGCCAATGCTGAATATTTTCTGGGGAATGCGTCTTTTCATACCTGTTTAAGATCTACACACACGTCCTTGATCTACATGACCATGGTTAACCTCAGTCTGAGTGTGACTGAAATTTGGGATTGCCACCGTCCCGATAATTAAAGCAAGCCCACGATGAAGGTAATCTCGTCCAGTGCATTGAGCACTGACACCTGCAACCTCCACTGCAGCACACACACCGGAAGCGGAACCGGAAGTGACAGACAGACAGACCGACAGACCGACAGACAGACAGAGATTCACCCATACTCAGCGTGATCGTTTGCCTACATGTTGATAGATAGTTTCACTTACCTCATAGGTATAGTGGAATGCATCAAGATGTCAAACAATAAAAGCAAGGAAATTGCTCTCCTTAAGGGGAGAGTGATGGAGTGTCCAGCAATCAAATATGATGATCCTGAATCGCTGGAGAAGGATGGAACTATGTTACCACATTCCTACATTCATTGCGAGCACTAATGTACAGAAACAGAGGAAGTCACAGAGATAATTGGCGAGAATGTGCTCAGAATTATACCCATATATGTAGACCACAAATGTTACCATAAGAAACAATACCATGTACCAGAAGAAAATACATGTAACTGTCCCTAAAAAAATATCAAAATGCCTTGCTTTTTCTTAATCTTCATTGAAATCAAACAACATCAAAATCTCCAGGAGCACAGAATGCTGCGTTAGATACCCTTTTTGTTAATAGTTTCATAAGACTATGCTTGTACATATTTAGAAGTTTGATTGATTGGGAATTCATATTGCATATTTCTTATATATTTCTGAGCAGTTCAAAGAACCTGATTAGCGACAAAAAAAAAAACTTAGCAAAACCCCAAAGCTAGATCTGAGCAGTATTTGGCAAAAATGTACTGCATTTATACTACTGCCATAATATTTTTATGATTGCAGACGATGAGTGGACAGAAGGAGACGTCTGTGCCACGGTGCTGTGTGGGAGAGGCAGGGAATGTGTGCGGAAGTCCGACACTGGCGCCCCCTCGTGTGTGTGCAGAACCAGCTGTCCACCCAACTATAAGCCAGTCTGTGGCTCGGACGGCATCACCTATGAAAACCACTGCCAACTGCACAGGTCTGCATGTCTACAAAGCATCAAGATCAAAAAGCTGAACAAAGGACCTTGCCCAGGTATAAATTTGCTTTGCCTCGGATTTGTTTGATCTGAGAGTAATTATGATTACTCCAAGGTTTAATTCGGTGAAATGTATGATGAACTTTTAATAAATTGAATGAATTTATCTAAATATAATTACAGTAGATTTTCAGCGTTGGGTTCAACGCACAGTACCATAGTTAGTTAGTATGGAGTCATTGTATTCAATTGTGTTCTTCTACATAGCCATATAAAATATTGAGATCGCGAAGTCTCTTACAGATTGTAACAATTTTATGTCATTTGCTGCTTTCCTAATGTTTTTAATTTGATTCATTGCCATTTCAGTGGTATAAGGGTAACACCACTCCATTATGAGGAAATTCTATTTTTGGCTATAATTGCGTCATTGAAAATGTCACGGACGGCTCATCGACATAAGTGTTATGATGTAATCTTAAGTCTTAATTGCCGTTAAAGTCAAATTACAGTGAGAGACATGAGCTCTAAATGCGTCAGCCATCAGATAGCTTGATATGATATCAATCAAATGAGATCTTCTTATCAATCCATGCATTATGTTAATCTTGTTTAGAAATAAAAGTCACTGAATACATGCACCAATAATACTCATATTGTTTTCCTTGAATTATCACAAGATATTATAAAATGTGTTTTTCATGAAAGTACCAAACAAGAGATCAATCTTAAAGGCTTTTAGTGAGCCAGTTTCTAGTAAGTAGGTAATTATTGCCTTGCACCTTTTATGTGGACATGATTTATATATTGGCATCGGCGGTAACATCTTGCCTCTGACTAATTAAAACTCAAATGAATGACCATTAAATTGGATGGCGAATGTGAAATGGTGTTGGGCGCAAAATGCAATTGAATTGCTTTTTGTTTTGTTTTTATTTTAAAATATTTTTTTTTATTTCAGGGCACGAGGAGGAAGAACAGGAAGCGGAAGTGGAGGAAACACAGGTCCATAACAGCAAACCTCTCGTCTGTTACGAGATAGAACGAGACCTGTTGAGGCAATTACTGATAGACTGGATGAAAAGCAAAGTGGTGGATGGAGGCTGGTTCACCGAGGGTGAGTGGGAGAAGAATTATCATAAGGAAAGAAAATGTTGACCAATATTCACAAATGGATTAAACTTATTGCATTTCTTCCATTGTAGGTAAAACATATGGGGATGTGGTGAGAGAAAATTTCCTAGAATGTGATTTTAACAAAGATGACAGACTGGACGCTGGAGAGTTTATGTCTTGTGTTGAAAAGAACGATACCATTGCCAATCTGCAGGGCAGTGAGGACCAACACATGCTGAGGTGAGTTGCCTAGTCTATTGTGGTGAGTTGTCTAGTCAATTGAGGTGAGTTGCCCGGTCCATTGAGGTGAGTTACTCAGTCTATTGTGGTGAGTTACTCAGTCCAGTGGGGTGAGGTGCCTAGTACATTGAGGTGAGTTGCTCAGTCCATTGGGGGTGAGTTGCCCAGCCCATTGAGGTGAGTTGCTGAGTCAACTGAGGTGAGTTACTCAGTCCATTGGGGTGAGTTGCCCAGTACATTGAGGTGAGTTACTCAGTCCATTGGAGTGAGTTGCTCAGTCCATAGGGACATCTCAATGCAGTGAGTAGCGTTCGTGAGTATGAATACCTGACTTCCTTCTCCTTGTGGTGGACCGACTAGTTCCTGTCTATTTGTCTCTGATCAATGACTAATCTTCAAACTCAATGCCCCGGAATACGACAATTTGGGAGAATTGACATCTATTTGCTCATAGATGTCATTACACTTGATCCTATTGGAATAAAACACTACTGGAAAAAATCATATTTAAACTCTATATTCATATTATATGCTATGTATGTTTTGAGAATGATTGTATTTTGCACCGATATTATATTGCCTTTCTGTACTATTTGACTGGTTTCAGGGGTTTGTGTGTGGATGCCCTGATACTGATGTCAGATGCCAACGCGGACTGGTTCCTGGACCTCGAGGAGTTCCGGAAATGCTTTGACCCAGAGTTTGAACCTCCCAAAAAAAGTAAGCTCCTCAATAAAAAAACAATGTCCCTTCACACCTCGTTTAAATAATAATGAAATATTATACAAAAGTGAACACTATCAAGTTGAAGACAATTTAAGCGGAAGTCTATAATAATATATCTTTCCTTACATTGTAAGTCAGGAAACCCTTTCTTTAATGTTTATACCATTCTAACAGAACTCTTGGCCTAGAATGTGGTTATAAATTGAGAACGTCCACACAGACTTAACATTTCATTCAAATCTTTTATCTCCAAGAGTTGTATGTGGCTTAACCACGCATGATTACTGGCGTGCCGACAGCCGTCAGACCAGCGAGCTATTGGGTAGTCTATTTGATGTTGTCTCTTGTATATCTGTGCCACGTCTATACAGTGCACTTGTGTGGTAGGAGCGGCAGGGGTCAATCAATACCAACAATGTCCATATGGGGTTTCTGCGCCATTAGTCAAGGGCTGGATGTTCTATGGGATGCAACTGCCCACCAAAATATGATAAAGGACATTTGTGGAGAATACATTCCGCCAAGAGGCAGATATATCCCAACAAGAGGCAGTTATAGCCTACAAGAGATAGTTTTATCCCAACAAGAGGCAGTTATATTCTGACAAGGGGCAGTTACACTCTCACAAGAATGTAACTATTATATTCTGACAAGAGATCGTTATCCTGACAAGAGATAGTTTTATCTTGGCAAGAGATAATTTTATCCTGGCAAGAGACAGTTTTATCCTGGCAAGAGACAGTTTTATCCTGGCAAGAGACAGTTATATCCTGACAAGAGATAGTTTTATCCTGGCAAGAGATAGTTTTATCCTGACAAGAGATAGTTTTATCCTGGCAAGAGGGAGTTGTTTCCTGACAAGAGGCAATTTAAACCTGGCAAAAGGGAGCTTCCGTTGAACATAATAAGGCTGTTGATACGATAATTCTGGCGAGGCTCATACTCCCAGTGCGTGTTTTAATCAAGATTTGAATGGTTTTCTTTCTTTACAGACTTCAGCATTTTCCATAATTTTGAATTGTCATGATCGTCTTGTTTGTAAAGGTTCTGCACTGAATTACTCAACTTTACATAGTGTTACTGATGGATCGTCTGAGTTAAATAGAACAAAGCTAACAAATAATTGTTCACTTGATTTGAGAAAAAAACAGCTTCTATTTACTTTACATATATATATATATATATATATTTTTAATAACATGGCAAATATCATCTATTGAAAAAAGCAATGATCAGCATAGCCTTAATATCATTGGGCTATGTTTGAAAGCCTTTTGTGATATATATTGTTATATATATATATATATATATATATATATATATATATATATATATATATATATATATATATATATATATATATATATATATATATATATATATATATATATATATATATATATATATATATATATATATATATATATATATATATATATATATATATATATATATATATATATATATATATATATCACAATAGGCTTTCAAACATAGCCCAATGATATTAGGACTCTACAATAGGCTTTCAAACATAGCCCAATGGTATTAGGGCTATGCTGATCATTGCTTTTTGTGAGGATTTTCCGGAAATGCCTCCAAATTGCTTTGTAAGGATTCGCCCAGCGTTGAAGGCCGAGAACAGTCAATGTGGTAAAAATAGTATGTCCAATATTTGGGTTGACTCACTGGTTTATTCCAGAATTTTAATCTTCGGCGAGTCAAAATGCACCTCACATATTGAATTTGGTTTTTCGTTGCTATTGCAATTTTCAATAGATGATATTTGCCATGTTATTAAAAATGACAGCCCCTTTGTCAACGCAGTGAAAGCTATTAGATTTCTTTTTATCATAAAGAATGGAAAAACGTCCGAAATACCTGATGGAAAATAGATAGAATTGGTCCCCTGAAAATACATTTTAGTTACTAATAGCTAAGAACCCAACCACCAGTTTCAGACAAGAAGTTCAAAGTTGATGGACAGACAGAATAACAGAAAATTTCGGCACAGCCAAAATCGATATTTTTATGTAAAATATGTAAAATATGTAAAATGTATATATATATATATATATATATATATATATATCACAATAGGCTTTCAAACATAGCCCAATGATATTAGGACTCTACAATAGGCTTTCAAACATAGCCCAATGGTATTAGGGCTATGCTGATCATTGCTTTTTGTGAGGATTTTCCGGAAATGCCTCCAAATTGCTTTGTAAGGATTCGCCCAGCGTTGAAGGCCGAGAACAGTCAATGTGGTAAAAATAGTATGTCCAATATTTGGGTTGACTCACTGGTTTATTCCAGAATTTTAATCTTCGGCGAGTCAAAATGCACCTCACATATTGAATTTGGTTTTTCGTTGCTATTGCAATTTTCAATAGATGATATTTGCCATGTTATTAAAAATGACAGCCCCTTTGTCAACGCAGTGAAAGCTATTAGATTTCTTTTTATCATAAAGAATGGAAAAACGTCCGAAATACCTGATGGAAAATAGATAGAATTGGTCCCCTGAAAATACATTTTAGTTACTAATAGCTAAGAACCCAACCACCAGTTTCAGACAAGAAGTTCAAAGTTGATGGACAGACAGAATAACAGAAAATTTCGGCACAGCCAAAATCGATATTTTTATGTAAAATATGTAAAATGTGATTGTTTCGTTGCAGAATGCTCTCTTGAGGCCAAGATGTACGCAGACGGGGCGGAAACAAGAGTAGGCTGCAACTTGTGGTACGTCATCTATCAATATTCCTGTTTTCTACACTCTAATTAAGATGTGTTTAGAAACTCAACAAAATATGTTTATGCCCCGGTATTCCCACAGAGTTGTTGATGTTTATTTTGAGGTTTTTTTAAATAACTAAACCCAAATCAGAATGGTATGTGGTGTACATGGTGTTTAGATAGAATGATAAGAGATTTTGCAACACATAGTGAAGCTTTAGTTATGACATAGTCCCATGACACAAAGGCTTATGCTTCTAATTAAAAAAGCATGAAATAATAAAAAGCATGAAATAAAAAAATATATGTTGCAGCCCATATAGCCTGGATTACAGCAACTACTCTGACCATCTTCTCACATGGATCTAGTCAGATCTGTTTTATTTTGTGAGGGCTTCGTGTTCACATTCACCGCAGGGGGTCTATATATCAAGGCCATTAGGTCACTCTGAAAGGTCATGTATAGACCGTCCTATAGATAAAGATATAGGTCCAGATCAGTGGATTTGGCTGCGTAAATTACACCAGACAAGGGCATTGTAAGAATAAAAGCCATCTGTGTCGGGCATTATAGAAAATATATGCCCAATTTATTCAAAGCAGCCTCGTTTAGAGAAGCAATTTACCAGACCATTTTTGGAAGAATGGGCCTCCAAACATGTTTATACTGCATGAGTAAAATCCCATGAAGAGGTGAAATAATTTGGCAATGATCGAAGGGGCCTCTCCCGCCCATCTGCCTTGCTTTGTTTTCCGTCATCGACGAGGCGGTACCGATTTGCATTCTGGGAGAGCACTGTGTGTGTTTTATCAGCAAGAAACATGAACATTGCTGTGATTCATACAGAGTAAACACACTCTTTGATCATAATTCTCTGCTATAAAGGGACCGAGAGGCACCAAGAGATGTGCTTCCTGTTGAAGAAAAACACCAATTATTCTTGGTTCCTGACTCTGATAGGAAGGAAATTCTACACAAACACGTGGAAGCGGTCTGTCCAATGTGACATGCAAATTCCCATACTGGATTAGTTAGTCAAGTTTGCGATGATAGTGATACACTATTTCCCACACATAAAACATAAAACTAGAAGTGGATTAATAGCTTATTCGGCGTTTTTGTCAAGACCAAACCAAGAATCATAACGGATTTATCTGATTTATCTGTTTAATATGTGGTCCATCAGTTGATTGATATATATATATATATATATATATATATATATATATATATATATATATATATATATATATATATATATATATATATATATATATATATATATATATATATATATATATATATATATATATATATATATAATCAAATTTAATCTCGGTGGTCTATAAGTCCTATGTTTGAATATGAAATCATCATGCTCTTATTTGAGTCGTTATTTGAGTCGTTTTTGAGTCGTTTAAGTCAATGTTTTCATAATAATAATAATAAAAATAATATGTTTTCATGTATCTTTATATTATTTATATTATGAGAATCAGTTAAATGAACTTATAATACATAAAATGAATATGGTGACACCGTTCAAGAACACCTAGTCCATCCTTTCAAATCTTATTGTTCATGCATTTAAAACTGTGAAACATAAATCTACAATCTTGTCATATGGATGTACATGTGGACATTGTTTTCGTGATTTCATTTCTTAAGGACCAAATATATCTGTGTGTATATATATATATATATATATATATATATATATATATATATATATATATTTATATATATATATATATATAGAACTCAGGCAGTATTATAATGGTGGGATGGCAAGAGTAAAGCCTTAGTGATATTGTGTTGTTCTCTTTTCAGCATATGTGCGTGTGGTAACTGGGTGTGCACGGCTGTCCCTTGCGATGGCACTGCTGACTTCGACCCATTTGAAACATGTACGATATATTATATGAAGATTATGTTTTAGATTGCATTGAAATTTCATCGTTCTTGTTTCTCATGTCTGATATCTATCTCAGAATAACCATTTTTTATTCCTTAAATATCCTAAAATTTGCTTAGAAATGCATTTTATTTACGTTTTGGATAATATAGCAGTGTGCCAATTATGATAAGAAATTTTATAAACTGACTACTTTAGCTAAAAATAATATTATTTGAAAAAAGAGGAAACGTTGATTATCTCCCACGAGTCGCAATAGAATACAAATACATTTTTGTATCGTTTTGACTTGTTAATTAATTGTTAACGATGTTTTTGTAATTTCTCAGATGATGTTCACCAGGGGCCGCTACCATCAAAGGAAGAGCGTCAAGCTCTGCTCAAAGGTTTTCAGGCCGCAGAGTTTGTGAGTTTGGACCAAGTGGAGGAAGAGATCACCACTATCCCAAAGGTCAAGGCCAGTGAGAACATAATAATTCCTGCAAAGAAAGTTACAATTCCTACATCAAATCGTTTTGAAGATGATTTATTAACTGAGATGGTTTTGCACAATGAAGAAAACCTTGAAGATAGTATGGAGGATTTTCATGATGGATATTTTGAACAGCCGGACAGATATAGAGAAGAAGATGACTCTGAGGCCTCAATGGAGAGCATTGTACCACAGATGAGTGACAAAAACTGGAGAGTCACTAAACATGAAGCTACAGATCGTCCCACCAAAGACAAGGGGAAAAAACCTCAAGTGGACAAAAATATAGAGACAGATCATGGTGATACAAAAAATCCTGAACATACTGGCCGTGAGGAGTCTTCTGAGATAGGGGATGGATTTATCCCGACTCACCCAACAGAGCCTCTCTTTGTGCCGACTGAGCTCAAAATCGTCCACAGCGCAACTGATGCGGGCAGTGTTGAACCAAAGGAGTCTCGTCGTGAAAAGGGTGGTTCTAGTAAAGAAAGAACTCCGGATATTATTTCTCTGTATGAATCAGTAGAGGTGGATGCACAATCAAGTAAACAACGACATATATATGAGATAGATGATATGCACCTTGAGGAGTTTGAAAGGAAATCAGCAAACAAAGATTCTCAGGAAAAAGACAAGCATGGTTCCTTATATGAAAGATATGATATTGATGATTCAACTTTAGATATAAAAGATGTAGAAGAAGAACAGAGTAGAAATCCAAGTCAGTATGAGGAGGATTTCAAAGAAGAAGATGTTTTTTCTGATGCAAAAGATATAGAAAGGTTTGAGCACAACACTGACAGAGTAAGAGGAGAGAAAGGAAAACACAGGAGTCATCATGGTGAGGACAGGGAGGCTGGTACAAGCAGCACCTCCCCTCATCATCACCATGGGCACCCACACCACGGCCGACAACATGTGCCGAGGTTCAAGATCAGAGTGCTGGTGGAAAGTCAAACTCAGATTGCCAAGGTCATTTTACAAAATTAGTTGATTTAATGATACTAAGAATATTACTATAATAAAAAAAATCATGAATATCCCTTTAAGAATTCTCGTATAAATGTTGAAATCTGATTATAAGAAGAATTTTAAAGTAGCATTATATCGTGTCAGTAATGTCACTTAAAAGACAAAAGAACAGCTTATGGGTATGGAAATTCAAACATATATGATACACAAATATTTATGTTTTTACAGGGTCAGGAAGAAGATATTGAAATAGAAGTGGAAGAGGAAAATCCAAGAAAGTATATGTCATCCATCAAAGAAGAGGATGAAAATAGCTCTGAATATTTCTCTGAAAAGGAAAAAAAGTCAGTACGTTCTCAGGAGGGGGAAACGCATATAATACGCACTAATCGAAATCGAGGCGGGTGGCGAGAGCGTAGACACACCGGACAGTAAGGTGCTAAGCCATTTAGTGCATTATAATTGCATCCTGAAAGCATTAAAATATAATGTCATCATGATAAGAAAAAGATAGATCTTCCATTTCTCTTCAAGTCAAACATCTATAATCATTGTTTTTTAAATTATTATTTTTTATTTCGCTTCCTGTTTTAGAAATATAAAAGTCATTATATTTCTATTTATTCTGTCATTATTATTCCAGATATTACATCAGTTTATACATATATGCTTTCCACTACATAATAACTTCCGGTTCATGTTTGATTGGTAGGACATTTCGGTACACTTTGGCCGGAAGTGGTTAGGTCATCAACCTTCTGCTCATCTTTATAATGGTTTGTTAGTTCACATCACTGTAATTACACAAGTAGGATTCCCTTTCAAGGAATTGTAAATATGGTATTTATTCAATAAAGATACTCTCTAATTAATAATTTGCCATTTAGAAGTACAGGATAGGTATATAAAATAAGTGTTCTACCTCCTGTCCAGAGTGGCATTTTTAGGCCATTTAAGTCATTTTTGGGTTAAGATTGTGATCACTTTTTGTTCTATCCAATATCAGTCAAAATACTTTAAGGCTCTTAGACAGTCGGTCTAGTAAGTGGAGATTTGCACTAGCCCGAATCAAAGTGTACTAGCCCGAACCAGTGCCGTACATGGTTAAGGTAATTCATATTTAGTAAGAATAATCAAATGATAAAAGGACATTTTTATCAATACTTGAAAAACCATGATAAGCTACTAGAGAGTCGGGCTGGTACCAGGGGAAGGTTTACTAGCCCGACAATGTTTCTACTTGTCTGGGACTACGGGCAAGTGCTAAAATCCCAGACTGCAATATAGTTGTAAACACTTGATTTATTAGATCACAAAATGACAAACGATAGCTATTAGCAATTTCCATGTTGATGTATAAAAATGTACATATTTCCTGTGAGAAAAGAAAATATCAGACTCTCACTTGTTTTTAGGTTTATATAACACGAAACATATCACTTGAAAACAGCTATTTGTGTGTAGTCATGAACGTGTTATGGCGACTTTATAGCTTAGCTTATAAATAGGTATCTTTTCCCATATATTTTGGTGTATTATATTTTACAATTTGGTTCTGAAATAAATGTTTGTGGTTTATTAGACCTTACAATGTCCTCTTCAATGACAATTAAGTGAGTGTTTATAATAATCTTACAGTGTGGTTTGATATTTGAGGATAAATAATTGTGCTTATTTTGGAAAACCTAGCAATGTGCATAGTTTGGAGTCTTTCTTTGTTATCAAACTTGAATTGCAATGTAATATGTATTTAGAATGATTTCCGCTTTGCTAAAATATATTTCAAAGTAACCGCATTTTATTAGTAAATAATTCAGTGAAAATATCATTGTACATGATGTGTTGTTCCCTGAGCAGAGAAAAGCAAACTTTGATAAGAAAGTCTTTTGTATGGAACCAGCGTGGGAGATTAAAAAGTTGAATATGGCATTTGCGGCGAATGCATTCGCACGTATTTTGTGATACTGGTAGCCAAGCTGTTAAAGCACTAAGAAGACGGCTGTATGTTGTTAGTCGATGAATGGCTCAAGATATATTTAGGGCCTACTACGTGATGATTTGCGAAAATATGTATGTAAAATGTTTCAAAGTTGTAGTTCTTTGTGAGATTTTTAAGCTCTGCATAGACCGTTTATGATAATCAATGCACATAAATGTGTGTGAAATCTTTCACATTATGATTATTGTATTATATACAGAGTGAGCGATAGTTTTAATCTTCTTCTGATGGCAAAATATATGCGACGAATAAACTAGAGTAGCCTTATATACTTGCCAGGTTAAATATGTTTCTATACCATATGATACTAATTGGTGTTTTGAGTAAACAAAAACAAGATAAAAAACAACAACGTATTTTGCTAGATGCAGATTTTAATTCAATAGTTTACCAATATCAATTTTACCATGAGACAATTTTTCAATGGATTTTTAAAAATCAAATTAGAAGAATTATGTAAGACTTGCAATGGATTTTGAAATGTTATGTATTCATGTGAATTTTTGGCATCATTGTGCAATACATAAATTAAATGTGCACTATTAGTTTAATGAAATTTTGTTTTGTGTGTACTAATGGCAGCTAAGTTGATATATTGGTTGGACACTGTACCCCATGCATCTTGTTTCATAAATAAATATTGATAAATAAATAATGATTGTGTGGAGATTGTTTTATGTCTAAATAAGTTTAAATGTCTATCGCTTCTCATTTCTATAACTTAATCAGTTACGAAAGCTTTGGAGTTTAACACTCATGAATATCTCGAGATTGGTGATTAAATAGAGTCGGTATGCTTAAGGGTGTTATGCCTAACTACAAGCAAATCGCTTCTGAGGTACATGGCTCATCCAATATATAAAATATCTACTCAGACACATCGTATAAAGTTCACTTGCTAAATCCCCATAAACTCTCTATTGCAACACACACAACCTGCCGACCACAACTGTGTGTCTGGGGACTGTTTATTAGTGTGTAACGTTAATTATTCATGAGGCATTGTAATGTCTCTACATTATGACTATACTATAGAGTGAGACCCTAAAATCGTTATCTTTATGGCTTGTTACTTCACATCAGCGCTTGTGCTTACATTGACTCTCAACATCCAGTTTTTTAAGTCGGATAATATTAAATCAAATGGTTGTTTATATGTGACACATTTTGGTTCAAATTGCATATTGCAAATCAAAATACTAAGCTATAGTCTAAATTCAAATACTTTGAACACCATTGTCATGGACTTAAATACATGTATATAGTGCCAACATATGAAATATCCTGTGGCAATGAAGAAAATAACGGAAAATAAAAGGTTGAGAGTCTTGAATTAACCATACTAAACGACACACTGTTCATCGTATACTTTGAATTACCCAACCATGGCTAACAAATTAAGATCTTCCGTGGTGTCCTCTGGTGATAAATGGATAAATAATGAGGTGGCGCCCTCTTATGACAAGACATTTTATGTGACGTCACGTATACTGAACAATAGTTCCATTATGACGTCATCAAGATCGGCCATATTTGACGCTAAATGAGAAAAACAGCATAATATTATTTTCATTATGAAACAATGTTTTGTTTTCATCCTTCTTGGACTTTGTGTGACATCTTCCTGGATGAATCAAGTGTCAGCAGGAATACTCGATGACATCGAATCAATATTTACAGGTACCTACCAGGCCTTGGGGCGAAGGGACTTTCACTTCTACAACACCAGTCTCTACTGCCTGAACTCATTCTTTATTGTCATTGATGATTGACATTTACATTTTAACCACCAACACCCATTCCAATAATCTGCATTTCTTTTAAAGTATTTTATATTTTGCGAGTGGGATTACCAAGCTTTACTAGGCCTGTTCTCTCTTGTCACCAACACAGGTGTTATAGTGAGCCCGATGCAAAGGAGAGTAGAGTGAGATTGGCCCCCGAGGGATTGGCCGCAGATGTAATGTCACTGCAGTGTCTATAATGATCAAATATAACGAATGAATATTTGTCTGTATATCAAATTTTGAAAACTTCATACAAAAGTGGACTTACGGCTAGCGTGTATAATTTCTGTGTGGTAATAATCTAGGAGTCAGCTTTCTTCCACATCCTCGGTTGCACTGCTTAGAACTCCCCCTGGTGGCGGGAGCACAGTTTACAGAATCACCTTTTAGTTTCTGGTGCGATTTTCTGAGCAATGAAGGCAGAGCCAGAGGTAGTGAGAGATTCGACAACTTCTGCAGTGCAGAATGCCATGTCAAAAATTATGACTCAAATTTATTTATCCCGAATCGAATCTCTGAACAGTTCTAGGTCTATTTTTCATTTGAACCCGTACTCTCTAATCGAGATACTCCCTTCTTGTTAATTAATGTTGTGGCGCAATGATGCTCAGTCTAACAAAATGATAATGCATATATGAATGATTTCATGACATGTTTTGCTTGCCTTGTTTAAAACTTGGACTAAGTTTCTTTATTTTATCAAACCTTTGTCTATTTCTAGGATCTTCCCGTTACACTAGCCTGTGCTCATAAACTCAAGATCATATAAGTTCACAACGTTTAAATGATGTGCATGAATCTTACTTTGGTTGAACCGAAAATTATTTCTTTTCTTTTCTTAGAGAATTTGGTCAAACTTAGTCTTCTCCTGTGAAAGGTGTTGGTGGATTTATTAGCCACTCATTTACAAAGTGCACTGTTGTGAGGAAATTAATTATTTCCCACATATGTTTACACCTGCAAATTTAAATTGATCTCAGTTTGAGACTTGTAGAAATAAGCAATATGTGGTTGATATAGTCAGCCCCTGTATTGAGTACAATATTTTCACCACATTGATTGTCCTCGACATGCAATGCTGGGTAAATACATTAAATGATCATTTATAAAGCATTTTGCAGGGAAATTTAGCAAATGTTGAAAATAAACACTACAGAGAAAACAATAGTCAGCACAGCTCTCGGGCATTTACCTATGTTTGTACTTTAAATTATATTAAATAAAAATGTATAAACATTCTTTGCAGGTGAGATTCATATTCTAACCCGAGATGAGTATTTCCTTGATAAATCAGCCAATCGCGCCCACTGTGGAAAAACCTATGAGAGTGATTCAGGCTTCATTCACTTCTTCTCGTCATCTCTCTCGTCCGATTTGGGATCCTTAGTGCACGACAGTGGCTCCACCTATCAGTGTGACATCACCATCAGAGCCTCAACGTCCAATATTCTCCTAGAATACACCGGAACTTACGTCAGCGTGACCGATGATATGGACTGCGGTAACGAAACGAGTCTGTCCATAAAAGACGGCGAGGATGACAGTTCAGCAGAGTTAAACAATGAGTTTCAATGTGGAACGGAGTTTTATGCCTTAAACGCGACAAATCGTTATATTGAAACTACTGGCGATGCCTTCTTCATATCAGTTAGCCTTGAGGCTGGTCAGAGCGTCCCAAATACAGGCTTCAAGCTCCTGTACACAGCCTATAACGCACTTAACTTGACTGACAATGAGAATGCAACATGCTTAGATGATGAGTTCTTGTGTGACACTGACCGCTGCATCTCTGAGACATTCACGTGTGACTCCGCCGAGAACTGCCAGGATGGGACTGATGAAAGTGATGATGTAGTGAACTGTAACTGGCTTGTGGGCACTGCTGCGTTCCTCTTTGGCCTGGGAAAAACCATGTTCATTGTTGTCGCCTCGGTGATCCTAGGGTTTCTCCTGTTGATGATCCTCATCTGCGTCTGTTGCTGTGTTCATCATAAGAAGAAAAGAAAGGCCAAAGTTCGACGCATCAATATAAACCCCAAGGCCAAATAAAGAGAATATCATCATATTATTTTATATTTTTAGTTTGGGCCTACAGGGCAGCTATATCAAAAAGGAACTACTCAGATGTGTTTCCTTGTATTTCCAAATAGGGGAAGTCGTCATCTGGTTGTAAATAGATTACAATAAAGTTTAGATTTAAGCAATGTTTTACTGCTCTTGTAAAAAGGCAGTGTCAAATGGAGAAAGTGATGATCTCGTTGTAAACAGATTACAATAAAAGTTTAGATATAAACAAATGTGTTACCACTCTTGTAAGAAGGTAGTGAGTGTCAAATGAAGGATGCAGTCATTTGGTTGTAAATAGATTGGATAGAGTTTAGATATAAAGAAATGTTTAAACATTATTCAATAGAGATGCTTGTGTTCGCGTGTGATGCTTGTGTTCGCGTGAGGAATTGTTATAAAAGTTATCACAAAGAAGAAATCTAAGTTGATGAAATGTAATTTAACATAATTGTAGATATCTAACCATTTTTCACCAATTATTGTTGTGGATTTTGTGTGAATTGTTTGTAAAACATTTCGATTTATTAAATTGAATAAATTATGAACAATGATTTTTACTCACTAGTAGGTTACATCTCTTTATAAATTAAACAAAATATAAATGTTTTTTTCTCATAATTTGAGTGTAACTTTCATGGCATCGCAGTATAAACATATATATCTTTTCTACCTTGTACCATAGACATCAAATACGATTTCTCCAACCACAATTTAAACAACACCACACCCGATTTTAATGAAATCTTTTAAATATTGATTAATCAAGAATAACAAGATATATGATGTTCATATTAACATTTATTATTGAAAATCTAGCAAATAACGCCATAGCAAGTGTTCTTCTAGTTCGTTAAAATGGAAATCGAAGAAAAACAAGTAGGTTTGGTGAAAGGAGACAATCAAAAAGTATTACCATTTTGATAATAATACTGCGCACCGTACACACATCCGATTTGGGGACCGACAGCTGAGATTAATCAAACAGCAGCTAACAATTACAAGAAATGTCCATAGTACCAATGGTGAGTAGTGGCGATCACCACGTGTTTATGTTTCAACATCGCATGGATGCCGTCCTCAGAATAAATAATAAAAAAAAACTGAGAAAAAATGATAATGGTAGAAAATTCAAATTGACTGACAACATGGTCATTTAGACCCGCATTTAGGGGCACCTATGGGATTGGTCAAGTACAAAATATTTGAAAAGAAATCAATTGTCAGTTATGCAGAGTTAAAACAAAAATATCAATGACCATTTTTCAGTAAATGTTTAAGATTTTATTTACAATAAGTCTCAGTAAATGCTGCCTATTCTAAATTGAATACATTATAATACATATATAATCGTAATAACATCAAAGTGAAATCACTCAAAGACCGAAAAAGTTAAGATTATTGAAAATTTTGATGTATCAATTTCATATGCTGTGATAACTTTAAATTTTAATAAAAGGTTAAATTTTATTCACAAAAACTATGTATATATATAAAAGGTTTGTTCTTTGTGAACTCCGTGTTTGAAAACTAAAATCTAAATTCTGATTTGAAAAATGACAAGCGATTTTCACGGTTCCAAAATATATTTACAAACAGAATGTATAATCTTTGACCTTTTTTAGTCTGTGCGTGGAAAGAAACTATCTAAATGAATAGTATATTCTGTATGGTGATTACGATATCTAAAGTGAACTAACCTGAATTAAAATAAATACTTAGCATGATATTAGTACTGCACGCATCAGTAAATTTGGTCATATGACAACAATTGAAGCCAACAGAGTTTTTTTAAAGTATCACAGTTTTTTTAAGTATCACAGTATATATATATTGCAGAAACTGAAGTACTGTTATTTTGGGACCAAATACTATATGTGAAAGGAGAACACTGAAAATCATTTTAATACCTTACGCTTCTAGAATATCCTGGCATAAAAAAAATCTGATAGTATAATCTATTCGGTGGTGATATTAAGAATAAATAGGACAAATCCAGATAAAGACTGTACCTTTTTCATCTTTTTGCAAGTAGATTAACAAATTCTGACTTGCCCTTCTGTCTAATATTGAGCTGGATATCTTTTGAAGTTACAAGAGGGAGTAAACCTGCAGAGGACTAAATCCCTGCGTTCAGTTCTCAAGTGAGATGTCCAAAAAACATTTGTCATTGCCCGATGTTCCATAAATACCACATATTAGCCATCATTGGCTACATCTCATGTGATTAATTATTTAGAAAGCAGCCGTTTTAGGTCTGGTGTTTCGTACCAGGACCTTTTTGTACCGAAGGAACTCAGGACCCGATATCACTGTTCGCAAAATAGCTGACTTCAACTCAAATCTTGCCAGCAAGGGACTTGAAGATATCTTGAAAAGCAAGGCGTGGAGTCTGTGATTTATGACGTCACACATCGCCCAGAGGTCACTCAGTGCATCCGGAGTGGGACAATACACTATAAATGACCTACTTTCCTCATCAAATCCCACAATTCTCCTGTCTTTGTCTTCTACTTTGTTGGTGATGTGCTTCACTAGGTCCTGAATGGGGAGATTGACCCCAGGAAGTAGTTGGTAGAGGTCATCATCCTGGGTGAGAGGGTGATGTTTGACCCGCCAGCACTGTCTCATCATCTGGCATACCAGGATGTTGAGTTTCCTCTGGACTGCTATCTCTTTACCCTCGTCCTCTCCAATGTGGAAGGAGACGTTACATACTTCATGCCGAAGCTTGATTCCACCTGAAAAAACATAGTATCCCACGATTAAATATGTGCTGTTTAAATATTAAAAACAACTTTTTTTATCTCATAAGGCATGAGAAGGTAAATGTAGATTTTGGCACAAACACTTGTATTCCACCTGGGCATTACTCTAAACACTTTAGTGTTTAACAACTCAAACTAAACACCAACACCAGTTTAAAATTGTGGTAACTGGAAATGTTGTGTTTAGTTTCTGAACACATTAGGGTGAGAGTGTAATATTTCATGAGACATGCTTCTCATACACACACACAGCCTACGACAATGGAGCTGTGGACAAAATAAATTGGCCAATAACGTTAAATAGTGTGCAATGAGATGATAAACTGAGATGCAGCTCAAGTGACGTCCGCTGTACTAATCGAATATAAAGAATCATATATAATAAGAATTAAGAGTCATATATAGCAATGTCAATAACACTCTTACCCAGGCAGTATGTGATGACGTTGTCGTGCGTTTCTTTGGTGACGTCATCTCTGCGCATGGCCATTCTCAGCTGCATGGCTCGGTCATGGGCTGTGTCAAGGTCCTGGAACAAGCTGAGAATACGGTCCCTCCACACGCTGGCGTCCTGTCTGACTGCAGTCGTGGAGGGAGTCACCGGAACCAGAAAATAATCAGGTTCTGATGTCAACCGGTTTACCAGACTAGCCACTGCAGAATCTTCTGAAACTAGCGTAGGTATTCCTGAACTGAGCACAGTGAATGCTATCGGGCCCAGCGGTTCTGACCTTGAGGGAATGAGACACAGAGAACATTGGCTCAGGTCCCAGAGGAGATTGGAGTTGTTCTTGTACACGTGGAATTCCACGTTGAGCTCTGGGCATGTTAGATAGGGAGTCACATTGTCCTTGACTTTTTGCAGATCAGCTTCGTCCTTGCAGCCTATGATGAGCGATGGTAGGGGTCGGGTGGTCCCTCCAGGATTCGAAACCTTGGCCACTTTATTAACAGCACAAGCTGCCACGTCGATGGCATCCCACACGCTGCTATCTCCGCTGAAAGTAAAAGCCAGGATCTTCAAAGATTTCTCATTTGCAAAGGATTTCCTGGAGAGCATGAATGTTTGTTCTGAACATTGTGGGATGTAGAGGCGGTGGTCGACGCGACGCGTGGCTCGGTTACGAAACTTTGCCATAAAATACCAGTGTAACTTTTCTGTAACCGAATATACGACGTTGGCTTTTTCAGCCAGCTGGACCAGTTCAGTGTCATTAGGGGGTTTATAATCTATCCTTCCTTCCAGCCAATCTATTTTTGGCGGTATCACATGATAAAATAAAATGACTTCACTCTCAGTGTATAGATCTTCCTTCAGCTTCACAGCGCCCTCTGCCGTGAGAGGACTGTGACCAATGATATGGGTCACAAATGGAATTTGCCTCTCAAGATTAGGAAAAAGACTTCGTGGGTCATTATTGAACCGTTCATAAACATCAGACCCTGATGATCCATTCATGGCACCGTTGCCATTCTGCAAGTTTTCATTCTGAAGATGCGGACCAATCAATGTGACATTTTTCTTGTCAGCATCTTCTTTGTCCTGGTCACTGATGTCATTAATGTCACAGAGCACCGTGCTGTACACTTTGACCCCCTTGAAGCTGGACAGGTGGGTTGCTAGGGAACGGTTGGTGCTGGTGATGCCATCACCTAGGTCAGACCAAGTATTACACAGAAGCAACAAGATGCGTTCCGTGTTGCCACCAGAGGTCACTCCGCTAGGCATGATGACTCCTGTAACAAGAAAGATAACTTAAAAAAATATATATAATGTGCTTTGAACATTATGTGTGCATATATGCGTGTACATGTATGTTTGTGTATTTGTGTGCATGTGCATATGTGTTCGTGCATTTGTATAAATAAGAAGCAAGTGTTTGTAGCACACAAACTTATGACGTTTTTCTTACCAATATGCGATATCTTATATAAACACGTATTTCCGATAGATCGAGATTATAAAACATTATAAAAACAAAACAAAAAAAACAAAACAAAACAACAACACGTGCTAGCGTGTGTGTGCTAGCTTTTAAAATGATAGAAATGATCTGCATAGAACTCTCAACCATAACAAGAATATAATTCAATTGATGATCTTAATTTCGAACTCACCAAAATTAATAAATTATTTGATTATTTGGCTAAAGAATAACGAGCTATTAATAAAAACAGCTAGGCTGTTCCACCCAATGAACCTATGTAAAACTCCAATATAATTCATAAAGTACTTTGCTTGATACAATGTATTCAAACAGCGTATTCAAATGCCAAAGCTATTTAGAGTTCATGCATTGAATATTGCTTATACATTCAAGAATAGGCACTGCCAAACATCACCAGATCTGGCATGAGCTATAAAAACCATGTAGAACCCGCTAATCTTTGTTATAAAATACATGTCGTAACTGTTCAGTCACACAGTCAGTGGTCTCCCTAACATAATACGTCAGTACCAATAACTTTAACCAATCATTATGTCAGAAATATATTAATCTGCTCATTTTTATAACCATTTATTTTTAATACACATATACGGGCATGCCTCTGCGATTATTCACTGTCATCAATTATGAATATGCCCATTCCTGTTCTACATTACTATCCATTCCACAAAGATGCCATGTAAATAGTTGTAGCGTTAGATTTACTGTTACTTTACAGCAAACATTGTTGGCAGCACATACACTAGGAACTGTTGATGTAGATTAACCACATTTTTGCGTCTTTAGGAATGATTGTCTCTGCAGTATCTTTTCCTGTTAAATATCACAAACCTTAATTTGCTTTATCTAGCATTGATTAACCTTGTAACGGGATATATGTTTTATAATGTGACAGCAGATCTCATTAGAAATCTCATTGATATATCTTGAGAGATCTTTTTCAAATTAACAAAGAAATAGCGTGATGTGAAGAAATAGCTTGAGAATAAAAAGGATCACATATTCGGAAAGGTTGCAATACTGTTACTTAGGTACAGTGGAAATTGATACAAATATACAGCAAAGTTTGCTGATATTTTACATTTACTTATAAGAGAGTGAAGAAAGTTACCACCTAAATTCAAAGTTCTTGATTTTTTAATTTCTGTTTTGTTTTTTTATTAAAATTAGAGCGAAAATGTTTCTAAAGTTTTAGAATTTTTACGTTTTAGCACGCTGAGATAACAATGTCATGCATTGTGTCAAAGGCTGATTGCCGATCTCCGTGTGTTGTTTTTTCCCCCATCGAAAAGTACACACCGGAAGTGTACAACTCTACCGGAACCAGAACTCTACAAGTCCTCTATATTTAATCATTCGTAATGGTGATTGGTAGAGGGCCTCTGTCCGCAGCACAAGGGACATCACAATACATTTGATGTATTGAGAGTTAACGTTAAGCATGCAACCGGTTACTTCTATTGCCTCCTGGTCGTGTGGTCTCTTACATTACCTTGGTGCATAGCTTAACATGCTAAATGCATTAATTATTCACTCATTTTCTTGTTTAGAGAGTTTTTTTGGGATATCAAGGCATTATACTGTGGCATTTACATTTTATTAACGACCTGTTTGGTTGCCATGGCATGAAAACAATGCGATAGAAGAAGCACACGAAACAGGTGTGTCAGGAGAAAGAGAGTACATTACTTGAATTTATGCAAACTTTATATAGAAAGCAATGTCATTAAAAAACTAAATTATTGTGCTCAGAGCTCTGGCATCACTGCTATATATTTTTCTGTTGTCATTATTATTATTCAATTTAACGAAACTATAAGTAAATTTTAAGAAATATTAACATAAAATCAAAAAGTGAGTGATTAACTATATTATATATTATACAGTGGTATTATACAGGTACGTACGTGTGTATTAAATCAATTCATACGTTTCAGTTTGAATAAAGGTCATCACAGAGACCGAGAGCAATTTATGCACTAGATTTGAAGTATTTATAATTAGTATAATATTTACCCAAAAAAGCTATCAAATACAACTAAAATCTTGTGAAAAAATATCTGAAATTAATGACCTGATGCATAAAATAAATATCTATCTAATTATCCGAATTAACGCAAATACAGCGACAATAATTTAGAGGTGAATTCTGTAAAAAATGTAAAGATGACCTTAAGATAAAATTGGTGATTATCTTATTCCATAGTCAGTTGAATACCTTGCATCGCCAGGGGGCGCATCGACAAACCATGTTATGACGGACAGCTTCAAGGCAATGTTTGAATGAAATTGGATGATATCCATGGAGGACCCAAGGCTAAGAAAGCCTCTGTTATCTCGGGTATGTCTCGATATGAGGTGATGAGATATGACCCACAATATACTGAGCTTCCCATACAACTGTGCTTCATAAATCATGTAAATGGACTATTTATTTGCCAGAGGTTTATATGTATATATATATATATATATATATATATATATATATATATATATATATATATATATATATATATATATATATATATATATATATATATATATATATATATATATATATATATATATATATATGTTATATGCATATTCATGTACATATATAAAGGATATGTGAAGAACTTTCTGTAAACATCTCCAAAAACATTTTATAATTAATTCATTCTTCAACCAAGTATGAAACTAAAGCGGTCATATGTATGTTATTTAATGTTATTTACACCTAAGCATATTAGATACATATTGGTCTTCCAACAAACTTGACCAAGAAATTGAAAGCTTTATTTAATCAAGCCCCGTGGATATTAATCCTTTTGGTGAGATTAACAACTCCCTAATCCAGCAATCAAGTCAGATTTATCTTAATCTGTTGGGTTTATTTATTCTGAGACAAATCTTCCTATGAAGTTAAGTGTTCTGCCCTAGTTTTATTTAGACAGTTATATTAGTTTATTAAGATGTTTACCCAAATTTTGGAAATGTTAAATCCAAGACAAAATGAAGACAAACTGGTTCTTTGTACCACACTGTGTATGAGGATGAACATATTCATTTTTATTTCTTATGATCATCTTATTATTCTTTTTATTTCAAGTACGTTCATATAGATAAACTTATAATACATCACGCTATTTCTTTGTTTTCAGTATTAATTTCACTTGATGAAAAATGATCAACATCACAAAAAGTCTGTTCAGGAGGAAAAATCATTTCTTCATTTTATGGTATTCTACTTTTAAAGCATTAATTACCAAGCAATGTAACTTCACTGGCTATGGGTTAGATGGTATTTAATACATATTTTAGTCACTTCATTGACATAAAATAGAGGTATGAACATAAGTAAATAATGTGTCCAGGCCCATTGCTCTTGAAATAAGAACTTCCTTCAGATAAACACATTAAACTTGGCCTACCTTTGACTATATACAATCCTCACTTATGGACTTTCCACTCTGCTTTTTTTCTCTGTTTCGCAGTAAAAATCACATTAATCCAAGAATAAATTCCCCTCAGTATCTGTATATTGAGTGTGGTGTGACTGGAGCGAGGAGGGGTGTGTTGTGACGGGGTAGGTGAATGTTGTCCCTAGCGACTGCCGGCATAAGATCCCCCGGTAACTACCGACCGAGGCATGGGTACACAAACCCGTCATGTACCGCTCTCCACGTGTTCAAGCACTTCCCCCAAACTGGTGCAGTCCGCTTATCGCTTATCTGGCTTACTCACCACAGACAGGGCGAATGTAGCGTTCAGTGCAAACAAATGCATGTTTTGGGTTCACTGTCATGACACGTTTAGACCAGTCAGCAGTAAAGTAAGCCGATCTTTATTCGATTTTGAAAAATAAAATGTTACCGCATCCATGCTGTGAAGTTAAATGGGGATATATTTATTTAGCATAACATTGAATTGCTGTTCGTTTGCTACTTCTGAAAAAAAGAAGGAAAAAAAAACACAAAAAAAAAAAAAAAAAAAACCCAAAAAAACACACACACCCCAAAAAAAAACTAATGTATTAAAGATAACGAATATTATCAATAAATTGGGAAGATTGATTATTTTTGGGCGACACCAGTTTGTGCTAAATCGAATAATGTATAGTGTGATTGAAACCAATCTAGGATTTCATTGCATGGCAATAAAAATCAACTCATTTTAATATGTTGAACTGAGGAGACACACTTGAATGGTGTTTGTAAACCCTTGGCATTCTATATGCAATTTATCTCTAAAGTAAAAGATCCGATTGCCCATGAGTTGACATTGTATCATATCAGATGTACATCTAATCACATTTAGGATTATGCCTTGTGTGGAATTAAGGTTTGAAGCCTTGAGCAAGAACACACTTTTTGTCTTTTCAAAACCGATAAATCATTAATGATATATAGACAGACACACACCTAAATCATTTCTCGTTTCGTCCCGGTAGCTGGTCCACAAAAGCTACCTGTCAAATAAATATATCAATGCAGCTCTAATCTTAGACACAAAGCCATATGTTGATATTCGTAGTTCTGTTTATCTATACTCTTCCTGATATTTTAAGCTTGAAGTAATTAATCACTTTTAAACCAACTTTAAAAACAACTTTTAAACCAACCTTTTTTCATTCCACACGCTATTTTTTGTTTTTATATTATATTAACATTAATTACCTTTTGTCAAAATTTTAATATTTCAAAAATTCTGAGCCTATTGGAAAAAGATAGAATTGGTCGTCTGGAAAAAAAGACATCTTACCTATTGATAGCAAAGAACTTTGACCATTAGTTTCAGCATGTTCAGACGAGACGTTCAAAGTTGATGGACAGACAGAATGACAGAAAATTTCGGCAAAGCTAAAATCGATATTTCTATGTAAAATCTGTAAAATGTGTTTGTTTCGTTGCAGAATGCTCTCTTGAAACAAAGATGCAAAAAAAGATAAAGATGACGGACAGACAGAATGGCAGAAAAATTATGCATAGCTAAAACCAATCAAATGAGATGTTTATCAATAAAAGTAATGATGAAGTACCACAATATCTTAAAAGACACGTAGTCCAGAAGAAACATCAGATTTTTTTTTCATTTCTAGGTTTCACTTTTTATTTTAGTTGAACTGAGAGTTTTTTCTCATCTTTGATTAATCCCGACTGCCACATTCTGGGAATCACGATAATGCAAAAGTTCCCATCATTAATATTTGGCGCATGTGGCCACTATTCATAACATAGATTTATTTCTGATTTATTATCTGGTCAGCTGAAAGTAATTGAAATAAATAATTTGACACTATAACGTTTAACCGACTGTTTTTGTAATTAAGTTTTTTAATATGGTATATTTGAGAGCAGCATTGTGTTTGACTAATATAGAAAAATGAGACAGTTTTAAAATCGCGGAAATATAGGAATGAGCCCCTGACAACAAAGATCAATATATTGTCCCTTCAATTAATCTCATTATTTTTCTAATAACTTCGACAAAACAAACCATTATTTTAGTATTAAATAGCACAATTCATTTTATGTCTTCTGTGTTCTGTATCTCGTTATTATCATGTATAAGAGGGTAGACTATGCAGTCCAATATATATATAGGACTATCAAGGACATCTCGTTGCAATGGGTTTGTGCAGCGGGCGAATAATGTCACTATTATGGAGGGTTTGCTCTGATTGGTTGACATAAATATAGAACAGGGAAACCCTAAACAACAACCACAAGTTCCAGTGATGTGTGACCGGAATTCCGGGCAAAGGCATACGGGCACCTGCGAGCTGGTTTACTGTCCATATATATGGACATGTTATTAGTGTCTAATAAGAGGGAGTAGGAAATTATCAAGCACTACTTTCGTATGCCCTGGTCCCACATATCAAATAGTAGACTCAGGTCCAATAGACTAAAGATATATGGGTGCACACGATTGAAGCCGGCGGTTTCCGCCAAAATCCACCGCAAACCGCCAGATATCGCCGGTTACACACGATTGGGCGGCGATTTTGCCTGCTGGCGAAAGCGGCGGCCCGCCAAATCTGATTAACATGGCAGCAGATGGACTTGCGGCGGATGGACTCGCCGCTTACACAAGATTGGTCGGGCGGAAAGTGCCACTTTGCACACGATTGTGTATAGGCGGGCGCGTTGGCGGATTTCGCCACCTTCCGCCGGCAGGTTCCAATAGTGTGTACCCTATGTTTTGCCCAGCAATAGACATAGCAAGGGAATCAAGCTGATCATCTTATAAATATAAACATCTTTAAAACATATTTGGAATAGACAGAATAGATCATGTAGATTGTATGTTTCCCAAAATGTTATGCTGTAAATTGTATTTGTTCCTGATGCCCAAAAACTGGCTTCCTCAAACATGTTTTGGAACTTGAAGATTGATGTCTTTCGCAATATCATAAAATATTGCCAGTGACATTGAAGTGACCTTTAAATGACATTGAAAATGAAACTTCTATTTTCGTGGATTTAATATAAATTTCAATATTCAATCATCCGCATCTTTCAAAATCGACTTCAGAGAGTATTTATTAATCAAAATCAACTAAATTTAACAATATTAGAGCAATTTTTAATTTTGGACAACTCTGAGAAGAAAATAAGAGGATATTTGGATAGTGAGCTATTTTGAAACAATATCTATAACAACTTTTCGGTGGTTAATCTATGAAAGTACATAATATACTGGATAGAAAAAACTTTAATGATGAAAATAAACTGAAAATAACGTCCATCAATTTTGAGATCTATCAACAGGCTAAATTTTGTTTAAAATAACTTGAATATGGTATGTGTAAAAAAGTTAAAAATTGACAGACTTTAAATTGATCCAATACAATCTTTTAAAGTTTCATATACATAGAATATGACTTATTTCAGAAAATAACCCCCAATATGTTGCTCTAATCATAAAAGGACATAAAATATGATAATAAACTCTCATAGTATAAGAAAAGGTGCCAAATTTGCAATAGAATAATCAGAAGACAAGATATGCATTCAATGTAGACACAAATGTATAACCTCATTGGATAGCGTGAATAGTCATATATTTAATTGTTTTGTGCAATAAGAAGATGCTAAAATTATTTCGTGAATGTGTATGTAAATTGGAGAATGTGTTCTTTTTTTTGGTCATTTAAACTGGGTAAAATAGACGCCATGTACCCACTGCAATACGAAGTGTTGTACCACTCATTTCAATGTCATGTTGGTTCAATGTCTCCCATTAGTGATGGTGGGCATGCAAAAGTAGTGTGTAATAACTTCCTGATTACACACTACTTATTATTCATGATAATAATGAAATTAAGGTCAGAAGAGACACCAAATGAACTGCACTATTTAACAAAGCAATAATGAATTATTTTGTCAATGTTATTGTTTTCTCAATGTGTTGTTTAAATCATCACTCCTTTAAGAGACATTGATTATAATCATCTCAACTATTCATATGGCTTCTCGACTAAGCCAATTTATTTTTCTCCATTGGCATCTTGCCTATCACAATTTCATTAAAACGATAGGATACACGGCTAACCGGAAGTGTGACAACAACAGCCGCCACGACACCAAAACATCAATGGAAATTAGCTCGACATAACCGATTACAGCTCAAAATTCCCACCATGGCAGCACGATTTAGACAAGATATTATCAATGTGAATGTTTTTTTCCTCAACAGACAACATTTGGTGAGGATCGTGGCATTAGTTCTGGCCATGACAGTGGCTGTGTACTGGTTGTTCTCTGGCTGGAGAAGCAGGGCCCTGGAACTGGATCCTGACTTCATTCCACGAAATCCAGGCTTGCTCAGGAACAGAACTGGACTGGAAGCGAGACAAAGAAGCTTCTGGTTAGATGGGAAGAAGTTCACATTCCAGTCTGGGGCGATGCATTACTTTAGGGTGGTACCAGAATATTGGAAGGATCGCATGCTGAAAATGAAGGCTGCAGGGCTGAATGCCCTGGAAACGTAGGTGTTTTGTTTTTAGTTGGATGGATACTGAAAATCTTATTTTCTTTATTTTGCATTTTTATTAGCCTATTTGATAGAGCTCATTGACAGAAATTAAACCAAAAAAAGATGAAGATCCGTCAAATGGTTGCAGAGATATTAAGTTTTTTAGCTCTGAGATATTTAGTTTTTAAGCTTTTTTTAGCTGCAGAAATTCAGCTCAATTTTAGTCGCTGGTGTTTTCACACAGACCCTTATTTGACTGTGCCATGTCCATCCATGGCAAAAAACAGGGCTCCCAGTTTGACTGTTAGACTCAGAATGGCAAACTAAACTTAAATCCATCAGCCTGTTGGACTTAAAAATATAATAATTTACTCAGTGTATACAGATCCTTTTGCCAAAATTCAGTCTCATACTGGTTAAATTTGACCAACTGCCAATTAACTTTTGCATTTAATTTGTCATCATCTTTTCCAATCAAAATATCTCAAAATATGTAATTAATGCCCATTCTTCAATTATTTACCTGACACTATACTTGCTAACTGACGGAGACATTTAAAAAAGCCCAAAAGTTGCAGTCATGGCAACAGAAAAAGGTGGAAACATAAGATCACAATGATATCACTGCTGATCCTTAATGTTTTCAGGTAGAAAAACTTTAAACTTTAAACTTTAAACTCATTACTCTCTTTTCATTGTAGCTATTGCCCTTGGAACCTCCATGAAGAAATAAGAGGGACGTTCAACTTCAAGGGAATGTTAAATGTCAGGTATGTTCTAAACCTGCACAGCTGTATTAGGCCAAGATGATAATATAATATAGTTCAAGTGAATTCCAAGCAAAACAAAAAATAGTCTTGGAGAAACAAGATCTGGTTTCAAATAAAAGCTTTATTATTATATTTCATTCAATTATTCATCAACTTGATAAAAATTTACAGTCATCATGGGCATGAATGCCAAATTATAACATAAATTTTGGAAATAAGATTAACTGGTTTTATGAGAGTCATTGATACTTGAAAACTTGAAAATATATTAACACAAGTGTTTCCTGCATGAAATACTACCTGGTACAGTGCAGATGTGTAATCATATTAATGCAACATGCCCTCCTGATAAATATGTTTCCAAATGTGTATAGATCATTTTTAAATATTGTAGGAAATACATCCAGTTAGCCCAGGAGGTCGGACTCTATGTTATATTGCGGCCAGGGCCCTACATCTGTTCTGAATGGGATTTAGGAGGTTTACCCAGGTATGAGGTTTTCCTACTTTTCCTTACTTTTTCATATATTAGATAATAGAAAAAACTGAATAATTTATTTTAGAGTAGTTTACCTCAAATATTTAAGAAAAAGAGAAATAAAGTAAATCAAGTTTTTGGAAGTGACATATGTATTGTGTTTTTACAGCAGTATGAAAAATAACTGAATTTGCTGGTAAAAGTTTAGATACCATTGCTTTACCCTTTCACTCCAGTACTCATCACTCAAGTAACATCCTTTTTGGCAAATCCTAAACTTAGGAATATGGAAATGTTCCTGACAGATCAACTTTATCAACATTTATGAATATGAAATTTTGTCTTTGAAAACAGATAGTTGTATATTTTGATATCTTAATTTTATTGTTCAAAAAGCCTTTCATACAGCAGTAAAGCAAATATATATGATGGCATGTACTTCATGCACTTTAGAATAGACTTGTCTGTTTCATCTCCAGTTTCTATACTTTTAGCTGTGCTGACATTGTCTGCATGGTTTAGCAATGAGAGCAGATATTTTTTTTCATTCTGTTTGTCAGTCTAAGATAATCTCCTCTGAAACTACTGGGTGGATGTCTTTTTTATTTAAGGTTAAGATGTAATGTTATAGTGAGATACATTTCATTTATTTACTAAAAGGCTCAGATTTTTTGCTCAAATTGTTGACGATTTAAAACAAGAAAAAGTGGTACTCCACATGTAACACGGATGGGAAAAAAATAAGGAACAAAACAAAAATTACAACAAACAAAACAAAATTTACAACAAACAAATTACAACAAACAACAAAATACATTTAAACACAAACAATCATTGCAAACTGATGGGGTAGTTGAAATTGTTTTTATTCATCTTTTAAAAACATTTAATTTGGTATATGAACGATTTTTTTAGCACTACTGTATGCAAAGATGTGCCTTTTCAGGCCCGATTACGTAAAGTGCTCTATTATTGCTCAGGCGCAATCGCAAATCATCGATCAGACTTTTGCATGTCATTTCTGTTCTAATTGTCCGATTTACACCAAATTTGAAATAAACTTACTGAAAATTCCTTGTTCTAGCGATTGGTAAGCATTTCCAAGAAATTTAAAGAGATAATTTTATGAAACGATAGACGAACAAGATGACATAGTTTTGAACATTCTGCTTTTACATCACGCACTTCTTCTCTTTTGTTTACTTCTTTTAATTAAGTATTCATACGCCGGGGCGCTTGTGCAAATTGGAATCTTGCATGCACCCGAACGAACACTCCACAGTGGCGTCAGTTGCTTGAACAATATTGACCACAGAAAAAACCGAATCACAAACCACAGGAAATGAATACGCATTTCCCATGATCGTACCGATCACAGAATAACACAGATAGTTCCTTACATGCAACCTATCGGCAATGCTTGTCAAAAAAGGAACCATCCGTGTTACAAAAAATATGATACTGTACATTATTGTACATTACTTTAATTGTTCTCGAACTGAAAAGCATGGTAAATAACAGGAAATGTTCACATTCCAGAGAAAGTTAACAAACCATACAAAAAAACAATGCTCAGCACAGCTCTCAGGCCTATGTTTAATCTGTGAGATTTCCTTTGCATGTAATTTCTAATTCCTTCTTAGGTTTAAAAAATAGTCAACATGTTTATCTCAATAATATCTGTAAGATCTGTTAAGCTGAATTTTTAAGATTAAACAAATCTATTGTTAAAGCTGGCTATTAAGTGACCCAAATATGAAAGTTCGATCAACATACCAACCCTACCTTAAAGCCATGGACAGATACATGGAAGCAATGGCGGGGCAAGTGGCGGACTTACAGGTGCATAAGATAATGTTTATTTTCTTCTATTAAGGCCTTTTTGGGGAGTAAACAAACATAAATGTTGAGGTCAAGTAACAATAGATTATTGTTTCTGCTTAAGCATAAACTCTATGCTTAAGTATGTAGCAAAATTATTAATCCAACAGGGTGACCAAAACATCCTGCCAATTTTTTTATGTCGGTGATTTATTTAAAATGTATTAGATTTTACAATAAATCGACTCCCTCTTCAATTTTTTTTATATATTTTGCCAGAGAAAAGTAAAAGGTTTGTTTTGAAGCATAACCATTAGTTAAGATTATATATTTTCCTTTATTTTAATACAGTGATGAAAGTCTTCAGGAAATAACCTGAATTCAGGTTTTTTTTCTTCAAATGTGAAATTCAAAATAGTCTGAACTCAGTTTGTAACATCCAAAAATTATTTTTCTGAAAGGGGTTTGGGGTATCTTCAGGTTAATTTTTAAGGGTTTCAGGTTTTTTCCTGAATGCTGACTTTCATCACTGTAACAGCATTTCCACTAACAAATATAGAATAGCATGGAAGAATCGTATAACATTTTAAACTGTTTATCATGAGAAAACTATTAAATAATATGTATTATTACCCTTCAAACAAATAGAAGTTATTTTGATATCAATTCGTGATAATTGTGATTCTTTTCTTTTTTTTTGCATGCAATTTTGTTTTCTATCTTTATAATATTGAATCATATAAAGATATTGCTGTTTGTTATTCATCTGAACTTGAGTATAAATTGTGTGTGGTATGTGATTTATGTTTTCAGTACAAGAAAGGAGGAGCTATCATTGCCTTGCAATTAGAAAATGAGTTTGGATCTTATGGGCAGGACAACGAGTACATGAAAAATGTTAAAATGGTGAGGGCAGCTTCATTGCCTCTTAGCCAATCCAAAGATGTCTGGGTGTAATCATGTTGCCTTGGAAACAAAATCTATCGTTTCTTTTCTTTTGGACTATGTAGTACACTGGTGTTGCATTCGCAAACTGTGCTTTCTGAATTTGCTTGTGCTTCATAAATGGCATACAAATGTGTTGTGTTAAATATTTAGATTAATTTGAGAGCAGCCTCATTTTCTCTTGGCTATTCCAAAGGTGTCTAAGTGGAATCTCACTGCTTCAAAATCAAAATCTGATAGTCTTAGTAGGAGCTTTATAAATAAAAAATAAATTTTAGCACTTGCAGTAAAGGTTACAGGTTGTTCTGAATAGCATATACAGGCATTGTTGTAAATATTTAAATCAATTTACTTGGTTTCTTCAGAGTTTTCAGAAGCATGGTTTAAATGAATTGCTCTTCACATCAGACAATGATCAGGGCACACTGCGGGGGTCGCTGCTTGATGGTAGGTGGAAGTCTACTTGTTGTTTGCCCTCATTGTGGAGTGATTATATGTCACATTATTCTGAAGTACATAAATACATAAGGAAGAGCATGCTGTGTTTTTACACTGTGTTTCTTGATTTTTCAGCATAATGTATTTTTCAAACTTTTTATGTAAAATCTATTATAAGTGCCAAAACACATGTAATTTATTTTGTTGAATTGAACTGTTTGACCCTTTCTCATTTTATGGTAAATTTACAGCAAGAAATGTATCTTTGGATTAAAACAAAGTGAAATTTGAAAAGTAATATTATTTGTTCTTTCATGTACAGAAAACATCTTTATTATTATTTTTTTTTATATATTTCCTTTTAATTTTTGCCACAGTTTTAGCAACAGCAAATTTCAATAACCCACAACTTGGAAAGCAGCTGTTTACCTCCATCAGAAAACGCTACCCTGAAGCCCCGCTGGCCACAATGGAATTCTGGACCGGCTGGTTTGATATCTGGGGAAGCAAGCATCACACAACTGACCCCAACTGTGAGTATGTTATATACAGTAGTGTCCCCTAGTGTGAGGTACATACAGTGGTGTCCCCTGGTGTGAGGTACATACAGTGGTGTCCCCTGGTGTGAGGTACATGCAGTGGTGTCCCCTGGTGTGAGGTACATAGAGTGGTGTCCCCTAGTGCGAGGTGCATACAGTGGTGTAGCCTGGTGTGAACAAAGAGAACCGCATCAGTTTTTTCTCACTGCACGTGCTGGTGAGTGACGTCATGTCCCTGGATGGCATGTGCACGAGGCGATTACGTAATGCAAATATGATGTACTTCAAGAGATGAAACAAGTTTCTTGGGATTTCCTTACCGTGACGTATACAGAGAATTATAGATAGTGTACTTTGGACAGCATATACAGGATGCATTGATAAAACAATCCCAATGAAAAATATTCCAAAATATCAAATATTTTTAATGGTTTTGTAAATTTTCTTGGCTGCAGAAAATTCAGATCACTTTTGTGCCCGGAAGTCAGTCTTCTCACGTGCATGCTAAAACTTGATTGGCGAGTTGTAAATATTTGAATGTTGTCGGTATTGTTTTGATTGACCTCACGTGAAAATGTATTGTGACGTTATATAACTCCTTCAGCTACCAATTACTTCCGGGCACCAAAGTGATCTGAATTTTTTTTGATGCCATACCTCTGACTTTGGAACAAAATTAAGTGACATTCCTGATATATTTTTGGAATATTAAAATCACAGACCACAAGCTAATTCATTTTAGAAGATGGCTAGATACACATTTGGAGGGAAAGCAATCGTTTGCACAGTTTACAACATCATCTGCCTCGGAAGGTCAGGAAATGCATAGATTTTTGTTTCCTCTCTTGATATATCATCATATATGCGTACGCATCAATATCCCTGCACGTGCTGTGGTCCACGTGCTGTGAGAGCTGGCTGGAAGCTTATGCGGTTCTCTTTGGGTGTGAGGTAGGTACAGTGGTGTCCCCTGGTGTGAGGTAGGTACAGTGGTGTCCACTGGCGTGAGGTACAAACAGTGGTGTCCTCTAGTGTGAGGTACGAACAGTGGTGTCCCCTGGTGTGAGGCACATACAGTGGTGTCCCCTAGTGTGAGGTACGTACAGTGGTGTCTCCTAGTGTGAGGTACATACAGTGGTGTCCCCTGGTGTGAGGCACATACAGTGGTGTCCTCTAGTGTGAGGTACATCCTTAACTGAGGTTGCAAAAACAGAGTAACTGTTCACAGACAGAGGCAAAATGACAGAATTATGAAGGATTTCAAGACAAGTGGTTTTTGGAGCTATTAAGATGAAATTACTTGTCTTAAAAGAATGCTTGTGCAGATACAAAATAATGAAAGAAACAGATTTAAGTTTATGATAAAAGTGAAATGGGATGAAATCTTTTTATTTTGCAGACATGGTTTCAGCAGTGGATTTTGTATTGCAACAGGGAGCGTCCATCAATTTCTACATGTTTCATGGTGGTACAAACTTTGGCTTTATGAATGGAGCAAATGGCAACAGCCCATACACACCACAGACCACCAGTTACGGTGAGTATCTTATTGTTTGTCAAACAATAACCTTCATACTTTTGCCTGGATTTATTAAAACTAAGTTACATGGTCAAATACAAATCTGTACTTATTGGTTTGATAAAATTAGGCTTTTAGCTCATGCTACAATGAAAATGAAATTTTTCTCTTTTATATCTATATTATTTTGTAACAAATTTATATCACCCATTTTATTAAGGGCTGCCCATAGAGAGAAGTTATTATGGCCATGGATGGTATTTTTTTGTGTTAAAATAAAAAATACTATTAATAGTGTATTTTATTTTATTTTTCTAATTTGTGATTATTTAATATAGATTATGATTCGCCAATATCAGAGCAGGGTCTCACAACCACAAAATTCTTCAAACTCCAGAAACTCCTGCAGACTTATTCAAAATCAAGTGGTAAGGAAAATAATCTTGATGAATTTCTTAACATTGATAAGAAAATGCCTTGTGGCTTTCTTTTTTTATTTGCCATTTATCTATTTTACACATTGACTGTATTTATAATTTGATATTAACCCAAAGTATTTGTCATGATTTGATTCACTGGTGTTGAATTGTGCTAAATATGAAACTTTTTATTAAAGAGTACAACAATTTGCCGAACACAAACATATTCTAGGTTCAGTAATACCGGTAGATGTTTCCATTTCAGCCCCATCACCATCTCTGCCTCCTCCCATCCTAGCTAAAGCCTATGGTAAGTCTCAATCTTTCTGCTCTTGCTTATTTAGATTTTATGTGTCTACTTAATATAAAGTGTGAATATAATTTTCAACTCTGTTATAGTCTATATTTAAGGGAAATCTAAATGTTATCACTCTTTAGTTTAAAACAATCTTTGACTTTCTAAAAACACTGACAGGTTGGAGATTGCATGTAAACTTGAACTCTAAAACTATAGATTTTCTACTTGGACTCTTACTATTAATTTGAAAGACTATATATTTATTTGAGAAAGTTAATGTTAATGATTTGCTTCTTATTTCAGGATCTGTCCCAATGAAATGGTATCTTCCACTGGAGAAAATATTGTCTTTAACAAAGGTGAGCTAATTAATATAAGATATAAATAAAATAATTTAAAAAAAATAAAATATTGGCTATGTCATCTGGTCTGAATCCTAACATTGCCCTTAATTTTGGTCACTTTTATTGACTCCACTGAGTTTTATTATTATAAATAAGAACAGTGTAATGTGTTTACAGTCGGTGAAGAGTTCCAGCGTCGTTCCCATGGAGATGTTAGACATCAACAATGGTGGAGGTCAAGGCTATGGGTTCATCTTATACCGGAAGCGTTTCTCTGTCTCGGAGAGCGGCAAACAGCTTCAGATCATTGGAAACATCAAAGACAGAGCACAGGTGAGTATCAAGCCACCCAGTCACCTGAGAAATATGGACCTGATCAAAGTTTTTAACAAGAACAATCTGATTTTACTCAACGGTTTACTCAGCGGTTCAGTCTTTAGTTACCTGAGCAATATGGACCAAACCAAATCACAAGTTTAAATGAGAATAATCTGATTCCAGACTTTACTCAACAGTTTACTGTTTAGTCACTTGAGGAATATGAATCTAGCCAAAATACAAGTTTTAAAAAAATTTACCTCGTTCAAGATTTTTTTAAATAGTCTACTCCTTAGTCACTCCTGAGTCACTTGAGAAATATGGACCAACCTAAATCACAAGTTTTAACAAGACTAATCTTATTCCAGATTTTACTCAACGGTTTACTGCTCAAGACTTTTGATTGGAGAAATATTCAGAGAACAAGTCTACCGGATGGTCAGCAGGCTGTGGTAGTGGATCTCGACATGAAACCGGTAAGCCTTAATATTACACCTAAGATGATAATATGGAGGAGATTTTATGAGGCTTTTAAGAAATATGATTTGAAAGTACCCCAGAAATATGCTTTGAAAGTATATATATATATATATATATATATATATATATATATATATATATATATATATATATATATATATATATATATATATATATATATATATATATATATATATATATATATATATATATATATATATATATATATATATATATATATATATATATATATATATATATATATATATATATATCCATGTGGTATCCAGAGCTTTATGAAGTTGAAGTGACACTCAGTATCTATATTCGATCAAATTGTGTGTAAATGTGTTTTAGGGGGAGAACATAGTGGATATTATGGTGGAGAATACAGGACGAGTCAACTATGCAAGCTCACATGAAAATATTATGAACACAGAGAGAAAAGGTAAAATATTGTGCTTAGAATGAATAAAGAGAAGAGACAAAATTTGAAATGTTGTGCTCAGTATAAACACAGAGAAGTCATTATGCCATGTTGTATATGTTTCACAACAATGGGGCGAGAATTGATTCTTGGAACTTCAAATGATTTGGAAATATTATGCTAAAAACAAAATGCAAAGAAACACATCACATTTTCAATATTATTGTTTACTTAACTCATTATGACAACAGTAATATAAAAAATACACTAGAAAAGAAAAAAAAAACATTCATACATTTTGACAGGTTTACTGGGCAAAGTTCAGTTGGATGGCAAGGAGGTGAAGGACTGGGAAATCTTCCCACTGGAGTTCAAACAAGCCCATATTAAAACGTAAGGTTTTTTTACAATCAATCTGAATTAGAAATTTAATGAAAAAATAAATCTTAACAGTTGCCACCTCTATAGAGGCCCGTTTCAATGTCCTATTACAATATATGAGTCGAGTCCCAGTTCTTGGGTTATGAAATGTTATTTTGTCCCAGTTTCTGTGAACTTATGGCATCAAGGCTGCTGTCTGATGTCTCCGGTGTCTGGTGTATTGCAATGCTCTGAATACCATTCTCAATAAATTAACAACATTGAACAAAGAAACCTGACCCCTAGATTTGCACCAATCTAATATGAAGTTATAATCTTTTAATTTTGCATAAAGAAGGCATTACTGTACAGATCACCTCATTTGCATACGCTGTTTCTAAAGTAACAATCATCAATGGGATTGGTTACAAATTAATTACTACCCAGGACATTTTACTTTTAAATTAGCATTTTTTTCTTTATATTTGCAGATATACACAAAGTGTGGATTGGAAACCAATGGAAAACATTGTTAAAGTCAATGGTCCTGTGTTAGTGAAAGGGCAACTCGATATGTCTGAAACCCCACAAGATACCTTCATATTCACTCAGGTATGCTCAGTAGATATGTAGACATCCACTTTTGATGGAGGAATGTTTTGCAATACCACAAGTATTTAAGTCGAGTTTGTGATATTTGGCATGGGTGAAAAAAATTCAACATATTTTGCTTGCTTGGGAGGAGAAACCTGACAGAAGTTATCTGATAAAGACACACAGATGGATTATATTAATATACTTAAAGCTTAAACATACAAAAGGATTATCTCTTCTCAGCCATATTGTTGACCTTGACCTTTTACAACCTTGACCCACTTCACCAAAATCCATCAACACCACTGAACAATTTAACCATTTTGGATATATATAATTTTTTTAAATATTGCTTTTAATTCTTGAAATGTTGTAGGGATGGGGAAAAGGCTGTGTATTTGTTAATAACTTCAATCTCGGCCGTTACTGGAATGTAGGACCAACCAAAACCCTGTACCTGCCTGCTCCCCTGCTCAACAAAGGACTCAATCAAGTGAGTAGTTAAGAATTTCTAAAAAAAATGCAGGAATGATGAGAAAGCTCTGTTGTTTTTATATCAAACTTTTCAGTTTTTAGGTGCTTAGAGATTGTGATTTTGATGAGACAGATCGATCACCACATCACAGTAATAGATTAAATAAACAAATTACAAAGAAAAAACAAGTTTATAGTTAAAGAGTCATTATCCCTGTTATCAATTCCTTAGCAAAAAATCTTAAAATTATGGAAAATTCAACAAGGACAACATGTGACTCAAACTCACACTTTTTAAAAAAAGAAGTCAGTTTGACCTGAACTTCCACGTGGTTGTGACAAGATGAGACAATTAAGTTAGTAAATCAGCATAGGTACATTCTTGGTTTAAACAGAATTAAATGAATTTATTGCAAACCAATTGGAGTATGGGCTACGAATATTGTACAATGCATTTGGAGTCTTGCTTTAGATTTGGATCACAGCAGTTTGATTTAGTGTGTTTATAATGTCATATTTAACTAAGTTTTTGACATTTTTTGTAGTGTTTCTCAAATATATATTTAACATTTCTGAAGACTAAAAGTATTTCAGAGTATAAAAGAAAGTATTTAACAATGCCCACAATTAAATGAGTTTTATTGTTGTTTGTATTGTGGTTGCACATGGTTGCAATTGTTACGTTGCCAAATGCATATGAAAATACTTGCTGCTTTGGAGTTAATAATTTAACCAGTGGAAAAAAGATACTCTAGACCTTACCAACATGACACAAATACAAACAAATGCCAAGAAAGTGAGAAATGTTGAGGCCTCTGTTGTGAGAGAGGAGAAAAAAGTTCTATGTGTCAATGCCTTGGTCACAGGCTACTCATCATGGTCATTGGCCACTCATCATGGTCACTGGCCACTCATCATGGTCACAGGCCACTCATCATGGTCACTGGCCACTCATCATGGTCATTGGCCACTCATCATGGTCACAGGCCACTCATCATGGTCACAGGCTACTCGTTATGGTCACTGGCTACTCATCATGGTCATTGGCCACTCATCATGGTCACAGGCCACTCATCATGGTCACAGGCCACTTGTTATGGTCACAGGCTATCGTTATGGTCACAGGCTACTCATCATGGTCACAGGCCACTCATCATGATCACTGGCCACTCATCATGGTCACAGGCCACTCATCATGGTCACAGGCCACTCATCATGGTCATTGGCTACTCATCATGATCACAGGCTACTCGTTATGGTCACTGGCTACTCATCATGGTCACAGCCCACTCATCATGGTCACAGGCTACTCAGTTCCCAGGCTTTTAATATAACAATTGCAGTGCAATATATATATATATAGAGACTTGAAGAACCTGGCCTTTATCTAGTGATTGTATGTTTCTTATTAAAATTTAATCAATGTTGACTGCCTTGGCTTTGATATATCTGTCAATCCAATGATAATCACAAATGTCACAAGTATCATTGCCAGCAACCATTGCTTTGAGATTGGGATTTTTTCATACATATTTCATTCAACAATACAAAGCCATCCCTTTCCTATTTTAAAAAAAATATATATTAAGTTTTCCATTGGTATATTGTCATTTATAAAACAAATAATATTTTTTATATCAGGCCTCTTTCTCTTATTGCTTTTAGATGCAGCCTAGTTAGTGATTTCCCTGTGTGTTGTTATAGTTCTGCTCCAGCCAAACCACTGCCTTCTCATGACTGTCATATTGATCTAAAATAGATAGATAATAAACAAGTCTTTTGTCACCCACTTATACAAATATTTAGACTACCAGAACAAAAAAATAGATGAGGTTGCATACAAATAATTGGTATTCCCTTGTGACTCGTAATTGCTGAATGATAGTGCATCAATCCCCAAGGCTGTACCACACCGCATATGGCCTTCAGAAATATGATGAATGTCACCTATGAATATTTCATGAGCTCCAGTAAAAGTTCAAGTATAATGCCATTAAGTTTGATTAATTTATCAAAATTATTTGCAACAACAACTGGAAACATGTAAAAATTGAAATAGAAGAGATAATTTCTTGAACAAAGCCTGAAATATCTTTGCTGTTTATTAAGTTTTGTTAGGTTTTGTTGGGGATAATAAATCAGGCAGTATCTGTGTGTCTGTCCACATGTCTGTGTTTAAACTTGTGATGACCTTTTTTACATACATGCCTTATGATAAAGATTGGTTGGAGATTGACCTTTCCAGGAATGTTTTAGCTGTGATGACTTTGTCAACATAGGTTACAAATGCAGTGAAAGGGGGTAATTATCCACAACGCACAAAAACAAAAATCCATCTTAATGCTTGACGCATCAAATTCTTTTTCACAAAATATGTAACAATTTCTATAATTATTATTGAGCGGCATATTATTCAGACCAGTAACTTATTATTATGGCATTCATAATTACTCATATCACCGTTTATTCATGACCAAATGATTTATGGTGGTTTACAAATACTTTTAATAGACAAAACATTTATGTCTCTTCATTTGCATGGAGTTCATATTTTGCTCTCATTAGTGGGTCCATAATTGATTGTTACCATCCCTTATGGGTCTTTTTATGCTATGAGGGTCTGTATTGGTCCTTTCTTGAGGACCATGCAATTTGAAACAGCAAACCAACATCAGCCATTCAGTTAATTATATATTCTATTTAAACTTTCATATATCCTAACTGGCATTTGTTTCATTCCTTGCATCAGTATCAACAATGTATAAAACTCACAAAAAATATCTTTGAGGCTTGAAGCATTTAATTCTTTTTCACAAATTCTTTTTCACAAAATTCTTCATTATATATTAAATGTCTTTCTTTATATTTGTTTCACTTGGACATTCATCTGGGCCTACATGATGAATAATGTCACTTCATGCCTCAAAATGAGTCATGCCATATCTTGAGAAAAAAAACGACTCAATTTTGTTGCATATTTTATTCACACAGAACAAGGTTATCACAGACAGTAAACCATAACAATAAATGTTGTCACAATTAATTATTTGTAGAGTAAATCCTATTTGAGGCCAACAAAACTAATAATGTTCAGTGTTTCTGGTAACATGCCCTGAAATATTTCCTTTTGGTGATCAGACATATTGAGAATTGAAATATGAATTTGGGAATATTACAGACAATATTACAGACACTAGGGTAGGTGGGGGCATTGGAAACGATTTTCTTTTTTTGATAGGCCTGATATTGTCATTGCCCTATCTTTATTGAATAAAAATTTCTTTATTGAATGGCAAAACTGACACAAACTCTCCCATCACTTATTGACCTCCAGACATTTTTGAACTTCACTTTACATGAATACTTTTTGGGGTCACCAAAAAGTCAATTGAACTATTTCTTTTAACATATTCATATATTGGTCAATATGCACAAACCTACTTTGATCTGGTATTGATGTTGAACTGTAAATTGTGAAAAAAATGGAGAATTGATTTCATTTAGAAGACAGTGCAATTTATTTTCATCTGGGACTACAGAGAAAATGTCCTTATAACAGGAGTTATTTTATTATCATAAAACAAATAGCTCCAGGGCAATTATAAATGATTCTTGAAAATTATCATAACAATTTGGACAATTGATATTTTACAGTACTGATGACCATCTTCCCACAAATGCATTAAGCACACAGTTGCCTCGCGATTGCCACGGTCATAACAAGCTGCCTACATAGATTGAAAACATATATATAAATATCTTGGCAACAAATTCATTAGCTGAAATATCATAAAAAGTTCTGAATATTTGAGAGAATGAGGTGGAAATAATGATGTATCTTATAAGTTGATTTTAGTTTGATTTTTTCTTGAAGTTGCAGCTGGGATAGGTATTTGTTTTGTTTGGAAGGATTTATATTAATACATTGACATCATATTTCAACATATTTCCATCAAAGTGATTCAATAGGCATGTGTTACATATTGTGAGAATAAGATAAATAAAAATTTGTATTTGATTTGTAGATTTATGAAAGATTTTACCCTGAAAAGACAGACATATTTGCTACAAATATGAACGAGCATGCAAGGCATTTTTTTTAGTTAGAAAAAAATTCACATTTATGTCTCACCAAAATGTCACAAACAGAAAAAAATAGATGTAATTTTGGTAAATAATGGAAATGATAAAACTTTCAAGGCATGCACATCTGCTGCACTGCAGGCGACATGTAGGCGAGATGCAGGTGACATGTAGGCAACATGCAGGTGACATTCAGGCAACATGCAGGTGACATTCAGGTGGCATGTAGGTGAAATTCAAGCAACATATAGGCAACATGCTGGAGACATGCAGGCGACATGCAGGTGATATTCAGGCAGTATGCAGGCAACATGCAGGAGGCTTTCAGGAGACTTTCAGGTGACATGCAGGTGACATTCACGTGACATTCAGGCCGACTGCATATTCCATGCAGTACACATGCAATGAGGCAAATGTTCATCAGTTCTGTATTTTTGCAATTGCTTTTGGAACAAAAAATCAAGTGCAATTTCCAGATTATTGAATCGTGTAACCCACACCAAGGACAAAATACACGCACACTTCAACTGCAAGGGCAGCTACCCAGACAAAACCTGTGAGGTAAATCTGCACAAAGTCTTTGTAGGTCAAGACGATCAGAGTTCCGAAAGAGTAGGTTGAGACAAGCAGATGCATTATGGGACAAACTGAACGTTGTAAATTGAGCTTCATGTTGTAGTTGACGTTGACCTGTCCATTCTCATGAAACAGCTGCCACGCGTCTTTTTGAACCGGTATAGTTGAATATGAAAAGTGAAATTTTCCGAATCGGTAGATATCAGAAATGTAGAAAATGGCGGGAATTGTGATGAGGGTGATGAAGATTCCTGGATATAGGAACCAGAAAAAGGTGAGAAGATGCCACATGGCAACGTTGTGGGACCAGTCCATGTAAAACAGACGAATAGTGGCAAGAACATGCGCATACCCACAGATGGCGACACTGAGCAGGTAGATCAGGAACATAGCCGAGAGGTTGACGATGCCGGAATATGCCCGGACGGTGGGGCTGGTATCATAAAACTGCACAACCTGCAATGCAGCAAGGAGAATAGCATAAAACGCATAGAGGGTCACACTGTTGTGTATACACAGACCGGCAATGTAGCTCAAGTCAAATGCCTCAGGGTCAGTGGCAGATTGCTTTAGCTGGTGTATGTATTTGATCCATCGAAATATATCCTCTGGAATATGTTTATTGAGCAATGGAACATAATGCATTCCAAGTGTCAGAGAAGTGGAATAGTCATTTTCCAACATATCAAAACTCGCTGTTCTCTGAGATAGGTGACATTTCAGAGATACCGAATTCTTTTCAGAAAATGTCATAGATGGGTCAACATTTTCACAATTCAAATTTGTCCATTTTGGAATGAGAGTTTCCCATGATTCACCTGGAAAGTTGCCATAGAGACCAAGAGATTTGTTTAGTTTGTGAATGCCTTGAAGCACTACTGTCAGAATGGTGCCGTCATAGGAGACCCAGGGGTTTTCCAGAACTACATCAAACAGACCAACCTTATTGTGGATGGAATACATGTTTTGTGAATCTGTGACATTATTTTTCTGGACACTACGGATATATTCCGGTAAAAAATTAGAAAATTCCAGTGGTATTTTTTCCCATGTTGCGTGGAAATTCCAGATCACCTCCACCCGGAAAGCCAACATGCGATCCATAATGAACACATCTAACCATGTCTGGTTTTCTTCATCCGTATGTGTCCACCAGTCGCTGAATTCGACTGGAGAAATAGTAACTTTAATGAGATCATATTCTTTCTTGACATGCCGATGCTGTTGAGGAAACGGTTTAACCAAATGTATGGTTTTAGTGGAGACCGAACCAGAAGGGGTTCGAGATTGATTGTGACTTTGCTCACAGTTGATATTGTATGCTTCTGTAAAGGTCCAGTGAGGGTGGTCGCTTGGTGCTTGAGACTCCAACATACCACCAGGGGTCAGGGTGGGAGACACACGGAACTCGAAGATCACCTTGGAAACAAGGCAGGTGAAGTCGTTCCATAGTTGTTTCTCCTCATATCTGGGTCTGAAGCCAGCCGAGGAATGAAGGATCTGGATGAAAATCACGATCATCCCCATCCACATTCTTCCCATCTTAACAATCTCACCGGACGACTCCCTTCAATTCTAAACTAAGTTTTTCTCTTATTATTCTGTTCCAGTCCTCATTAATTACAGTTTGTAGGAGTCATTTAATTATTTGGAGCTCATAGATAGAATAGCATTGTTAAAACATGCAATACATTCATTCATACTCAAAGATAAATGACCTGATAATTAGTTGTCAGTTTGTACTGTTTGCAGTTCGTGTCTCATTGAGGTTATAGCCTTCAGACAGTAGGAGCTTATCTTACCAGATCAATATAAATAGTCCATACTTGTACGCATCTCAATACACCTGTAACATGTAATTATCCCACAGGTTATCATAATGCAAGCATCTTATAAATCCACCTGCCTACATGCTGACCTCTATGATTATATTGTGTGCATATACCTACTGCCTGGAGGCAAGAGTATGTACATTTTGTAGTTTCACTTCAGACAGTTACAAATTATGATTCCTCGTCATTGTGTGAATGCAGATTATGCATATTTTTATGAATCATGTCCTCAATAGTCCATTTAGAGTGGTCTTTATCTTCATGTGCTTGAAACATTCACGATATATCTACACAGTAGTTCAGGATCAAGAGTTCATTCAACTGTTTGCAGCAGATGCGGAGTTGATTGAACGGAATAAAACAAGCCGTGCATGTGGCATAATCATATTATTGATTTGTGTGGCTGGTCTATCTGCATCAGCCAGCCATGCTATCTTCTGCAGCCATGTGTGTCCTTCCTGTAATACGGTGTGGCATTAGAACAGTAGTGATGATAATTTAAACAAAATCTGGAACCAGAATATAACAGGGATGCAGAACAAAGTTACAAATGCAAACATAAAGATGTGGAATATCTATGAACTGCATTGTCAAGTTTTGTGTTTGTGATTGACAGACATCGTGACTCAAGCTCCACATGTGTGTGAGAGGTGCAATTATCTAGGACAGTTTTGACGGATGTTTTACGGTTCACAAACTTTGAATGCTTTTTATGATGACCTAGTTCTGAAAATGTGGGTGGGGCTGCCATTGCCCCACTTGATTGGATAATAATGCCTATTAGGCCAAACAAGAAATGAAGCTTGTTTCTGATTTCCCAAACTACCCTAGTTCAAACTAGCTACCATCAAGATTTATTTCTTGGTGAAGAGATATAGTTTCAAATTAAATGTCATTTAAATATATCCATTCTCAATATATTTCATCACTTTTAACAAAACACTTTAAAAAAATCAAATTTAAAGAAAAGTCTCTCCTATTTTTACAAGGCACATCATCAGAAACAATGTTAATATTATTTATATTTTTGGCCTTAGCAGGATAACGGAACCTTGTGCTGTACCGCAGGCAGTGCAGCAAGCAGGTAGCATGTGACACTGGTGAGAATAATGTAGATCCATGGCGGATATTCATCATATGAATATGGCATGAGCTAGTAAATCATTCATCTAGCCTATATTGAATTCTTAACAGGAATGATTTTGTTGTTACATATTTAGCACAGATATCCAGTTCCCACGAAAACAGGTTTTGCTATTATTGTTTATACCACAGATTACTGAATTACCTTTTTTGATAAAATTGTCACAAGGTATCTAGTTGATGAATACATTGATAGTTTTATAATCTTTTATAATGTAATGACAAGGACATAAGCAAGGGTTATGATAAATACATCCCCCAAACATACCAAGGACATAATCAAAATTTATATATTATAACAACCTCTGCCAAACATACCAGGGGCATAAGCCAGTGTTATTATAACAACCTCTGCCAAACATACCAGGGGCATAAGCCAGTGTTATTATAACAACCTCTGCCAAACATACCAGGGGCATAAGCCAGGGTTATTATAACAACCTCTGCCAAACATACCAGGGGCATAAGCCAGTGTTATTATAACAACCTCTGCCAAACATACCAGGGGCATAAGCCAGTGTTATTATAACAACCTCTGCCAAACATACCAGGGGCATAAGCCAGGGTTATTATAACAACCTCTGCCAAACATACCAGGGGCATAAGCCAGTGTTATTATAACAACCTCTGCCAAACATACCAGGGGCATAAGCCAGGGTTATTATAACAACCTCTGCCAAACATACCAGGGGCATAAGCCAGTGTTATTATAACAACCTCTGCCAAACATACCAGGGGCATAAGCCAGTGTTATTATAACAACCTCTGCCAAACATACCAGGGGCATAAGCCAGGGTTATTATAACAACCTCTGCCAAACATACCAGGGGCATAAGCCAGTGTTATTATAACAACCTCTGCCAAACATACCAGGGGCATAAGCCAGGGTTATTATACATATCGGTACCTTCCCAAATATATTATGGACATAAGCCAGGGTTATGATGAACACATCCCCCAAACATACTAGGGGCATTAGCCAGGGGCATTAGCCAGGGTTATTTTACCCCTCACCCCTGGACATGCCAGTGGTGGATGTTTACTGGTGCAGGAGCTGTTTATGAAATGGAGAACTGTGTGTTTGCCACGTGGACTAATTGAATTGATTTTCTCAATGATGAATAATAAATAAGTTTATGATTGCTCAAATTAAATTGTTGATGACCGGAAAATGTATGGCACTACCTCAGTTCCTCATATTAACCACACTAAATCATTATTTTGTTTAAAAAAATTAAATCCAATATTTTGGCAACCTTTGTAAATATCAGGACACATAAGACCTATTCCAATTTTTTTTTTTCACCCAGCTCAATTTTACGTATTGAGAATTAACTGACAGTGTAAAGTGTACATTTTAATCATTTTATTCTCTTGGGCCACACCCTGTGTATATCAACTGATTGTCTGTTACGAGTGAAGCAAATTTCCTGGGAATTTCGATAAATTGATATCTTTTGAAATTTGCGATTTACCATTTGTAAATTAGGTTAATTCTTCCAGATTTATGAAATTGTGCATCAGTATTAGTCACAAATGAAGTTGAAATTTAGACCTACATGTACAAAATAATTTGTGAAATTATTGATGAAATAAAAAAATAAGACTAACAACAAAAAATCATCAGTCACAAATATTTCTGCCTGATGTCATCACATATCTTTTTGAGTTGTGCATATTCACATTTCATCGAAATTGATATGCCAGGAAATTGAAATTCATGATTGTAAGTGTGTATTTCTTTTATTTCAGATCTTGGTATTTGAAACCAACCGCCCCCAGCCTCAAGTGACCTTGATAGAAAAGCCTGACCTTGGTTGAGGAAAGCATATTATATGTCGACACTACTTGAGATTATCATTACTTTAATATATTTTGGAATAATGTTTTCTATCCTTTGGCTGTTTGTTCTTTGCTTAATGTTAAACAGATATTTTTGTAAATATTTCAAACAGGCCAGGAAAAAGAGTCTTGTTTCTCATTGCTACACTCGGCCATTTTTGCCCATGAAATGTCATTCCCTACCTTGTTTTCCAACAACAAAATTCTTTCAATCATTTTATCTTTTTTTCCTGGCCAAAGCTATACATAATCACATTGTAAGAATGGTTCTAAGTTTCTACTTTTGTAATTGGATATAATTGGAAAAATTTGACAAAAGTTTAATTCGTGATTCTTGTCATGTTATGTGCAATCAAAATTTATATATATATATATATATATATATATATATATATATATATATATATATATATATATATATATATATATATATATATATATATATATATATATATATATATATATATATATATATATATATATATATATATATATATATATATATATATATATATATTTATATATATTGATTAGATGAGTAGATTCGATGGCATAATGAAGGCTCAATATTGGATATAATCATCAATGATCTTGCCACAGATTGTTTGTTCCAGTCATAATTTGGATTGAGGCATTCATGCTAAGCAATACTTTTTACTATCAGGAAGCTAGATCATGAATAAATATGGAATATTTTACAAATTTTTCAAAGTTCAAAATTTGTACAGGTTTGAACATAATGATTTCTTCAATTAGACAATTTATAAACGTGACCATCAGCTTGTGTGTATCAATATAATATCATAGTGAATAATACAATATCATTGTATCAAGGTAATCAGACCAGAACAAATCAGGCTCTGATTGATTGCTTTACTGTGAAAACATAATTATAACGATAGCTCAGAGTTACATGACCTGTGCTTTCTACAAAATATAGAGATTTGAATTGTGATATGCATCTCGGACACATTCCATAGCAGAAATGTATAATTTTGTAATGTTGTAAATAAGGAGGTGAACAAAGTACCAGTTGTATATAATTCAACGTAAATATTACCGGCACATATTATATAATTAGATCTTAGTTACTTGCTAAGAATATATTGTTGGTTATTTATTTGATACGGACATAAATAATTTTGATTAATTTACAAAAATTGGCAATTTTAATATGTGTTCATGCAAGTTAGAGGTGAGGTGGTAATGGTGTTTTTTAGGGGGGCAAATGAGTACAAATTTGTCCAAGTTTTAGATTTATTAAGAGAGTGGGGTTGTTGTTACACGGGATATGTCTATTATTGTGTGATTTGTCCACAATATGTTTAAATGGTACTATATACTAAGCTACAAGTAATTTTGGAAGACTAATGATATTATAGGTTTTTTTTATGAAACCATGATAAAAATTTTGCATAATTTTTATCAAAATTATTGGTATTTTTTACATGTTTGATTGTTTATTTCATGGTTTTAAGACATATTTATGCTTTCTTTAGCAGAGATCTTAATGGAAATCGTTTGAGCAGATGAATGTATCTTTGCTCTCAGGTCTATCACACAGTTTATAATACCAATATAGTGTCAGGCTATATTATTGAGTGGGATTGAGTGTACAGAACAGTGTTTCAATGCACATTTGAAAATTTATCACCATGAAAAAAATGTAAATATATGTGTACATCTTAAAGTATTTTACATAGATATAGATTTTTTTTAACATATCAGTTACTTGAATATTGATATACCTTAGTTTATAGTTTCAAGGATTTGATTCCAGATTCATTAGTTTTCATTTAATTCTCAAAAGGCCATGTACTTTTAAGTTGTGCTTATTTTGATTTCTTTGATGCATGCAATGTGATTTTAACATTTACCGGTAATGATTTTTCCTCACAATTTTTTGTTATTTGTATCAATATTTGGAGGTGATTACTTTTGAAAATTTATCTTTTTACAAGATATAAGGCAGCAAGGACTTCCTTAAATTCACATAAAAAAGATATAACACGATCAAAAATATCAAGAAACTAATTTTTTTACATTTGATTGTTTGTGGTAGGTACATTTGGGTAAGATCAAGTATATTATTATGCCAGTTAATGTGATAAAAGGCATTTAATTAATGAAAATATAATGTAGCTCGAAAAGTACATAAAAGTCTGAGCATATATTTCATGACATGTGCACCTTTAACATATCTGAAAATAATTGAAAAATTGAAATTACTTCAGTTTCATAAAAGTACATGTGTATAAAGGGCTTCAAATCTGAGTACATAATTATTGACAAACTCAGGACTTGATAACTGCTGATTTTCATTTTTGATATGTAAGAAACCATATATTTCTTATTCAAATCTTTGTCTTGCCAACAATGATGTAATTCTGTTTTGCTTTCAAGGTGAGGTGTGTGCACTAAATTTGTCTGAAGAATGCAAGTGACCAGAACAAGTTTTTAGATGGCAATGGTATTGTGTATGACAAAGCAATCTTAGAAATCATATCATGGTACACAGTTTTGTCACTTTTGTCAAGAGTGTATATTTTAAGCATAAAATCATTTATTCAGAATGGTGTTCACTTACTGCACACACTAATGATATACTTCTTGTTAAATCATGTTTTTATGTCAGAACTTCCTAACAAATATTTTGTGAGGAAAACCAATACAACGGGTTCAGACGGTTAAGTAATACCCCAATCACATTTGCGCCGCTTTCAGTGACGTCACCTGGGCGATGCTTTTCTTAGGACAAAATCGCCAGGGTAGCTGTGAGGATGTTTTGGGATTATTGGCCACTATCGGCCAATTTTTAGAAGTTGTACTGGTCTCCGGGAAGTTTTACCTGCAACTTAAATGTTGCTAGCTTTCCATATTCTATTATTTCCATTATCGGTCATTTCTTACTTCTCGGCTAGTACCCGGTGCAAATGAGACTGAGGCATTAGCTAAGCCCTGCAAGTATTTTGATCTTTAGATTTGCAAATGTACACACATCAAATATTGATATTATATATTCAAGTTTTTAATTGCCTGAGCTTCAGCTCCCACCCTCAAGAAAGGAAGGACCTTCACAGCATAAAAAGGTTCATAAGGGATGGTATCAGTCAATGATATTTGTAGTTTAAATGAAAGAATCTCATAATTAGATGATATTGATGCAAGAGAAAATGTGATATACTATCTTTGTAATTTAAATCACAAGATTTTTATTGTCTTTTTATGAGAATAATAACTGTGATATTATTTTAGAAAACAACAAATAATTAACATATCATGGTGGACAACACACAAATATTTCAACTTCAAAAATGGAGTCCTAATCACCATATAGTACCAGTATTTAGAGCTGAGATTTGGAGATCCGATGCTGAGTGAATTCTGTACTTAACCCAACCTGATTTTATCACAATTACACAGTTTTGTATCATATAATTATATTATTATCACAATAGATGTCTGTTATTCTATGCAATGAAATAAGAAATATTTTAATAAACACATTTTCAATATGTTTAAATGCTGGTCTGTTGTTTCTTTAAATGATGTGTATAAAACATTAAAATCCTTCACATATTTGGGATTTGTTGGGATTCAATTTTTATTTTTGACTGATCACATCTTTGCAACAATATAATGAATCAATCAATAATCTCTTTTATAGTATAATTAGAAATGAGATGAGACTTAAATAACCATTTTGCAAAACAATTACTATTTGAATGATACCCATTTCATTGATACAGAAAATATTAGATAAAGATATTTTACTTTTGATACAGTTGTTGATCATTCCTTTCTCCCAGAAAATATTTTTTTGAATTTCTTTCTGACTGACAGATTGTAAATGGGTTGGATACTCTTTAATATGATTAAAATAACATAGTTCAGTTAAACTATAGAAGTGGAAAAGATCATTCAGATTTGTTGAGCATCTCGCAAAATGAGGGATCCAGAAACACACGATATATAATTGTGGGACGGTTTACTCAAATGCAATATAAATTGCAATAACTTGCATTTTTTTATATTAAATATGAAAAATATATTTCTCACCAAACCAGTATTCATCTAAGTACAAATCAAGTTGATAAAGCATATCAAACAGGTGTTGATATAAAGAATCCAATGAAAAATAGTGTTTTCTATCTCATCAATTTATTTTGTGAAAAATGGATTAGAATGATGGTGATTTTTTTCTTTTGAACACAAATTTTGTCATAAGTTTGTTTTCAAAATGTGGCACTTTTTCTATTGTAAGAATTATTGATTGGGTAATAGCTGACCTTTTGTCTTTGGTGTAGCATTTAGAAACCTTTTTAAAAAATCTTTTTACCAAAAAAGAGGAAATGTGATGAAGAGATACATAAAAGTTGCCTCTTTGAAATTTAATTTCATTATTTAGACTCTCAGTTCTAGAAAGGTGCTTTTTTCCCTGCACCAAAACCATTTTTAATTATACAGGTCGATTTTGCCACCAAACTAAAGTTGTCAGTAGAGTTTGTATTTTCACAAATACTTTTTTAGGGATGAAATGGGACGATATTATATACAAAGATATTATATATATATAAATATTATATACATAATTTATAATTTTATAAACGCTCCAAATATAGCACAAACATTAAAAGACTAAAGGAAGGAAAATCACAAAAAAGGGAGTATATATATATATATATATGTGTATGTGTGTGTGCAGAGATATTTAAACATGTATTAAATGTCTCATGTGTGTGTATGTGTGTTTTCAATAGGGTGTCTCAAATAATTATTCCTTTATATTTGGCATTAACGTAAAAATAAATATTCTTATCATTTTGCAACTTATTATTATTGAGGTCATCAACAGGTAAAATTTCAAGGTTATCGCTTTTCCAGCATCTAAAGTTAAAAATAATGTCATATTTCATCAATTTCCGTTCAGTTAGATTTCTAATATCAAAATAAATAAGTGATACTTACATATCCAGAAAAGCCATGACGAGTTTTTCCCTTGAGCCAAAATATATGACATGGAGAGGAAAGTGTCTGGTCAGGGTTCCAGGTGAGAGACTAAATGTCGGTTGGTGCCATAAACTTGAGATCTGATGATGTCTGCACCTGCACACGTAATTAATTAACTCTGTAGTTATCAATTTACATTGTTCCTGGCTATAAATATGGATGCGTGTAGATGATTTAACGTGCATTTTTTTCCCGCGCAGATGTCACCTGTATTCTTCTTATATGTGTTGTTAGTTGTTTGTTTGTTTGGGGTTTTACATCACTCTCAACATCATTTCAGTCATTTCGTGATGAGGACTACTTGTAACAGATATAGTGCTGCCTTGCCGAATTGTCATATTGCAGGTCCTTGACTACTCTGCATGGAGAGGTAGAGTCACATACTACCTCTGCCACAACTGGCATGACATTGTCTCAACCTATTCCGCAAAGTCGTTTGCATAATCACCCCACATACAGGTGCATAATTGGTGGACTGTGCACATGCTCACTCACAATGCCCGCCCATTTTGTGGAGGTTAGATTTATTTAACCGGAGTTAGAGAAGGCCTGGAGCTGCCACCTCTGTTCGCTCCCCGCCATGGGGTGCATGCGGGTATGTGGGTACCCTCATGGTGTCACCTCCAGGTTCCCGCCTTTCTACCGCGTTTGGTCAGTTTGGTTTGTGTCTTCATGCCCCCTTCCCGCCCATCAGCTCGGTACCTAATATTAGGGCCTATTAGGGGCTTGCCATGATGATACCATTAGTATGCTTAGCTATCTGATCATTATATGTACTGGGTTAGTTATTGGTATTTAGTTCTGGGTATAAGTTTATATAATTAGTATTATTAGTAAATGATTAAGTGTGTTCTAGTGTGTGTTCTAGTGTGTGTTCTAGTGTGTGTTCTAGTGTGACTTGTACCGCTTTACTTGAATAAAGCTCTACCTCCACTTAAGGCGAGCGTTTGGTCTTACTCTAACAAACTAAAACAAGCTGTTACATCTACATACACATGTGTTGATCGTTGCTTGCATGCACGTGTTGTGGCTACTCACTTTCTAACCAAACCAATGACACCAGTTGACTGAATTATACTTGCACATGTATTTGTTGTTGTTCTCACTTTCTAATCATAACAAGGACACCGATTGGTTGTGTGACAAAATATTTTACTCGGTGTCTATTGGCTGCTAAAAGAAACTTGTTATGGGCGTGACCTCTTAGTACTCATTGATTATGGTCAATACTTGCAGAGCCAGGTATAAATCCTGGATCTGCTACTTTCAAGGGACCAGATTTCCGTTGCTACCAATAACTGCCGATTACAGCGGCTAAGCTGAAGAGGACCCTTGTAGCCGCTGCCAGTCACGGTTTACTTCATGACAACCCACCAAGTCAGTCACAGATTAACAAGGACAACGGGTTAACCCTTTAGGCACAGGCCTCAGCTTATATGAATTCAATCTCTGCATGGCAGGCCACGGGCCGTGGCGCAGTTGGTTAAGCGCCAGCTTATTAGCACCAGTTCCTCTGTGGTGATCCAAAGGTCGTGGGTTCGATCCCCGGCCATGCCCAGATTGAATTCATGATACAATTTCACACATGAGCTGAGGCTTGTGCCAAAGGGTTTACCCGTTGTCCTTGTAAATCTGTGACCGGTTGGGTTGTCATGTCAAGGACCTGCGACATGACAATTCAGTAAGGCAACACTATATCTGCTACAAGTAGGTCTCATCACGAAATGACTGAAATAATGTTGAAAGCGATGTAAAATCCCAAACAAACAAACAAATCTCTGCATGGCCGGAGATCGAATCCACGACTTTTGGATCACTACAGATTAACTGGTGCTTCTAAGCTGGCGCTCTAACCAACAGTGCCATGGCCAATGTCCCGTTGTCAGTTGTAGTTAAATGTACTATACATAATATAATGTTCAGTATACTTGCATTTTGGAGGTTGTGACTTATTTAACCTTTAAATTGGTCACTGTGAGCCAGTTAGATTGAGTATTCAAAATGGGTGAGATAAGTGCAGTGGCAATAAATGCTATTCCTATAAAATATCATATTTTGCTGATTTTAACAATTTGGCTTTTGTGATCTTGACAATAGGTCAAGGAGATCTTATTTCCAAGTCATCACTATTCTTGCAGTCAGTAGAACTTAATCTATCAAAGTAATAATAATGCGGATCTACCTTGACCTTGACACAAAGTCAAATAGAATCATTACAACATTTAAAGCTTTATATGCTTTACTTATCTTATACATGTACTTGGTGCCTCAAGAGAATGTTCTTCACCTATGAGATGTACTTTCACAGATCACCCCTCTGCCGAACTACTTTCCTTTTATCTTAAGAACTGTTTTTAGATTTACATAATTTTGAAATGAATAAAATGTTTGTTTAAATATATTTGTTTAAAATGTCATAAAATTCGTCAATTATAAAATAAATGTACAGAAGTCAGTCTTAGGCCAGGTTTTCAACAAATCATGTGTAAATTTCTCTGAAATGCACATGATGACTGTCTGGGTTTGTTTTAACCTGGAGCAGACGACATTTTAGATCTGGGTCATGGGGACCTTGAAACACAAACAGGTGGGACCCCTGTTGGCAGAGACTGCATCCTTTTGTGGGAATCTCAAAACTGGTGACTGTTCACCAGCCTGTTCGCCCAGATCCAGAAATCAATTCATTGTCCTTTCTAATCATGATACATTTAGTGGTATAATATATTTATTTAGTATGAAATCTAGATGTTCTAAAAGCTTCAATGACATCATTGTGCATAATTTACACTGAATATTCAACATTTTCTCAGTACAAAAATACTAATTTTGACAATGTTTACAGTTTCACTGGAAACAAAACATATACTCAAATTAATTTCACTATAACTAGTGAATATCTCGAAAGTTCAAACTTGAATCACTTGCGGGTTCTGATAGTCCTTCTTAATCTTTTCACGTGTTGTGTTATATTATGTAATGTGCATTGTTTATTTCACCAGGGGATATTATAGATCTTATATCATCACACTCATATTCAGCAGCACCACTATCATATTTGACACCGAGCACTGTGAGGAGTGTGTCATGTTGTCATACATCACAGGTAGACACTAATAACATGTCCATATATATATATATAGATTTGGACTGCATAGTCTACATCACAGGAGAATATACATGTAATGGGGTTGGCTATAAAGCTGACGAGATACACTTCATAATCTAACACACACTCATTATGAGAAATAACTCAACATAATGTTCTGCTATGATTGGCCAAGATACACCATTCATGTCTTGAGTATTGGATAAAGTATGGTTATATAGCCATAAAGCTGTATAGTATTCGAAGATGGTTATACAAATACTGATAACCGAGTGAACATGTCTTAGATGTTTTACAATATAGACTCTTAAAGCCATGAAAGTTTAATAATTGTCACTTGCAGTTTACCCACATTCACTTGCAGTATACCCATCATTCTTGCAAGCATTATAGAAAACATGAAAAAAATATGAACAATTATAGACAACAATCATAGCTTCATAATGAACTGGGAGGCTGCTCACTTTACGTTATGTTATGAAGATAAATATATAATTGTGTATTTATAATTGTGTAAATATCCACCAGACCAGATGGCAGCATTGCATCGTCCTGGTGGGCGGCAGCAAATGGGATCACGTGACTGGGACTCCCTTGTTTGAAAGTGTAAAACCCACTTTGTTCTCAGACAGATATATAAAGTGACCACCAACCTGAAATGACATAGAGAGGTTTTTGCCTCCTGTTGGAAATAAAACAGCCAAACAACCAACCAAATACGTCTGTGAACTGCAACCAGAGTTTCTAACTCTTTATAGTTACACATTGTATGTAAACAGGTCAGGTGGGTAATTAGGCTCTTCTGTTGTTAAAAATACATATCTAACTTTAATTCAACATTCAACAAAAAACTTGTTTTTAAAACTAGAAACTATGAATAAATCATAACGAGACATACTTTATAAACCAGAGTTCACAGGTCATTAGAGTTAAATATTATATGTAAATAGGTCAGTCGGGTAATAAGCCTCTTCTGTTTTTGATAATGAATTTCTTGCTATTGTGATCTATGAGTATGAATGGGTTGTTGCACATCAAGCTCAAAGATTCAAATATTCGAGAATAGACCTAATTGTTTGTAAAACCAGAAATTATGAATTAATCATAATGAAACATATATATTGCAAGCCAAAGTTTAAAGGTCATTATAGATATGCATTGTGAATAAACAGGTCGGGTGGGTAATTATTACCCACCTGACTTGGTGTTGTAGCAATCAATGCATGGATTGTTGCACTTCAAGCTCAAAGATTCAAATATTTGACAATACACTTGTTTTGGGGCTAAGCACCAATATTTTCGGCAATTTCAGGAATAAAATTTGAAATTGACCTTTTCAAAATGGAAGACCTTTTTGATTTTAATCTGATGTTCATTTTTTGTTACCGAGAAATGATTTTGCCAGCCATGCAGTTAGCTCGTGTAATAAAATCTGCCAGCTATTTTATTTGGATAAGAATCATGACGATAGCTCTATTTTTCAATCATGACGATGGCTTTATATTTTACCAACTGTTTTTTTTAATGAGATTTTACCAACTATATAGAATAACATCTATACAGGTTACTCTGAACATCTATAGTATTCTATACAGTTTACTTTGAACATCTATACCGGCTAATTTGAACATCTATACAGGTTACTTTGAACATCTATGCACTTTTCTCTTAACATCTACAAATTTACCAGACAAAACCAAATGGCAACCCGCCATATGCAGTATTCATGTGATAAAGATTCTTTCATGCAATACGCGATGAATAATATTTTGGTAATAATGTATGAAATGGTTAGAACCTATAACATGCAATACTGATATCTATACATTTGGTTGTGCTTTGGTCACATTCCAGCTTATATCACAATGGTATACAGCAAGTTCCCAGACATTGACATACCGCACAGTACTCTACAGGATGTTGTATTTGAGAAATTCCAGCAATACAAAGATAAAACTGCACTGGTAAATATAACCCGCGCTCTTGCGGTAATTTAAGAGTCATTCCAAAAATCTGGAAAAAATTATTTCATTTGTAGTATGTACTTCGTTTGAATTTTTTTGTTTTGTTTGTTTTTTATCTCTTGTATTGATTTTCATTTTTTGGACTTGTTAAAAGCACCTTATAGCATTATTTTTAAGTTAGTTAACTTAATTATCTTCTTCTTCTAGTATCACAAAATGCTTCAAAACTTTGGTCTGTTATTGCAAAGAATAAAGTTTAACCTCAAACCTTTCAGGGAATTCAGGTGACGATTAAAAAAAGCATTCTATCAATCCTATTTTGAGTTTTTTATTGACAGAAAATATTCATTGAAAGTGTTTTTTTAATTGTCAGGTATGTTATGAAAGCGGTGATTCCTACACGTATTGCCAGTTGATGGATCTATCACATCGGGCTGCTGCAGGGTTTGCCAGGATGGGAGTACGTCAGGGGGATGTCATTGCCCTGCTTTGTCCCAATGTGCCCGAGTTTGCCTTCTTTCTATTTGGAGCTTTAAAAGCTGGAGCAATTATCACAACCATCAACCCAGCTTATACTGTTTGTAAGCCAATATTTACTTCTCATGAAGAAAGAGTTTGTGTTACAGTAATATACCATAAATCAAAAGAACTTTTAGATTCATGGCACAAAACACACAACCATATCTAACTTATTTGAGCCACTTGATCTAGCGGATTTGGTAAGAGTGCAACTCAGTAGCTTATAATTAACCTTGAGCTTATTATTACCAGTTACTTGATGATCCCAAAGGTCGTATGAGCAGAGACCCATGTCTGAAGGGTTAACTGTCCTTGTAAATCAGAGATAAGGTGGCCACGGGCCGTGGTGCAGTTGGTTAGAGCGCCAACTTACTAGCACCAGTTCCTCTGTGGTGATCCAAAGGTTGTGGGTTCGATCCCCGGCCATACCGAGATTGAACTCATAATTCAATTTTCCATATGAGCTGAGGCCCGTGCCAAAGGGTTAACCCGTTGTCCTTGTAAATCTGTGACCGGGTGGGTTGTCATGTCATGGACCTGCTACAAGTAGGCCTCATCACGAAATGATTGAAATAATGTTGAAAGTGATGTAAAACCCCCAAACAAACAAACAAACAAACAGAGATAAGGTGGTTTGTCATGTCCAGGACATGTGGCATGACAATTCGTTCCTTGATGATCCCAAAGGTCGTATGAGCAGAGACCCATGTCTGAAGGGTTAACTGTCCTTGTAAATCAGAGATAAGGTGGCCACGGGCTGTGGCGCAGTTGGTTAGAGCGCCAACTTACTAGCACCAGTTCCTCTGTGGTGATACAAAGGTTGTGGGTTCGATCCCCGGCCATGCCGAGATTGAACTCATAATTCAATTTCCCATATGATCTGAGGCCCGTGCCAAAGGGTTAACCCGCTGTCCTTGTAAATCTGTGACCGGGTGGGTTGTCATGTCAAGGACCTGCTACAAGTAGGCCTCATCACGAAATGATTGAAATAATGTTGAAAGTGATGTAAAACCCCCAAACAAACAAACAAACAAACAGAGATAAGGTGGTTTGTCATGTCCAGGACATGTGGCATGACAATTCGTTCCTTGATGATCCCAAAGGTCGTATGAGCAGAGACCCATGTCTGAAGGGTTAACTGTCCTTGTAAATCAGAGATAAGGTGGCCACGGGCTGTGGCGCAGTTGGTTAGAGCGCCAACTTACTAGCACCAGTTCCTCTGTGGTGATACAAAGGTTGTGGGTTCGATCCCCGGCCATGCCGAGATTGAACTCATAATTCAATTTCCCATATGATCTGAGGCCCGTGCCAAAGGGTTAACCCGCTGTCCTTGTAAATCTGTGACCGGGTGGGTTGTCATGTCAAGGACCTGCTACAAGTAGGCCTCATCACGAAATGATTGAAATAATGTTGAAAGTGATGTAAAACCCCCAAACAAACAAACAAACAAACAGAGATAAGGTGGTTTGTCATGTCCAGGACATGTGGCATGACAATTCGGGTAGACAGCACTATATCTGCTACAAATAGGTCTCGCCATGAAACAACTGAAAAAATATTGAAAGTAATGTAAAACCCCACACAAACAAATCTATTTGTACTTTATTTGCAAATCCTGAGTTTATACCTTATTCTGCAAGTAAAGGACAGAAATGTTTCTTTCAGACCTGAGATACCACATCCTGTGTAGGCCTCATTCTAACAGCCTAAAAGCACCGAGTCTGATATGATGCATGGCCAATTGGTGTCGGTGTTATGTTAAGAGAGTGAGCACAAAAACAAACAAGTAAAGATGTTAGTGACAAAATAGTTAAAACGAAAGAGTCGGGGTTCGACCATTAATCGTTAAGAGGAGAAAGAAAAATCCTTGTTCTTCTTCTGCAAGGCTGATATATTGGTCTCGTCATGAAATGACGTAAATAATGTTGAAAGTGATATCAAACCCCAAACAAACAAACTGATATATGATGATTTACTTCTCCAACCAGATATTTCAAATTCATTCTCCTCTCCCAGTTATAAATCATCCATTCGTAATTGCTTTTGGTTAGACCACCAGCTCAGCACCAGTTCCTCTGTGGTGATCCAAAGGTCACGGGTTCGATCCCCGGCTGTGCTGAGATTGAAATCATTATGCAATTTATCAAATGAGCTTTTAAATCTGTGCCCGGGTGGGATGTTATGTGAAGGATCTGCGACATAACAATTCAGCGAGGCAGGACTGCATTTGCTACATTGAAAATTAAAGGAAGGAAATGTATAGCAATAAGGATACGGCTGTTTGTGAAGAGAAAGAAAAAGTATAGTCATACTGTACAACATTTCAGACCAATAATGAAATCAGAAGTGAGAAAACTGATCACAGAAACAGCAATTGAACCCTATATAGATGGCTGCTTACTGCTTACTGACTAAACAGGGCATCATACTGGAAAATATGCTTGATTAAAATAGGCTATAGTAAGACCCATAATTTAAAATAATGCCTGGAATTGAAATAAATTAGAGATCATGCAGCATTCAACCTTGCTGACTTGTCCTTGCTAATAGAAAGAGCAGTTAAGAAACAATTTTGTCACCATCTCCATAAAAACGATATCCAAAGCATTTTTCAGTCATGATAACTCATGGACCTGTTCTTGGTCCTATACCCCTCACAAGATGTATGGAACCTCTGACGGAGATGAGGAAAATATGGTCTAAGACATAACACATATATGCTGATGATATTCAGCTTCTTACCACAATGGACCCCTCCACAAATGTAAATAAGAGGTCCTGCAATGAAATAAAAGGATGTGATAAGATCCCTATTGCACAACAAAATGAAGATAAATGATGAAAAGACAAAAATGATTGTCTGTGGCAAAAACTCACATTTTGAGCCATACCTGACTTAATCAAGGTAGGAAATGCTTGTATTGTCAGATCCAATAATGTCAAAGACCTCAGTATAATATTGGATGAGGAATGTATTGCAGAATGCTGCAGCAAGAATGGTGATAAAAAACATGATCAAATAACAAGCAAGAGAGAATAAAATTTAAAATAGTCTTGCTCACTTGGAAGGTACAGAATGGGTATGCACCAGAGTACCTATCTATATTGCTCAAACCTAAATCAGGATGAGAAGCCTCATAATGAATGCATGGTATCTAAAACTAATATGAATGTGTGTGTGTGGAATGTCCTGCCCCTGTATGTGGAAAATTGCAAATCACTATACACGTTCAAAAAGAAGCTCAAACCGACCTTTCCAGAAACATTACTTGCAAGAGCGCCCAGAGCAGACCTGGTCTGTTTTAGCAATATATATATATCTTATTATTATAACCTCGACACACAGAAAAAAAAGTATTTGAGGTTTCATGGACATTTCTTTAGTATCAAGGATAAGTCGTACCGTGACTATACCAAATTATGTCGGTCTATGCTGTAATTTAATTTGGGTAGGTCTTACTCTTCGGCAAAGATAGTCTGCCTAAGACTATCTGCAAAGATAGTATTTCTTTTTAATTGATCAATGGATCTTTTTGCTGCCAGCAAATGGATAATGACAAGTAAAATCTCTGAAACCATAATATGGAAATAGGAAGGTTGTTCTTAGGTTTAGGACAATAACAAAGACAGTTCTATCCCCTCCAGTTTTCATCGAGATGTGGGGAACTTCAAGGTCCAATATACTTGTCGCCCATAGCGTTCAACACGTACATCTGAAACTAAATAGTTATCTCTCTTACCTAAACAGAACTCGTATTATTCATTTCTTGGACTAATCGAGGAGTGTACCTGTCAAGTACAACTATAACACTATTTGATTTGTACTTTATCTGCTACCAAAATCAGACTGGCAGATGTATAATGTTCTCATTTCAGTTGAAATCAGCCGACAGATAGATGATTCTGGTGCTACGTTTCTGTGCACACTCAGCAGTATGGCCAAGCATGCCATGGCTGCCTGTGACAAAGCCACAACCAGGGTTAAGGTCGGTATGTTCTCATGCCAAGCACTACATATTCAAAGGCCTCTATCAAAAAGTCCAGGCCTGAAAGCTGGTGATAGATGGGTGGGAATCTTTGAAGATACTGTTTGGTTACGTTTTGGTTAGGGATTGTTAATTCAACAATACATTGTATATATTACTGTGCTAATCAAGGGATTAGCTAAAAAGTAAATATCGTTATCCATATTCTACAAACACAAAAAAGTTTGAGAATATGTTTGAATTTTTTTAAACCAATTCTGAGATAAAGGAAAAGAATGTTTTACCGCAGCAAATTAATTGATCAAAACTCATGTGTCGTTGAATTGGAGATATGCAATTCTATATGAGATGATACACTGTCATTCATGACATTCATGAGGGCGTGTCAGTGTAATATTCTTTACACACACCGAGAACATGATATCCATATATTATAACATGTTACCCCTAAAAAAAAGTTGATATCACTCACCCGGGATGATATATAACAGGTTGGACTCTTCCACACCTTCACAGATGCTAGCCCGAAAGAAATATCTTTGGTATAAAAATTTGAACTAAATAGCAACATCAAAAGTTTTAAATACCATACTATAACGAAATTTTACCAAGTGATTTCACGAGGGATGCTATTAGAAAATTTCTTTGCTGGCTAAAATCTAGGATGTACCTTGCCAGAATTTCTGTTTCTACAAAGATTGATGCTATGGTATCATTCACCGATTGATGCTTTGGTATCATTCACCGATTGATGCTATGGTATCATTCACTGATTGATGCTTTGGTACCATTCACCGATTGATGCTTTGGTATCATTCATCGATTGATGCTTTGATATCATTCACCAATTTATGCTATGGTATCATCTACCTTATATTTTGTTAATAGGATGTCATTGTCACCGGTAGGCACGAGGGATGTGTATCATTTTCTGAACTCATAAAAGATGCTGAAGGATTGAGTCACGTGACCTGTGACACTAAGGAGGACGTTGCCCTCGTGCTTTACTCCAGCGGTACCACAGGCCTGCCCAAGGGCGTCATGCTCACCCACTACAACATCGTGGCCAACCTCAAGCAGATCACGTGAGATTGCTGGCTTGCATTTATTCAATATTCTTCTGGAACCTCCATAAAAAATTATCAACAATGTATAGTTGTCCACCAGGTGTCAGTTGTGTCAATTCATCATTGGTTAGGGCTGTGGCGCAGTTGGTTAGAGCGCCGGCTTATTAGCACCAGTTCCTCTGTGGTGATCCAAAGGTCGTGGGTTTGATCCTCGGCCATACAATTTTACACATGAGTTGAGGCCCGTGCCTAATGTGTTAACCCGTTATCCTTGTAAATCTGTGACCGGGTGGGTTTTCATGTCAAGGACCTGTATTATGAAAATTCAGTGTGGCAGCACTATATCCGCTACAAGTAGGTCTCATCACGAAATGACTGAGATAATGTTGAAAACAACGAACAAATAAACCAGCCAACTCCCTCTAGCGGCAGATATATCTGTGCGATCCGGTTGGGCTGGTTGAGGTCAGCAGCCATTTTGCTGAATTTAACAGGAATTTCTGTGAGATTTCATGATGACATTTTTTCTGAACCTGACATAATGAATACTTCATCTTTATATTGATAATTTGAAATGTTAATAGAAACCAATAATAACAAAATATGTTGAGCTAAGTGGATATATAAAATATAAAATTGAATACCCCAGCATGCGCCAAAGGGATTCCACCAATCTATTAATAGTCTCGCCATACAGTAAGGGATTCCACCAATATACTTATAGATTAACCAGTCAGAAAATTCGATGGGATGAACCAATCGAAGTGACTCTTACATAATAAGAGAGTTCTTTTAAAAAAAGAATTTGTATGCAATTTCCTTTTTGAAAATGTTATTTATGTTTCTCCATCCCCCAAATATCATATTGCCTGCTGAATCAATAAATATGCAATTTGTTAATATATAGTCTATATTCTTACATACATTATTATCGCTCTAAGAGTTGCATACATAAACTTAGACCCCGAAGCTCCCATCTGGACTTGACCTGATTGGAGGTTGGTATAAGCTCTACAGCCTTGATGACCAACTCCATCGCGCTACCTGTCTGTTAAATGAATAACTGTTGACAACTTTTAAACAGGCCTCAGATTGGTTATCTCATCATTAATACATTGATTTATATAAGCTGAACATTTTATGTATATATATATATATATATATATATATATATATTGCATTGGAATACACTAAGTCTTTGATAGTCACTAATTGTAATTTATATGTCATATATATCATGCCCCACCTGCTTAGTATTTTTACCGAAAAAAGCTAATTAACTAATAAAAGTGATTTAATTCAAAGTGTTGCGCCATTTATGGATCCATTGGTGCTGCCGACAGATGGCGGTAACCAAGAGAGTGTTCTATTGTTGCTCCCCCTGTTCCACTCCTTTGGACTCGTCTGTGTCCTGTTGGCGCAGCTCATGCGGGGCAATAGACTGGTCACACTCCAAAACTTTGAGCCGCAGCTTTTCCTAAACGCTATTCAAAGGTACAGGGTAAGCAAAACAGGTTTTATTCAGACTTAAGGATGAGTAGCATATTCGAGGAGTGTTTTAGCTGTTATCATTTTTTTCATCATTAATTTTATCTAATCTTATCTAATGCAAGGTTGGCCTCATGCCCTGGCCAACTTACTCGAAGTTAAACATCCATGACTAAATCTTGAAATTGTCTCCATGTTAGAGTTTCTTTGCAAACGTGACTGAGCTCAAATAAGATTCCAGTGTGTTAAGATTTCATATTTGTTTTCAGTATGAAGTTTTTGTTTTCAATTTTCTATGTTGGTTAAAGATTATTTAATTATATATGTTCTGACGTGCGTATCGCTCGAATAGAACCCTAGTACGATATCAAGATTTAGTGAATTTTAAACATCAAGTTTAAGGTCAACCTTGAACATGTATATTTTCGACGTTTGCAAAAAGACAATTCAATTCTATATAATCTTATGTGTATATCGCTAAAAACCGAAGATTTTCATCTTTGTTTTCTGTATAAAGTCTGAGCACCGAAAATCCACCAGATTGCAGCATTGCAAGAAAGGGGAACTCGGAGAGACACCTAGTGGAAAACAGCACGTGTAAAATGTGATTGGCCTGGCTACACATTGACATTTTCTACATTTACAAAAAAAACCAATAAATTCTCTATGTTCCGATGTGCGTATCATTCAAACAGAACCGCAATATAAAGATATAATCTTCTTCATTTTTGGGTAAAAAGGTTATTATTTGTTATAGTTTCTATGTTTGCAAAAAAACAAACAAAAAAAACAAAAATCAAACTAAATTCTTCATGTTCTGAGGTTCTTATTGCTCAAATAGAACCCCAATATGAAGATATATATATATATATATATATATATATATATATATATATATATATATATATATATATATATATATATATATATATATATATGAAGATATATATATATATATATATATATATATATATATATATATATATATATATATATATATATATATATATATATATATATATATATATATATATATATATATATATATATATATATATATATATATGTGTGTGTATGTATGTATCCGCCAATTAATCCACAATGAATAGACGTGAAAAAGATGTAAACAGTTTTTATCTCGTGATAACAAGACAAAGGTAGTCGTGTATTCTACAGTCAGATTGTGATGAAAGTTCGCCCCCAAGAATGGCATAAAATCTAACGATGCCAAGTTGAGCTGTCATTTTACTCTATTTCATTACTATGCTTCAAATAGTGTTTCACTTCCGAGTAAGTTTGGCTCCAGCCTTGAGTCAAACCTTGAGCATGTGCTTTGAAATCACCTTTTTTCAATCACATCTTCACATTTCAGATTTCCCTATTGATACTGGTGCCACCGATTGTGATTTTTCTGGCAAAGAGCCCTCTTGTGGCAAATTATGACTTGTCTAGCGTTAAAAGTGTACTTTGTGGTGCTGCCCCCCTCGACAAGAAGACCGAACTACAGGTTAAAGAAAGACTAAAAATAGATTCAGTAGTACAAGGTAATACTGACATATTCTTCCAGTACAAGTATTATGAAATGATTTACGGTTTAATCAAACCAATTGCCTGGCTAAAAATGAAACACACTAAAAAGTGATCTTATTTATGTAATATATTAATGAATTAATCCTTGATGTGAAAATCATATATACTCAGGTTATGGAATGACAGAGCTGTCACCAGTTTGCACATACCCACTACCAGGTGCCAAGGCTCCAAGAGGAAACTGTGGCTTAGTTTTGCCCAACACAGAGTTACAGGTACCTAACTTAATGCAGGGGAGTTGCTACCTAGGTTTACCCAACACAGAGTTACAGGCGCCTAACTTAATGCAGGGGAGTTGCTACCTAGGTTTACCCAACATAGAGTTACAGGTACCTAACTTAATGCAGGGGAGTTGCTACCTAGGTTTACCAAACATAGAGTTACAGGTACGTAACTTAATGCAGGGGAATTGCTACCTAGTTTTGCCCAACACAGAGTTACAGGTACCTAACTTAATGCAAGGGAGTTGCTACCTAGGTTTACCCGACACAGAGTTACAGATGCCTAACTTAATGCAGGGGAGTTGCTACCTAGGTTTACCAAACATAGAGTTACAGGTACGTAACTTAATGCAGGGGAATTGCTACCTAGGTTTACCCGACACAGAGTTACAGGTACCTAACTTAATGCAGGGGAGTTGCTACCTAGTTTTGCCCAACACAGAGTTACAGGTACCTAACTTAATGCAGGGAGTTGCTACCTAGGTTTACCCAGCACAGAGTTACAGGTACCTAACTTAATGCAGGGAAGTTGCTACCTCGGTTTATCCGACACAGAGTTACAGGTACCTATCTTAATGCAGGGGAGTTGCTACCTAGATTTACCCAACACAGAGTTACAGGTACCTAACTTAATGCAGGGGAGTTGCTACCTAGTTTTGCCCAACACAGAGACGGGTACCTATATTAATGCAGGGGAGTTGCCAGTACCTTATGGGTACAATCATGCAAGGATGGAACAGGCATCTTCAATCGGAATCTTCAATCGGTACTTTTACTCTGTCTGATACCATGTTTTGTTAAACCATGTCACAAATATCTTGTTTAAAACAAAAGTATCACAGGAACCACATTTAATGCAGAATTGGTACCACTCAGGTATCGTTATGAAATATTAAGTGTATCACACAGGTGTCTGGTTTTATACAGGAATATCATAGGTATCAATAAGATTTCTTGTTCAGTGCAGGAAAACTAGAGGTATCATACAGGTGTCTGGTTTTATACAGGAATATCATAGGTATCAATAAGATTTCTTGTTCAGTGCAGGAAAACTACAGGTATCGTACAGGTGTCTGGTTTTATACAGGAATATCATAGGTATCAATAAGATTTCTTGTTCAGTGCAGGAAAACTACAGGTATCATACAGGTGTCTGGTTTTATACAGGAATATCATAGGTATCAATACGATGTCTTGTTCAGTGCAGGAAAACTACAGGTATCAAACAGGTGTCTGGTTTAACACAGGATAATAGCATGTATAAAAGGGGTGTCATGTTTGATGCAGGATTATGGCATGTATCAAAGGGGTGTCAAATTTAATGAAAGAGTATAGCGTGTATCAAAGGGGTGTCAAAAATAATGAGAGATTATAGCATGTAGTAAAGGGGTATCAGTTATATTGCAGAATCATAGTATATGTCAAAGGAGTATAATGTTTAATGCAGTATTATAGCATGTATCAAAGGGATATCATGTAGCAGGATTAATATTATAATATGCATCAAAGGGGTGGCATGCTCAATGTAGAATTATAGCATGGATTAAAGGGATGTGTTTAATGCAGGATTATTACAGGTATTTTCTGAAATATACTTATCTTGAATATGATTCATAAACCATTTTACGACATTTATATCTGAGTTGTGTTCTTGGACACTCTTGCCAGTTTAATTCTGTCCCTTTATAGTTTATAATCACTTTGTGTTAATATCAAGGTGGTTGATGTGGCCAGTGGAGAAGTATTGGGACCCAAACAGCAGGGTGAGGTCTGGATAAGAGGGCCACAAGTTATGAAAGGATATCTTAATAAACCAGAAGCAACCAGAAAAACCATTGATCCGGATGGATGGCTGCATTCAGGTACAGAATGACAATAATTATAAGTAAAAGCACTTCTCATAAATGCTATATTTGTTTAAATATTTAATTAGAATGGTTCTATAAAAATGATTGACTTTGAAAGTTATAGCATGTAATGATTGTCACCAGATCTAATATTATGCCTGCAGAGATTTTATGTTTTGGCGACAAGATCAGGACAGCTGTACGTTATATGCCAGGTTTTGACCAAAAAATAACTTTATCAATAAATAAATAAATGCTATTTGAAACTTTTTTCGGAAAGAGGAAATAGGGAATAGGGAATTTTAGGTATCAGGATTTTCAATTACAAAATTGAAAGTCCCAAATTAATTTTGAAAATATAATTTCCTTGGAGATTACATTCAGAATAATAAATCAATGGCACGACAAGGGATGTAATTGAATGAGGAAAACATTTCCAAAAGATATTTTATGTTGAGTTCCAAAAGTAGTAACAATCACATAATCACTACGCAGATATTGTTTTTGAAAATATGTAGATCAAACCATTTTTTAAATTTTTTTTTTTTTTCAGTAAATACTAGATTATTTATCACAACATTTCATATCATATTTTAACACCAAATTAAAATCAAATACAAAATATAAAGACTCCTTCCAAGAAAGCCAAAATTACTATGTTCATTGCAGGTGATGTAGGGTATTTTGATCAAGATGGATATTTCTTCATTGTGGATCGTATCAAAGAACTCATTAAATACAAAGCTTACCAGGTAAGGCAAAATGTTTCTTTTTAGGTTTAATAAAAAATTAATTCCACAGCTATTCTCTATGGAGATATTTCTTTATTTTAGATAAGGTTCTCTTAGATTTTGTGGCACATAATCATTACGATTTGATAGCTTTATTGTCTTTAAGATGCATTTTGTGTCTATCCAAAGACCAAAATTGTTTCATCCACCAAAATGTTAACCATTATTTGGTTGTCTGGATTTATAACTGTCTTATTGAAGGTTTCTAACATTGCATTAAATTTCTGTGCAGCAAGTTACTAGTTGTATTGATTTTCAATGTTGCTCTCAAATTAGCCTGAAAGATCAATACACGGCACAGGGTAGCATGTTTATGTTTTTGTTGTTAAACTTATTAGATGTCTCATAGTGTACTACCCTAGGTGTATGTAGTAGATAACGCATTTGAATAAATCATTGAATTCCATGGGCTCCTGACTTAACAGTTACCATTAAACTAGTAGGAAAGGGGTGGTTGTAGATGACGGCTGGTGACATTATCTTACCAGACTGCAAGTTTGTGCAAATAATTCCTGGATATTGGTTTGAATCCAGTTTGGAATATTGCCAGGTTACTCCTGCTGAACCGGAGACGGTCTTGTCGCTGACCCAGGCGTGGCAGATTTTATCATATCTATATCAGATTGCAAAGGAATATCCTATCACTCTTCGAAGAGAGTAGGACATTGAGTCTTTGCGACAGGCTTCTATCTTACATGATATAGCCTGAACAGTGCAGAAAATGTCGCTAATACAAAGAATATGTTTATATTTTCAGAAAAAAAAACAAATACAAACAAATTTTTTATATTGTCAGAAAAACAAATACAAACAAATGTTTTTTTATTGCCAGAAAAAGAAATACAACAAATGTTTTATATTGCCAGATCGCTCCAGCGGAACTAGAGGCGGTCTTGCTCACTCATCCAGGCGTGGCAGATGCAGGAGTTGTGGGTACACCTGACTACAGGGCTGGAGAAGTACCGAGAGCTTTCATAGTGAGGAAAGCTGGCCACCACTCCACAACAAAGCAAGACATCCACCTCTTTGTTAAAAGTATGGCATACATATTCGTGGAGACTAAGTCAGAATGTTATACCTATAACTGCAGATTTAGTTAGTGTGTGTAAAAATGGAAATGCCTCATCACCTTCAGAAACGAATTTATTATTATGAATAATCAAGAGCTCTCTATCATAATGTAGATGAGGGATTCAAGTGTGCATGAAAATAATTCCGGACTCGTGGCCTTTAACATTACAATAAATCTGTATCTCAAACATTAAGAAATGCATGCACACTTCAGTTTGGTATTGGAATTCTTTTTTTACACTTTTTGATTAAGAGATAAACATATTTCTTTCCATGATTTAGTTTAATGTTAGGTTTTAGCTGTGCTGACTTGTTAAATAATATTAGTAGCTGCTTACATACTGAAATTTATCAAACGTAAAAAAAGAAAAAGAATTGGCATTTCCATGAAATAGTCACAAACATTTTCAAAAAGCAAAGATCAGAACAGCTCTTCGGCAGTTTACCTGTTTAATGGACATCTTGTAATTTGCGGATTTGTGATCGATTATATTAAAAGGAATTATATTGAACTATTGAATATGAAATTATATACAAAGTCATTTCTCACAACAGTAATTCTTTGTCGCTAAACTGGGTCATTCTGGGCTTGGCTTTAATAACCCCCTTTGATTAGGCGATGATCTCTTTTTTCAGGTCGGTTGGCACCATTTAAGCAGTTGAAAGGTGGGGTGGAATTTGTGAGAGAGATTCCTAAATCTCCAAGTGGGAAAATAATGAGGCGAAAACTCAGAGACAGATATATGGAATCAAATTCGCCAAGCAGTAAACTTTGACATATAACAAGAATATAATATCATTAATTAAAGCAGAATTTCCACCTCTTTCATACACGTTTGTTATTCTGTGACATCTATCACTATGATTGCCTCAGGCAAACATGATTTTGAGTGGAAATTGTGACATTTTCTGCAATGCACGTGATGATTTCATCATGGGATAATCATCAACTTACATAAATAATTTGTAAACGAACAAAAATGCACCAGAAAAATCAATGCTAAATTATTCAGCCTTAGAATAGATTCACTGTATTATGCTAATGTGGATTGGAATGAACATGGAAAATGTGAAATTTATGTAAAACAAAAAACCAATGTGTCAATGAGGACCAGGATTAACAATGTAATAAACATTCCACCTGTTTTCATGGTCACTAATATATTTTTGTCTGTAAATTTCAATGTATATACCTATCTGTATAAATATGTAATTTATAGACTTTTTATCAGGAAGTGTCTCTTTGAGACGTTTGTTTGTTAAATCATTTTGATATTAATGCATATATAGATATGTTGATTACCTTATGTGCAGCTTTAAAATAAGTTATATTAGTTATATATTATAAGTTATAATAGTTACATATTATACTTTTTTATTCAAAACTGTTGTTTTCAAGTTATTTTCTTTCTTCTACAAGATATGATTTCTGGAAAGGGCATGGTGGTGTATGGGGTCCATGGTGAGTGCTACAGAATGTTACTCACTGCATCTCCCAAACAACCAATCACAGATATGAAAATGGGGGGATTTATCTTATCTGTTAAAATCAAAATTTAGAACAAACATTAGTTAATGTTTAAAAACTGGGTTAATAGTAAGGTGTTTTAGTATTAATAACAGATAGAGTTGACAGTTGCTATATATATCAGTTGACCTTGTTATGCAATGAGCTTATGGAAGTTCTCGTGTGGGTGGATCGACATGGATATGTTGTTTAAAACTGGAAAAGTCCAACTTTCAATTTGCACATTTTGTAGATTTTGCAGTTGATAAAATATGATTTATTCTATGCAAGGGTGATATTGAAGTGATGTGAGATGAACAAGGAATATGTCCAGTGTAATGCAATATTTCCAAGTGAAATATATAGAAGCATGTGTCTTTCAGGTCAGATTATATCCATTTATTTTCACTCACTCACTCAAGATTGCTCACTCAAAGATTTCACTCAAAATTCCACATTTGAGTACAAACATGGACTGCACTCGTGCTACATGTCATGACAATTCATCAATCCTGACCGCATACCTGTAAACATCACTGGGCCTAATGTTCAATCCATCAGATCATCATATTATTATTCCAAAACAATGTTATTACACATTTTTGATGTGCAGTCATGGTATCCTTAAACCAGTCATCCACCTGAATAGTATTCGCTGCCTGTTATGGTAATAATAAACATTTTTATAGTGCTATTTCAGACTAGGTCTGCTCATGGCGTTTGATGGTATGTCATGTCAGTCATGGTATACACTAACCCGTCGCGGTATCCACCAGCCAGTAATGTTATCTAAAGAAACAGTCATGTTATCCAACAAAACAGTCATAGTATCTAGCAAACAGTCATGATTAACACCTGCAAGTCATGAATTAATCTATCAAAGTTATTTCTATGAGATATTTATCAGGCTTTTGTTATTGAAATCAGACGATTTGTGTGGAGAACTTTGCGATGAGTGTGTTCTGCGAGTATAACACTTGCAGACGTTGCTTGTGGGCTTCTGCCGTGGCTGGCAATGTGCCTATTACGCGGCGTGCACAGATTACCCTGATAGAAGGCTGCTAAAAGCTTCATATGGACAAATTAATTGCATTTATTGAAATGGAGAGATGTACTTGAGCGGCACTTAGAGGCCATTTAGCAAATCTTTGTTGTTCGATGCCGAAATTTGGAGGACCTTTTATGCTCTTCCCGAGACACTGATGGGTTTTGAAAATATGGGCAATGGCTGCCTAATACTGTGAGAGGAGCGGCCCAGAAGTCAATCCCGACGACGGCAGTCTCACACAGCGCCATCCTCAAATAACTCCAATCTCTGCCTTTTGGGACTAGTACTTTATATTATATTGTGTTTGGTGTTTTGTAGTGCCTTTTGGAGATTTGGGATGTCAATAGTTGATCTAGATGTGGGTGGTTGTGAAAACATATATGCCAGAAGGGTTTTCACAAAATATGGGCATTTCTCATGTTCTATCATATTGGCATTTAGTCTATATAAAAATAATCTGAAAATGACTCAGCATTCATATAGATGGAACATATTTAGCATTCACGATAACAACTTCTCACAAATTAATCATTGTACTGATATTTATGGTACTCCTGGTGTATATGTGGTCATTATGATACCTAATTTATCATATTTTATTATATTTCTAGAAATGTAAAAATTGACAATTTGTATGTGTATCTCCAACACTTCTCTAGGAATTCTATACATCAGAATCTATAAATCACACTGGGAGATAATAAAAAGAGTTTATTATCTCCCAAATGGGCCTCACAACAGAAGGATAAACAGGGACTATTCCTTGTAATAGACTGATCTGTAACAATCTCACCTCAGACAGAAGCAGTTGTCTGTGTGTTATTGATATAGCCGCAGAAGGAAAACTACATGTTTGTGATGTGACATATTTTGGCCTGTTTTAACCTACTTTCAGCCATATTGATGTCAGAGCATTTTGAGTTTTGTCCCCCAAGTAAAACGTGTGAACGCCTTCCCAACATAACATTATTCAACATCTAATATCTAATCAATACTGGATGGCCTTTCCAATTAGGAATCTCCCAAGAGGTTTCTCGAACTGGAAAAAAATACGTCATGGGCTCTTTGTTGTACCATGCAAATATACAGATATATTGTTTTGGATTAAATATCTTTACGGAATACTTGAAACGTGATAATGTATATAAGTCACCCAATATACAGACAGCACCAGTGTCTTAAGTGTTTCCCGCAGTCCTTGGGGAGTCGGTATTTAGAATCCTAAAACACGTCAGGCGTATAAGTTGTTTCTTGTTCTTCATATTCAATTCTTGATATCATCTCCCAAAAGCCCTTTGCAATTTCAGGGTTAAAACATATATGTAATATTCTGTACTATCTGGCCTCACTTGAGCTAGAACGGTCTGCAGCTGCATATGATAACTTGTTTTATTTCTAAGATGGAGAACACTATAATTACACAGACATGAAAATGGGGGGATTTATCTTATCTGTTAAAATCAAAATTTAGAAACATTAGTTAATTTTTAAAACATTAGTTAAAATTTTAATTGCATTTTTGATGTGCAGTCATGGTATCCTTAATAGTAAGCTGACAAATTAACTAACACTGGGATTAAAATAATACTATCTTAATGTTGTGTCAAATTGGTATAATGTCAGCTTCCGAGATTGAATATTGAATATTGTAACTTTATCAACTGAATCCACTATCATTTGTGTGAAATCTTGGGACATCTTTGTACAGGAGAATGATGTTAACCAAATCCTAATAAATTATTACTCTGGCTAATTCTACCTAACTCTGTCAGCAGAAAATAAGATGTAATGCTATGAAGATCCAAACATAATGAACAAAGCTGTGTTAACCATTTCGTTGTAATCAGCCTTGCGCAAATAATACTTTCCGTTTCCCTACTCTAGCGTCTAATTTTATGTCACTTCTGATGATCGCAACACGCTCTCAGGAAGCCACTAAAACGCGAATCCATTTCCTCAGGCGAAATGAGCAGTGTAGCTGGTGTAATTAACACGTGAAATTATCAAATTATGTGTAAAAGATCTAGAAAGGAAAGGCACCATGTGTCATCAATGTTGACGTTTATTTCAGGCCATTTCACACATGCATTTAATCTGTTAATGAGGTTTATCAAGCTGATAAAACAATAAGGTCAAGAAGGCGGTATGGGGCAATGTGATTCAAAAAGCTGCCATTCTGACTTTTATGGAAGCGGTTATTCACAATATGGACCTGATACAGAGCCTTGTATTGAGGTCATATGTAAAGATTAATGGGATAAACTATCACCTATAAAACAGAGATGATCAGCATGGCCAAGGTGTGCAGCAATCAGTCATGATCAACACCGCCAGGTTGTGCAGCAATCAGCCATGATCAACACCGCCAGGTTGTGCAGCAATCAGCCATGATCAACACCGCCAGGGTGTGCAGCAATCAGGCGTGATCAACACCGCCAGGGTGTGCAGCAATCAGCCATGATCAACACCGCCAAGGTGTGCAGCAATCAGCCATGGTCAACACGGCCAGGGAGTGCAGCAATCAGCCATGGTCAATATAACCAGGGTGTGCAGCAATCAGCCATGATCAACACGGCCAGGGAGTGCAGCAATCAGCCATGGTCAACACGGCCAGGGTGTGCAGCAATCAGCCATGGTCAATATAACCAGGGAGTGCAGCAATCAGCCATGGTCAACACGGCCAGGGAGTGCAGCAATCAGCCATGATCAACACCGCCAGGGTGTGCAGCAACCAGCCATAGTCAACACATCCAGGGTGTGCAGCAAACAGCCATGATCAACACCACCAGGGTGTGCAGCAATCAGCCATGATCAACACTGCCAGGGTGTACAGCAATCAGCCATGATCAACACCGCCAGGGTGTGCAACAATCAGCCATGATCAACATGGCCAAGGTGTACAGCAATCAGCCATGGTCAATATAACCAGGGTGTGCAGCAATCAGCCATGATCAACACGGCCAGGGAGTGCAGCAATCAGCCATGATCAACACCGCCAGGGTGTGCAGCAATCAGCCATGATCAACACGGTCAGGGTGTGCAGCAATCGGCCATGATCAACACGGCCAGGGTGTGCAGCAATCAGCCATGATCAACGCCACCAGTGTCTGCAGCAATCAGCCATGGTCAACACCGCCAGGGAGTGCAGCAATCAGCCATGATCAACACCGTCAGGGTGTGCAACAATCAGCCATGATCAACACCACCAGTGTCTGCAGCAATCAGCCATGGTCAACACCGCCAGGGTGTGCAGCAATCAGCCATGATCAACACCGTCAGGGTGTGCAACAATCAGCCATGGTCAATATAACCAGGGTGTGCAGCAGATAGACACGAGAACCTGATAACTGCTTGTGCGGAAGTCAATCATTTCCTTTTTCTTGTTATTTATTATGTATATAATGCTGTGTTATCTCACAATCCTTTTTCAAAGCACAAATGGAGTGCGACAAGAATGATATATTTTTTTCAGACGAATGATAATATTACAGGTGAACAGGTAGTATCATGTAGGAGTGAAAGAGGGATTTTGTGAATGCCATAAACTGAAATGAGTAGACTTTTGTAGACTATCATTCTGCTTCAATCACAGGCACCCACATTGAATAAAGCATTGTAGAAAAACATCAAATCATAATCAGTGAGAAGCAACTGATTGAAGTGAGAAGCAACGGATTGACGGGAAGATCATCGATAATATATAATGAATAATGGTAGTATGTATACCTGCCACCATTGACATTTCGACAAAAGTATTACTGAACATTAATTCATGAATACTTCTTTCCACAAGTTGATTTCTCAGACAGCCAAATCATGTATCAAATAATGTATCAACGTATCAATCAATTGTATCTGTACCGTGACAAATATCACAAAAAGAACTATTTTTTTTCATTTTCCGCATATTTTAGAATTAAATAATATTTACTGCAGCTCATGTGGTCAAAGCTTTAAAATTATTTCATAATCAGTTATGAAATATTTGTGATAATATATTTATGAAAGCAAATATCAACATTTTATTAAATACAAACATTTTTGATGAAAATGAAAAGCTGATTTGGTAATATCATTTTATTTTACAAAGGTTACTGTATCGTCATTAGACACAAAGAAACATTGGGTTCCACGCGAGGATTCAATATTTCAGATTATCACTTTATGAAATACATAGAATAAGATTGTCCAACTGACAAAATAGTAATGTTAAATAATCGCAGATGTCTTTGTTTGTTAAACAATTTTCAAAGATATCTTCCTCCTAGATGTTTTTATTTTTTTCCTTTTTTGTGCTGTGTTGCTTGTCATATGAGGGACTGGTTGAATGGGAATCGAACAAAATGTCAGAATTAGTTGTGTTATTTAAACAAACGATGCTAATGAACTAGTAATTTTAGTTTGTGAAACTGGTATTTTTAGTTTGTGAAACTGATGATCGTAGTTTGTGAAACTGGTGATCATAGTTTGTGGAACTGGTGATCATAGTTTGTGGAACTGGTGATCTTAGTTTGTTGGACTAGTTATCTTAATTTTTGGGACTGGTGATCTAAGTTCTTGGAACTGGTGTTCTTAGTATGTCGAACTGGTGATCATGGTTTGAGGAACTGGTGATCATAGTTTGTGGAACTAATTTGCCAGTCTGTAAAACTGTCAATTTAGTAAGTTGGGCGACAGCTTTTAAAAAAAAAAAAACATCATCACACAATATATAAAATGGCGACGGATAGTTGTTAAAGGTTTCAAGGTTTCATTAAATTTGATTTTCAACAACTTTTTACTTACATGATATAAACATCTTCTGCTAAATTTCAAATCATCCATTGAACACAGTCAAGAAGCTTTCCTTTGCTTAGTTGACCAGTGCAGACATCTGTTTTGCAAAGGTTTGCACCTTCAGATTGGGATGCTGGAGTGATTGGGTTGAAAGAGGCATGTTTGTCCATTGATGTTTGTCTATTTACACAGGCCTAACACCCGTAGGGACAAAAACAGTAGTCACAAGAGTGACACAAGAGACACAATTTCGCAAATCTCTGTAAAAGTGCCTGTGACCTCCGTAATTTCATGGTAGATTTAAAGAATTCATTTTATAAATGGATATAACCTTAATGCCCATTATCAAACCATTATCTTGTATTTAATTATGATATACAATTTCAAAATTTCATGTTGGAACTCTGATGCTTAAAATGAGTTTTCCAATTTTTTGATGATTAACCAAAATAGATATCTGTACATCCGGGTTGTATTCCTCCTGACTGGTTTCCTGTTTCAAAGAGACTTCATGTTAATCGCCAAGAAGTGTTCAGGCTACGTCATTTGTTTGTTTATTTGTTTGTTAAGAATTTTACATTATTTTCACATTATTTCAGTCATTTCAACCTCATGAAGCAGATATAGTGCTGCTTCACTGAATTGTCATGTCGCAGGTCCTTGACATGACAAATCACCCGGCCACAAATTTGCAAGGACAAACGGGTTAAACCCTTTACGCACAGGCCTCAGCTCATATCAGAAATTGTATCATGAATGCAATGCCGAAACTTCTGGATATTGAACCCAAGACATCTTGATCAACTCAGAGGAAAAGGTGCAGATAAGCTTGTGCTCTTGCCACAGCCCATAGCCTTTACGTCAGTTATACAGTCAAAATTACAAGAAACAGTTGTGCCATTATTAATGATACTAGTCTCAATACATAATGTGTTGTATACCGTGATATTTTGAGTTATAAAAAGACAGATTAGAGTGAACAGGATTTATATTTGCATAAATTTCTTTGACGCTCTCTTTTGTAATGTATAAAATGATTGAATAATTTGCAGCAAATTATGATTTCAGGATTTATGGCCCAATATGTGAGCATGAATTAAAATAGTAATATTCTCCTATCATTTACTTACCTTATATAGGTAAAGTCAACTAAAGTTACAATAATCACCTTCTATGGTGACTTTAAAGTATTTCACTGTGATGTGGTTTAATTTCCTATTATTATCATTATTTTATTTATTCTATTTTTTTTTATCTAGCACCAAGCTTGCATTATTACTTTTATGCATTATGTCAATCATTTATGGTTTGTGAAGCTGGACAGATGTGGTTTAAAGAGAGGTACTTGAGGACGCATATGGGGGTGTTTTATAACCAGTAGGGGGCGCTGATGGGAACGTTTCAGTCACGCTATTCCCAATGTGTCAAGGAAAACCGGCTTAAAGTGTACAGAAAATCACACCACGAGATCTGCCTTTTTAATTCTTACTTAAATCTGCAAATTAATTAGCTGATTACTGCTAATTGAGTTATCCGACTGTGATAATTGTGTGAATAAATACAGAAAACATCATCCAGGGGTAGGAATTTGCAGCAAACAGATAAACCAACCAATGCTGGTGGTCCTATTTTATTTATTTGTTGAATCCTGAACTCTCAATAAAGCAGTCTTGAACAAACAAGTTGGTGTGAATCAAGTACATGAATAAAAACATATATCTATACACATGCAGCCTGGGAATTGAACATTTTGATTCTATAAGTCCACAAAATGAAGCATGTTTATTTGGTTTTTCGTCATCATCTGAATAAAGTGTTTTCCTTTTCTTTGGCAGAGCCTGATAACCCGTCTTGGTGTGATTCTTCGTGAAGGTCATTAAGTCAAAGAGGGGGACGCTGAGCCAGACTGAAAGGACAAAAGATAGGTCGTCCTAAGAAGGACTTTAATCAAATATACAAGAGGTTTCTCTGTTGCTTGATGAAAATGTAATCTCTTTGGTAGATGTAATGTCATTGAGGTTAACAGCTCAATATGTGTTTCAAAACTTTGCAAAATAAGTCATATTGATTCACTGACAGGTGCAGTATTTCTTACATTACTAAAACGTGATCATTATCACTAAATCAGATGGAAATTGAATATAATCTTAGACCAATGTTGCTCTATTTTAATGGCTAGTTTTCGTTGTCATTAGCAGTATTTATGTTTTGTGCTTGGTTTCTTATGACATGGTGATTGGCAGGTGTGACATGGGTTTATTGTTGGGAGGCTTTAGTGTGTTTGTACACAGACACACCTGTAATTATGTGTCATCTCCCCTTGAACCTGCTGCCATGGCTAATAACCTGCAAACCGTCCATACATTTCTATAATTGCTTTAATAAGCTATGCCCGGCCCTCCGCCCGAGGGGTAGGGTTCTTGAGGCGGGCAGGCAAGCTTATCCCCGGGGGTGGCGTGCTGCAGACCTGACTCCCAGGCTACTTACCGTGCCCCTTAATTGATCCTCTCACAAAGACAAAATTTGATTTGATTTAATTTACTCATCTCTCAAACTGTGAGCATCTGTCTACTCCGGCTCATGGTGCACTGATCTGTTTCAAGGGCTCAACTGCTTCAAGCTGGGATTTCAGAACTTTGTAAATAGGCTTCTGTTCTACTCTGAAATCAAATAATTGGCGGAAACTTGAATTGTAGGTAGTATGGAGAGTGCTTGTGTGCTGCCTGGCCGCTGTGACAAGGTAATCTCCCCAGTAATGGCCACTAACAACTCACCGCTCCCCATCACACCACAGATTAACTCCCATCTTCAAAACGAATTAATGCCAAGCAAGTTCCGATTAGTTCAAATTTGAGCAGGACTACAACACGAGGCAGCATCCTTTGTTTTGCTAGCCTGGAATGAGGAGAGGGATGCCACATTGAGAGAAGTAGCTACAGAGACTGACGCAAGTCGCACATCAAGGTAGGAAAAAGCTCTATTTCTTTAATCACACTTTCAGTATATACGTGCTTACATACATGTGTAATAGATGTCTTTCATTCTTGAGCAATTTTATGCACTTTTGATTTGATTTAAGACATAACCTTGTTGAATTCAAAACCAGTGCCTTAAATACAATAACATAAATATTTTTTTTCGAAATGTGACAAAACCTCTATATTTATATCATATATCAAGAAAATAACGCAAATATTGCAAATATTGCAAACAATGTGTTGCGGCTTATAAAAATATATATATATTTCTGTGTCATAAGTGCCCCGGTGCAAAGTTGGTAAAAATAGGGTATCTTAAATAATCAATGAATTATTATGGAATAGGTGACAGACAGGGTAATCTTGCTGGGACATGATGAAGAATCATCAACTTATTCCTTCCTGTGTATCTTGTATATATCTATAACAGTAATGATAATTGTGATTTATAATAACGCATCCAATTAAACTGGCAAATTAAATAATTGATATAAATTGATATTTTGTGTATGTACGTATATTGTCATGCTTCCGGGCGAGGTCATTATATTATTATCCCCACTTAAATTAGTATGAGTATTAGCATCACGATAATCCTAGCTTGAAAACTATTTTGGGACATTTATGTGCACAGATATCTAAGCTACAGATGAGTACACATGTTCAAAAAAAGTAAAATGTATTAAAACCACATCGTGTATGACCCATTCCGTTTTTGTAATATATATATATATATATTGTCAATTCTAATTAACAAAAATGTTTTTAGATTCATTTGCCAAAGAGTTCGCTAATATTTTCCCCACATTTGAAATGACCATTAACGTTCTCTATTTCAAAGGAAATGGATTTCTAATGCTACATGAAACTGTCAAAATATAAAATATATGGGCATTGTCTCAGTTGTTTGTAATTCGACTGTAATAAGTGTAGTTTGATTTCATGAATTTTGGAAAAGGATGTAAACGCTTGCGGAGATATACCCTCCATAGCAGGACTTCTCGATCATGTGTAATGCAGAGTAGCTGAGATATAACTAAGTATAAGTTATTCTGTCCGTGCAATGCCACTGCTCACATTGTATTCAAAGCTCACCAAATGAAACTCATTGTCTCTAATTTTAATTTTATTTTTATCATTTTTTTTCAATGTTGGTCAATTCGATCTTCATTAACGAAGTAACTTGGTCAAAATATGACTTAACACTTATAATTGTTTAATTATTTAGAACAAATGTCTTCCTATTTTGATTACCCCCCGGAGACTGTAGCTAGTCAATAACTTATCCTATACCAGAAAACAGCATCACGTAATGTGTGAGTCTGCCCTTACTATATCATTGTATGATCCATTTGATTGTATGGAGACTTCTGTCAAAGATACACGGACCTGCGATATGTAGATGTAAGAAGGTGTATTGATATCTGCACTGCCTTTGCAAAGCACTGTCTATATACTTTGCTTTTTTTATACAATTCAAGAATTCAGAAAATCAGGAATTCGGTACGGTTACATGTTTAGTGAAACACAGCACAATATGTTCTAAGTTATGAACAATTTATCAGTTAAGAATGAATACAACCGCTTTTATTATAAGTGAAATCATAATTAAGTTCTGCTTTTTTACACTTTTTACACAAGAAGTGAATCTGACATGAAAGATCATTTGTAATTCATAAGCTTAAAAATATTAGTAAATACTAAAATATCTTGTTTGATTTTCGCCACAAATAAGCAGGATCTCCGATTATACTCTTAAAGTACATTGAATGTAAACGGGGAGAGCGCCATATGAACAGACACTGTCTGGTATCAGTGCTAGAAACTTCATAATTACTATTGTTTTTATTTTTTTTAGAGAGAAGATGATCCTTGATCAATGTTGATCATTTGATCTTTGTGTTAGGAATCTTTCCGTATGAAAGAGCCTGCGCAATCTCTTCACATCATTATCTTTACTTAAGTTTTTTCACATTCACTTGCCCTTTCTATAATTAGTCTTTTGTGGTTTGAAACGTGATTCAGACCATTCATAACAATTAAGAGCAGCAAATTAGACCCACTGGTATCGCATATGGCCGACTAATGCGCCGTGAAATCCTTTTTGTGATAACCCACAATATGTCACGTGACTTTCTATCTCAAGGCCCGGATGTTTCTTTAGGTTTTGTTATACTGCTTAGTAATTGTGAAAACAGGAAAATCATGCAACTGGTAAAATTGTAATATTTTCTTTTTAAATCTTTGGCCTTAATATGAAAAGTGTGAATCCGGTAATTTTGCTACTTAAGTGAAAAGTCTGTCTTTCTCAAACCGCGGCACATATTGGACAGGGATTCGTGTCAGTCAACTGAAGAAACCATAAGAAGATAGCAACAGAAACTGACACGTACAATGAGAAAGATGGCATGAAAATCGGACATCTTTAGCCGCATATCAAGTGAAATTAGCGCATTGACGGAGTGAGACAGACATTGCCTCATGCACTTCTACGATTTGCCATCTTGCTGAAAAAAACAACAAATTAGATTAGTGAGAGGCGGTTAGGGCTCTGATAATATGCCCAGCTTACCTGCATGGTACGCTTGCCACTTCACGGGAAATACCCAGCTCGATTCTAAGTCAAATGAGAGGCGGGCTTTTATAGAAAGTTAGCTCTGTGGGTCAGTTACCAAAATTAACAAGGATGAATAACATACACTTCTGCACATCAAGTTTAAAATCACGATACGATAACTACATTTTTTGTTTAAAAAAATAAATAAAAATAAGCCGAGTATTTTCTCGGAGTTTTTTTTGTAGATATTTTAAGGTGCAATTTGCTCAGTTACATTTCTAGAATTGACCCCCTTCAGGTGTGTATCCAAAACAAATTGTGTTCCACTCACCTCCCCAATCAGATGGCTTCCCGGCTTGTCACCTATTGCCCATGTGTCGGCTGCGGCATGAGTGGCATTCTGCCGGTACTCTAAGGGGTACAAGTAGCCCTCTCCACGAGACGATGCCACCACTTAACCTGTCTCTACTCTTCCCCCCCTCTGTCTTCATATATTCGATATTAACGCTTCCACATTACGGGTATCGGGTATATAATGTAACCAATTATCAACAGAAATGTCAGAATACTTATTGGAAATAGCGTGATTTGAATCACGAAATGACATGTGTATCGATAAAGCAGACAAAAAAACAACACTGCTTACGACTAGATCAACTTTCATTCATTTTGAATGTACCATTTCTGGTAATGTATTTCAAAAGCAAATGATATATTTTCAGGCAGCTTGGTTGCAATGTAGTGGATAGTTAGATATGTAATGAATGGGCATGCAAAGAATAAAGCCTATTCATTCAGTCGATTCGCATTACATTTGACAAGATGATTCCTTCAAAAGTTGCACTAACCTTTTGTTGTGTTAACTTTTTTAATAAACACATATTAACCTTATTTCATAAATACATTATTTCAGATAAAATGACGCGCGTATTCGCGGAAAACAAGTCAATCCAGAACTTTGTGAACGCTCAAAGCTTCACAGCAATACACTATTGGCGGTAATTAGGTCTCACACTGCCTAACAATGTGGTGCTCTAAGTAGGTATTAATCCGCGCGGCCAATTGCAATTAGTGCGTCCTGAATGTTCTCCGCCATTCTAACTGTCTGGAAAATATACATTTCTCATTTTTTGTGAAATCTAGGTACATGGTGGTCATTTTATCATTCACATTATTTACTTTTCAAAAGTATTTTGTTGTCAGTATTTATGAACGACATTCCTATGCAGGTTAACTGATTTTTTTTCAAAATGGCGGCTAGTGACACGTAACAGTTTGCAACGATCAATAGAATCGGTTTCGAGTTTAAGGCTTCAAAACAATCGAAATTCAACATAAATAAACAGATTTCTTAATAAAACATATCACAAATAGTAAAAAATAAGATTATCCATTGCATAAATGTAGTTAATGACTAAAACAAAGAAACAGGTGTTACTAATCCAAACTTATATTTGCATACAAATCAGACAGTCTAAGGGGGAGCTTACCGGTGTAAGCGTGCACCTGGGCTCTGCAAGTTTAAAAAACAAAGAGCTATGGCTTATTTCACCTGCTACAGTATGCATCAAACAACTAACAAACCTGAACCTGTAATGTTTTCAGTCCGCAGGAAGATCAGAATCAGTCTGGGGAGAAGAAAGACGGCAGCACTGAAAGAATCAACACAACATCTGTATACTGAAAAGACCGTTGTACGTGAATCAAAATGGCCGTGACAGCCGAGTATGGACTACATTGGAATTTACCTCGTCTGAGACCCTTCCATCCCATCAGGTAGGCGCAAATCCTCCCATAATTGCCAACAAAATGGTGATAATTGCAAAAAAGGTTGCAGTGCAGAAGGTTGAGGTCTGTTTGGCCGTGCCGGGGCGAGAGAGCCACACAGGCCTGCCCTCAGTCGCCATTACGAATTCACAACCATCCATTTCGTGTTGCTCCTCAATTAAGAAATTATTTGGACAAGTTGTGATTGGAGGGCTTCATTAAAGACGAGTATTTGATTGTGATGGTTGGCCACTGTGAGTGCCCGGCCTGGCCTTCTGATTACCCACCAAATTACTACACCACCGCCTTTTACAATGGGCCACCATGCCTTTTTGGTCCTTCATTTTCGTATGGCCGCGCCAGAAAAACAAATTGCTGTCTAGTTGGCATAATTGTGTGTGATGGTTCCACGGAAGTGTATAATGAAGGTAGCGTGGCCTGGCTCGATCTGTGTTGATTGCTACTGATAGCACCCGAATATCAATTGACAGACACCCAAGTGAGACAAAATACTGGAAAATACAAGCTTTCAGTGGGAGACAAGTCTGTGAGTTAGTGTGCTGCGGAGAGATCAAGCCATGGTCGGCTTCTGTATTATTTCCCCTCCCTGAGATCACACCCTCAGACCCTTTCAGGTCAGCCCCTGTGCGCTCTGTGGAAAGCTGCAGATTCGCTGTGTCATTTAGAGTCATCAAATGTCTGTAAAGTGCAGTGGAAAACAACCTAATTTTCCCCATAACAACCGTCAACTACGTGCAGAAAACCCCGTAATAAGCCTGCCATCTTTTTCTCGCACCCTACTTGGGAATTTTGCTAGTTTTCTATGAAGTTTTTTCTTTCTTTCATATAAATCGATCAAAGAATTCGTCATTTGCATTTTATACCAGTGAAGGGTTTTCGAATTGAGAAAGAAGTCCAAAGTTTTCCTTAATCATGAAATTAGTAGACAAAATTTATATTTACAAAACTGTAAACAAAAATGGTTGCGTATTTTTAATCATTCAATGAACAAAATATTGCATTTTTGATATGGTGAAGCATAATGTATTTGATGGTAATGTGTCAATAACATTGTTCCTGAAATTCGTTGTAAAATTTGATATCACACAGGCGATCTACATGAAACAAGTCTCTTTGATAGAGCAAACCAGAATATAAGCGTATATTAACAACTATCAAAACCTCCTGAAAAATCAAAACATTGGCCCTCTTAAAGCTCTGAAGAATTTAATCTATCTTGTTCTATTTTGTTTTCCAAAATGTGAATATGTTTTATGGTTTGTGATGTGTACAAATTTAAAATATCAAACCATCTGTATTACTTTAGAAGAAAGAGTTACAACTGGCTTCCATTCAGTCGTTTAATTTTGAATGAACGAAGGCTGGTAAACGAAACTTGCAACCAGGTCACCCATGAAACGTTGCACAATCACAACATTTATAGCAATCCGCGCACACAAAGTAGTCCCTCCAATATCAGCTATTAATTTGATATAAATCATGGCGAATCAAGCCTATTTCAATCATATTGTGGCCACTTTGATTGCATTAATTACTAGAGCAGTCTTTCTATTTTCTTTGTTGATTTCTCCTTGTGTCTACTTTGTCCCTCAAACAGTGTCCATTAGCTTAATATTGAATAAAACCAGTTGCTAAACATGGCCTATAATAGCTATACCCTAATGGTATCACTTCATCTTCAAAGAAATGTATCTACAGAAATTGACTATAGCTGGAGGCGCTGAAATATGATAACATCAGTCACATTGCAGTGAAAAGAAACATATGACGGTTTCAGATTAATGAACAATAAGGCGTGTTTAATGTAACATACCTCTTAATTGCTTCTCGTAATTGTGGCATTGATATATGTAACTGATAATTGATCTGTCTGTAATATAGATAATTGACATAATACATTCAATCATATCGTCGTGTACATGTGAATATGACCTTAATCAACATATCCGGTTTCATTGCCGCCTTTGAAAATGTATCACTTGGAAAGTATACATCCGGTGCAAGGAGTATTTGCCATGACGATACACTGAATGGTGAAACATTATTTGATATGTAAAAGATAGACATTCTGCCAAGAATATCTATAAAGAGGAAATGACAAAATATATTTAAATGTGAGACACGCGTAACAGAGCATTTCAAAATCTTAGTGACACATTAACGTGACAAGGATGATATATAATTAATTATTTTAGAACTGTCCTAAATGTCAATGAAAATGTGTCAATTGTTGCGACGATAAGTGGTTGTGGAATGCGATACTGGTTTATATGTATTGGAATAGATTATATTCAAATATAAAAAAAAATCGGTAGCCTGGGTTGATTTTTCATATTTGCACAGACACATCCGTGACATGATCGATATTTTGTTTTAGTTAAGTTATTTTTCTTGATAATATGAACTGTAAAGATATTGAGTTAAGATCAGAACGGATCCACTGCTTGCTTCACAGGGAACACTTCTGAGAGGGCGCAACAATTCAGTGTAAAGAGAATAGACCCATTGCTGGTCACTATCTTGCCGCATTGAAATACAAACAATCCGGATAGAAAATCGGAAAACACAAACAACTCTCTAAAATGCAATCATCTAAAAAGAAAATAATAATCATAATAAAAATAAATTAAAAAAAAAACAAGATGGTGACCCGCAAACACGGCATGTGGGAGAACTGTGATGTCACCAGGCCATGTGATAGCCGAGTGAGAGGGACTTATGGGAGATATGTGATGTCACAAGGCTTGGTGATAGCCGAGTGAGAGGGACTTATGGGAGATATGTGATGTCACCAGGCTGGGTGATAGCCGAGTGAAAGGGACTTATGGGAGATATGTGATGTCACCAGGCTTGGTGATAGCCGAGTGAGAGGGACGTATGGGAGATAGGTGATGTCACCAGGCTGTGTGATAACCGAGTGAGAGGGACTTATGGGAGATAGGTGATGTCACCAGGCTGGGTGATAGCCGAGTGAGAGGGACTTATGGGAGATATGTGATGTCATCCGACTGGGTGATAGCCGAGTGAGAGGGACTTATGGGAGATATGTGATGTCACCAGGCTGGGTGATAGCCGAGTGAGGGGGACTTATGGGAGATATGTGATGTCACAAGGCTAACAATTGCCAGTCCCAGTGTAAGTGTGTCTCTCTCGTGGATATTCATGTTACATCTACAAAATCAACCACATTAATCTCACTCTGAGCGTCAAATTAGCCACATTACAAAATTTACAGCACCATTTGACCACAATTCACCCCTAACGTTATTAGGAGGCTACACTGTAGAGAGAGCATGCTGCAGAACTTGTGTGGTCACGCAAAGATTGCCACAAAACCTGCCCTCCCGCAGAGTGACTGCAGCTTGACGCGCTGACAGATCCAGTGGCGCCACCTATACCACGGACAGGATGGACGCATCTGCCAAGTCCCAACCAGTGCCCAACCCCACAAGATGACACTTTGTAAAATATTAGAAGTTTTGCTTTCTGAACTGATAACAAATGTATAACTTCTTTTTATCTTACAATTGAAAATAATTTCATTCCTTTCTGAAAGCAAACTCTCCTATGTTTGATCGTTTATTCGTTGAATAGAATTTATTTTGCCTGCCCTTTCCAATAACCCCGAATAACTGTCATTTGATTTAATCTGGAGAAGCTTGTTCCCCCCAAACTCTAACCGATAACCACTGATCTATATTGTTTAATAAAGATATATCTTTTTTGTGATTATATATCATGAAAAATTCCATGGGATATTTGTGTGAATAGTGCATGTTTAGTGGACTTTCACGAATATTAAGTAATTAGAATAATTGTTTGCAGCACTCATAGACCAAGCCTCATTGAGACATCTGAATATTTCAAGCTATTTATAAAATTATTTTCCAAGATAATGTTCAAAATCGTTAAGAGATCTTGATGGGTCAGTTGGGATCAGAATGTCCAGGGATAGGGTCCCCGTCCTGATATATTATCTGTGTTTTATTTTCCACAGTCAAGTTCTCAGAATCATCAAGCTGCTTGGAAATGTCGGTCAAATAAATAATAGATGTGTGCCTCACTTGGTTAATATAAGTGGAGGACGGGAGGAGGTGGTGGGTTCGATTCCCACTGCCGGCGGCGTTCCATTTCCACTAGCTTAAAGGACTCGAAGGCGAACCTGATATGGTCATTTTTGCACAAAGATTCACAGATACCCAATTTCACAATTAGAGATCATAAAATCTACTTGATACATTGAATGAACTAAACAGCATACAGGTAGAGATAAAAAAGAAACAAGGTCTTGTCACACACAAAAAATAAGGATATTTCTCAGATCTTCACATTTGAAACATTTTGAAGCCCTCAGACATAAGGCTGGAGATGAGGAGGGACGCAGAGCGCCATCTGGGGGGCGGGCGGGCACGGCTGTCCGCGTTTTAGAAGCTTCTGTTGTAGCAGTTGGCCTATCGTGACAACATTGCGTGCCAGTTGTGTCACTCCTCAAGCCACAAATCACTGCTTCAGACCTCCTCGACCTCTTGTCAGTCGCCACTTTCTCCACAATTTACCATAATTTAATATTTAAATATGATTATTTAATTTGCAGACCTGTTACAAGCAGTCCATTGACTGCTGGGACAAATAATCAGTGTTGCAAATTGCTAGCATGGTGACTTTACCCACTTGTGACGGATTTCGGCTAAACGCGATCCTCTCCCTGAATATGATTGAATTATCTCGAGTCATGCATATCACTCTTATTAGTGGGCGAACTAACGACAACGCCATTTTCTGCCTCCCGAGGGTGTCTCCGATGAATACAAGTAAACTCGGAAAAAGCAGGAAAATTTTCTGTTAATTACAGCAATTTTGCACACCTTGCTAATGAAATGTGATTGGGTTTCGCTAGTCGACACAAATTGATTTAATCCTTGAGTATTCCGATTGTTTGCGCATTGAATGGGAAGAGCGTGTCAATTTCTGTGTTTTGGGCGAGAGACACGCAATTCCGAGTGGGCACTTCTGCTGAAAATGAACAAGAAATTAGCACCAAATCGAACATCGCAATGCACCAAGAAAACATGGCCGACATAAGCGCCTGTGAGAACGAGGCTGGCTGGGGAAGCGACGCCGAGAATAGCTGACGGGGTTCCGGGAGACGCAGGCTTTGAATGCGACTTACTGGAGACCATCATCAATTACCGCGAACAAACCATGTAATGGCACTAATTTGGAAAAATGCACTTTTGCTATTAAAATAATTTGTCGAAATGGAGGCAAGTGAAATAATTTGCTATAATTTCATTTAATGGAGAGAGAAAGCAGCGCAAAGTGGTCGTAATGAGCGCCTAAGTCTCGTCTTAGTGCATTTTCAGACGGAGTTAGTGGATTTCCTGGACTCAATCTGAGCGTTCTGTTGGCTCTATTTGGGGCCATTTTCCCATCAGAAACCCACGACAAATTGACGCACAGACACTGGGGATCAGGCCTCGCACTAAATGCAGCGAATCCCAAATCCACTGAATCAGGAAACTATACCATGATGACCTATTAGCTGTGCATCTCGGGGCACTTAGGTACTCAAGGAAAGAGGTCCCCTCCGGGATTTGAGAATCTACACTGTATTTAACAAACACAACATTATATAACGTTGTAGTTTTCTCCTTGCGTCTTTGATTCTTCTTCTTGTCCTTTTCTCGGCAACGCAAATCAAACGCGCCCCCCTCCCGCGAAGAGTTTTGAGCATTTCTCGTTTGCTAAATTGATTAAGATTTGTCTGGAAATCTTGGAATTAGATGGCGTTTTCAATTTGCTTATAGAAATGGATCTATAATGCGTATATGTGGCAGACAATTGCGTGAAATGGACCATTGAGGTGTGTAATCCCAGACTTTTGTTTTCCAGTAGTCAAATAGACTTGGTAATGTGAGGGCTAAGCCTTTAAAAACAGAAAATTATAGCTTGTTGTCTCTCTATTGTCTTTATATCAACGAGATGATATAGTACAACAGACATAGACAAAACATTGTCAGGTATTGTGGGTCAGTTAAAGTATACTTAGGCCACTTTGCCTTGAGTAAAGTGCAAGTATTGAAGACTTAGACTCCCCATGGGCCTCTCCAATGTTGTATGCGATTCTTTACAAGAAGTTTAGCTTCATTAGTACACTTTCTAAAAAGACCACTGTGCAATTAGACGATTATAATTGGGCCAGTTGGTCTGAGTTTTCCTTTGGGACCATCTTCTGTCCACCATTGCACTGTTGTCACTTTGCAACACAGCTACAATTTCATTGGCTGTCTCAGCACGTGCACACCGAATTATGGCCAATCAGTGCGCGGTTTGTAAGTGATTAGTTTTGCCCGGAGTTAGTCGGTCGGCGTGATTTCTGCGGGCAGAGAGCAATTAATAGTGCCCTACCCTGCAAATCTCACAGGGAACAATCATTCCTGCTACAATTTGAATTTACATCTAATTTCTTAATTGAAAATCAGCGCTCATTAGGGGTTAATAGGAGAAATCAGACACGTTTGCAGAAGACATTTCTTACCAGGCACAGAGACTCACTCTGCAGAATACACAATGAGAAATCAGTGACCAGCACCCTCACTTCTCAAGCTTTATATCTAAACACACAAAGATGAATTAATTATGAATTTCGATATCTGTTGTTTAAAAAAAATTCAAATAATGTATGGACCGTTGCGTTAAAAAGTCGATTTCCATTCTGAAAACAAAATATGTATTGTCTACATTATACAAAAACAACAACGTGCTAGTGTATACCTGATATGAAAGGTGGAAATGTGCGCAGGTAGATTTAATGATCCAGTAGATAAAATACATTTTATTTACTTTAAAAGAGTCAATTCATTGAAGGCAGATTTAGATAATATCTACATTTCCACTTGTTATATATCTTGCTGTGCACATTAACTTATATTTCCATTTTCGATGTGTTATTTTCGTGTGATGATGACTAAAACTGTGTAAAATGTGTTGTACATGTGTACCTTTATTTTCTAGAATTATTTTACTACATATGGCTATAAGTATGTGCTTGTTTCGCATTAAAATTTGTTATTGAATACATATGCACCTTCGCCTATTTTCTTTTTTTTTCTTCCTATATCTTGTAACCACCAAAATTGTCTTTAAATTAAGAGAAAGACAGTTCAGAGAGGAGACAAGTCAATTTTGAGAAGAAGCCTTGCCTCACTTAGTACCTTAGTCTATCTGATTGCAATCAACTTGTTCCATCTGTCACTGATACAGACCGCTGTTGGGCAAAAAGGGGGATGAAATTGTTCAAATCCGCACAGCCAATATGGCATTTCCCTCTCGCTTTTACTTCTGATTACTGGTGTTGATTTCGCAAAGACTTAATCAAACGAGAAAAGCGGGGCGAGAAAATGAACAATGTGGCGGGAAAATGGATATTATCAAGTGCTTCAAAAGCTGATTAGGAGAGTTGCTAATGCTTTCTTCCGGACAGACTCGGCTCTGTAGGAGACGGCGTTTAATTTGTAAAAGTACGAGGCACATTTTGTGGGTTTTGTATGGGCAGAGCACATTGCTTCCATTTCCCCCACAGTCTGTCAGCAACGAGAGCATTTTCTTGCAGATTAACTTTACAAGAAGACACAGGAAGGGGTTTTGTTGGAGGTGGGGTCGGAGATAATATGTAGCATGTCAGCTTGAAAATGACATCACAATGAACGCAGGATGTGAAACCGAGGCTGAAAGTGGCTGTCACATATAGCCGAGGAGATTTGTATCAATCAATTTGCCACAATTTAATCATCTTGGGTAGATCAGTGGCACTCAACAAATGAAGTGATCATCTTGTTAATTTCCGTTTCTCTTCATTGTGGGGCTTGTCCATTTCAGCTTGCCAGTCATCTTTTTACTAGAGGAGTAGGGCATAATTCACATGATCGGGCTTCTAACACTCATCTTGGTGTGTATTAATTTCATCAAATGTGTAATTTGTTGATAATTACATGTGGACCCCCCACGTGTTATGTGTGCTAACCGTGAGGTCTCTGCGCCGAAGAGAATTGCACAAAGTTGATTGGCCAGTGAAAGTAGTGCGGCGCGCAGTGATACGCCCATGGCAATTACGTTATGCGGCATATTACAATGAGGTAGCGCAATGCCCCCCTCACAGTGTGTTTGCTGACGGCGCAATGAGATAATTCACTACCTTTAGCCACTCAATGGTCGCATTGCATAAAACCAACACAAATGAGTATAGCTCAAGTGCTGTAGCCACATTGACAGTCTTGGCTCTGAAGGTGTTACAGCAACCTGCACCATCGAAATATCACCATTCCTCACCACAAAGTGATCACAGACACACACCAAGGATTAACACTTGTGATATTTAACCATCTGAACTTATGTCATACAAAAGTCACTCAATACTTTTGACGTATTTCAAGTTGTAATACACTTGCAACATATATTCAAACAGTTATCGAATGCAGCCGTGTTGTGATTTATCTGTCAACATGCAATGCATTATCTTGTAACATTACATTTTTACTGAATTATTTCAAGTGTTTCTGAACGTCCTGGAGAAAGGTTGATGTTGGTTTTGTACGGCACTACTGAACATTGATACCAAACCACTAGCAAACATTACAAAGTCGGACGTCTCATTTTGCAAGTTCTGCTCAACACCAATCTAACGAAAATAAGATAAAAAACATAGGAGATACTACTTACAAATATATCTAACAAAATGAATGCATTTCCTGAACATCATACTCAACGACCAACTTCTTTTTATATTGAGGACATTTTGCTGAACAAGCCGAAGCAGCTGATACATACAGGCCGGGGCGAGTTGAGTGCGGCCAGCCTGGCAGGCACTCTGCCCAGGGCCCCCATCCCGGAGTTCGGCTATGCCTACCTACACAACCCGGCCGCCGCTGCCGCCGCCGCCTACCTCCACGGCCATCAACACTTCGCCCATCCAGCATTCGCCCCCAAGCCGTCCGAACACCCCTTCTTGCTGCCCACCGCCGCAGGTAAATACACAGCATGATCATAACATGCATATTTCTTCTGGATTTTAAATTCGTTCAACTTGAGCTGAATTTGTTACGATTTTTTATTTTTCATTTTTATGTTGTCGTTATTTGTTTCATTTTGGTCGTTTCAAGAATTTACCAACAAAGTATTCATGAGCAATTTTAGATTAGTAATTTTGGTTTATAAACGGTTAAACATTAAAAAGATTTGATTGCAATATTTATGAAATTTTGCACTTTAAACATACGATCATTAAAAATCATGCGAAAAGTTTAAAGTTTATTTTGCTTTTACACACTTAATATCAAAAGTTCAGTTTGCCTTTACACACTTAATATCAAAATCATATAAAGGTTATTTACTCGATAACAAACAATTTATGCTCCAAGAAATGATATAAGAAAATCGGGATATTATATACCATCCAAAATTCGTAAAATATTTCAGATTACTGTTTGACATAGATAGTGAGTCGCTATATGTGGCAGCTGTGTTTGTTAAGGGCCTTTTATGAATAATATCAGGAATTTCTTGAAATTGGTTAAAACGACATTGACAATTGTTTGTGAATTATGTCAGAAAAATCTGATTAAACTAAAATAGTTAAAATGTTTATTTTGTTTAAGTTAATTCTGAATTTATGCCTTAAGATACCCATGTTTGACAAGATAAACGACCTGACATTCTTCACTATCATCTATTGCTTTCGAAAAACCCATAAACACCGTATTCATATGTATATATATATATGCCAATTTCAAACAAAAGCTCATTTCAGAAGGAAACAAGAGAAATTGCCAAAATGTTTTAAGACAGATATAAATGAGATGGTTTGACGTGAATTAACTTGATAGGTAGTGACAGTTCACAGATGTGGCATAGGGTAAGAATGGCGAAACACCATATGGCAAACAAGGTGACCCCACGGCCCTGGTCAAACTCATCCGACAATACCAATATACAGATATATCCCTTTCTCAGGAGGGGTGAGGGGAGTAAACCAAACTACTGCTGACGAGTGCTTATATTTGAAATATAAATTACAAGTAGAAGAATAAATGCACGATATTTTCAAGGGCATAGGGGTTTATAATGGGCAACTAATAATTAAAATTAATCAGGTTTGAAGTGATTGTCAGGGTGAGATTAAATGGTGATTCGAATACGATCCCTGACCAGTGTAATGGTCATCAACAAAGCTGTATTGAACGAAATCAGACAGAGATATAGACATCTCTTTGTCTTTTTCAGTAAAAACTTTGAATTCATTCAATGACTTCATAGAAAAAAAAACATTAATGTGATTTTAATGCCACATACCAACGCGTTAGATCTGCTTGCAAAGGTGTGGATAGGTAATTCAAGATTTTCCCATGGCATCTGGTGAAGTGATTCACAAATTACTGGCAAATGCTAAAATAACACTTGTGTAGGATAGAAAGTGATAATCTCATTGAATCTTTTAATGTGGTGTTAACCAAACTCTCACAGATATTTTATGTGTATTTACCACCTCATCACCAAGATGAAAGTGTAACTTTACTCCATTCTTATTGTTTAGCTCATTAGGTGATTCTAATTAAATGCAATTAATACTAAATATTTAATTGTACAAATTGGATACAGACTTACCAATTGATCTGTCTGAAGAGCTAGCAAATTATGATTAATTACCAAGTCATTAACACTTTGATCTATTAATTTTGATTTACATGTTGTAAAATTGGTGGAAAATTTAACCATATGTTAATCTCAAGTGTGTCAGCAACTGAAGGCCGGGCTAATTTCAAGTGTCACATTATTGTTCATTCTTTGGGGGAAATTGACACTATACAAGAGGTCTGTTTTGAGGTCCTTGTGTTGTGTTTGCCAGGCCAGAGACTTTCTGATTGCATTTAAGCTGACTTTAACCATTAGCTTGGTGATTGTAGACCAAAAGAAAGTTAACAAGCGTTTGAATACGCATAATTAAGTTTAGACTCTTAAACTCCACCCTCTCAGTGAAGTAAATGGCCACTTTCTATGGGGGCTCAGCCCAGGGGTCAACATTTTACCCCAGTGCATAGCAAGTGCTTTTCAAGACCATTCTTAACTGGTACGGTGTTAGGTGTATCGAAGTGGACAGGTTCAATACACACACATGAACTGAAACCGTACCACTGTCAATACCAACTATTGTCAAATAAAAAGGGCTACAACTCACAACTCCCCGGCCTTACTGACTCGAATGCGCCCAGAATAGTTTCCCTTAAGCATCGACAAGGCGTGCATTGTGAATGCGGTCACAGTAAATTATCTTAAAAAGGTTATTTTGGTTGACATCCATTGTGCAGCTTTGGGGATAACAGAATCTCTCACCTTGTTCAAAACCACCCCGGGACTCGTTATAATGCTATATTTTACCTTTCGCGATCTCAACAACCCCATCAAGATCGTAACCACAGCCAAGTCGCATTCATAAGATTCTTTTCTCGCAATCCAAAGTGCTATAATCTGTCAGTTACTTGCCGATTAAATATACTTTGTTGTGCAATACAAAACAAAGGCAGGGAACTTGCGCATCATATTGCAGGCAGAACATTATCACAGATTATAACAGTCTGAAAACGGCAGGCACTTTGCCTGATTTTGATTTGTGGAAAATCTGTATATGATATTTTCTTTAAATTTCGTGCATTTCGATCAGATTGTAGAGATTGAACGAAAATAAAAACCTTTTTATCTCGATACATTTTTGTTTGAAAAGCTTGTTTATAATATTTGCCAAAGAGCTGTAGCACTGAATTCTGAAAACAATGGATGTCGACATGGAAAACTGTGGGTAATAAGCTGAGGGTGAATTTAGACATATTAAATTAATTTCTATCGAAGAATCACATAATAAACGCTGTACTATTAAGCATCTCAGTCAGTATTTTCTCTGTGTAGATTCTATTTGAACAGCATTTCAAACTCTCCTCTCTCCGATCACAGATGATCTTACCGTACCCCCCCCCCCAAAAAAAAAGAAAAGAAATCTTGGCTTTACAAGAACATAAATGAAGAGGAAACGAAATTATAACGAATGGATATATGAAATAATTATCGTCAGTGTATGAGATCATGAAATATTATTATATTTGATTTTAAGTTGGATATTTGCTTGTTTGCAGGTTTTCATCTGCCTGGGTTGTTCCAACATGACGCTCCCGGGAAGCACTGCAGACGGAGGAAGGCCCGCACTGTGTTCAGTGACCAGCAGCTAAATGGACTTGAGAAGAGATTCGAGGCCCAAAGATACCTCTCCACACCGGAACGCGTCGAGCTAGCCAATCAGCTCAGCCTCAGTGAAACACAGGTCAGCTTCACTTCTATGATAAAACATCTCAGCAAAACATTGAATAAATAATGTAATACAGCGTTATGGTGTATTTTTTAAAATGAAGTACACGACAGTAAAATAGTTAGGTTCCATTATTATAATAGACTAGGTCCACGAATTTAATTGAGAAAATATTGTCACATACAGGAGTGGGCCACAGAATTAATAACTAGTTGGTGATATCAAGTTTACACAAACATGAATGTACAAATGCTCCTTCGAATCCTAATTCAAATGAAATATTTTCTCTGAAAAAATGAGATTTAAATTTTTTGCAAATGAACAGATTTCGTTTAGTAAATATGTGGTAGGGTTGTCCCATTATTTCGTTCACATCTTATATGAAAATAAAAAGGTGTTTGTCGAAATAGGAATAGGTATTGACATAACACAAATCAGTGTATAGCTGGTCTTTGTGAGAACCATCTGCTGCAGAAGATGGTTGTTTCATGGTCTTCTTCTGTGGCTGATTAAAGCGTGGCTTGGTCCGAGTGAAGGAGAAATGATGCTCCGCACAATCTTCCAGTGTAACACTTACAGCCAGCTTACATAAGCCATTGTATTAATGCGCGCGAAAAGGAGGCCGTAATTGCCGTTTCCGAATCATTGCTTGGGTTGTTTATTGGAATATTATGACCTGGGGCTAGCTTTGGGATGTCTTTGTAATTCTTTAGATCGATACTGCTTCGATGTTTAATTGATTTTGCTCCTAGTCCTTTGCGCTAATTTCTTGCCCATTGATACTGTGTACATGATTGAGTAAACAGTCTCTCTTGAGGTCCATTTCATTACGCGGTTGGCATTTTGTCTGTAATACCATCAGGAAAAGTAGCACAGTCAATACCCGGCCTCGCTAACTGAAGGTGGACATTCAACCGAATACATATATGTATTGTGGCGATCAAACACTGAGCTCTGTACCACCCCATGTATATCATGTAACCGTTTGTGGCACCATTAAGTAATTGACAACCATTAAGCTGGTATTCACTCAAAAGCGTGGTGTATTTCTTTATGATATTCCTACCTATTTGAGAGTTAACTGGTTTATACCCAGATATCAGTAAACGGTCGTGTAAGAGAATTACAACCAATATACTTGCAATTAGTTTTTTGTCATTCCACTCATATTTGGAATATATGACAATCAGGTCTATGATTGTATACTTATTTGTTTATTTGGTCATTTGGCAGTGTAAATAGAAAAGCAATAATTAATACCTTTGGATTTTGCAAAATCCCTTTGTTAGGTTTGGTACCTTAAACTGTGATAACAACGTATATTTTTTTAATTTGGTTTATAAAGCTATTATGACAAATACAAGGGTTTAAGTTATAAAGGTTTTCTTTCATTGTTTGGTTGTAGGTGAAGACTTGGTTCCAGAATCGAAGAATGAAGCATAAAAAGACACAGAAAAAGGGTGCTGATGACTCTACTGCCTCCTCTTCCGGCAGAGAAGGAGATGAAGAGGAAAGGGAAGACTCTGAAGAAGGAGACATGAGCTTTGCATCACGGGAAGAGGATCACAGCATGGAGGAAAGGATGGAGTCACGTGATCACGAGGACGTGTCACATGACCGCAGAGGTGAAAGGTCAGAGAGTGTGGACGGTAGCGCGTCAGACTGTGAAAGTAGGCGTGGCCTGGTGGAGGGTGAAGAGGAAATAGACGTTGTTTCAGATGACGACACGCCCAGCAGGGCCCCCTTAATACGAGGTCATATCCTGCACCAACCCCACCTCTCATCAGCATAAGCATTATATATCAACCCAACGTCAAATTATAAACATGAATATTCATGAAAAAGGACAATCGCTCATTGACACTTTTGTGAGAAAGACAATTTAGATCTATATACTACAGTGATGTATATACGTTCTGTTATTATTCATTTTCAATCCTGTTCCATTTATAAAAATGACCTAACTTGTCACGTCATTTTCATGCTATAATTAAATTATTGTGTAATTTATTCTGTAAAGCACTTGAGACGGTAGATGTCTGTAAGCGTAGAAATAATGATTGATGTATATTTGATAGCACATTGCTGTAGTATCAGTAACTGACACAGCGATAACAGCAGTGTAACCTATAACCAGAGAAGTCTTGTGATAGTATCGTTTATGTATATCCTTATTTCTCGTTTGTCACCGGCTTCTGACATATGTTTTTCAAATATCTAACAAAAGTTATTTTCAAGAATGAATATTGAGGAAGGGGGCGTGTCTTTCATGTGATAGACAGCGTAAGTAACGTGGCATTTTTGTACAATTTTCTTATAAATACCGAAGGGTGAAAAGCTGTATTGAGTTCATGTGAACTAATGGAGAGTATTACAGACACGTTAAAAGGAGGTTACTTCAAATATGATTGAAAGCTTACATTTCATACAATATCTAGCCAAGACTGATGACATGCATTGCGAGGAGTAAAAATATACCAACACCAACTATCATTATGTTTTCTTGAGATAAAAATATGAATTGTGAAACTCCACTATACACAGGTAATACATATATTCTGAACACATATACTTGAAACTTTATTGCAGCTTTACTTAGGATGTTAAATGTTAATGCTGACTCCTTGTTATTCAGGGCCATACTACAAGGTAAAAATATAATTAAATAAGTCTAAGTTGATGTGCTTGAATGAGAATTATGAGGGGACAAGAAATTTGCTTATTGACTTCACACGTCCAGTAAAATAGATGTGTGGAAGATATTTAAGCTTTACAACTTATACCATTGCCCCCCATATGGGAACAAGTAAATACACTGCCACGTTTAAATCATTATAAAAGCTCTAATGGCATTTTTAAGTCTTTGATCAGCATTAAACTGTGGCTATTAGCACGCTGTTACCTGGATTTCTGTGGTTTTCTTTGGCTGATTATTAGGACTTAAGATCTTTCCAAAACACTATCCAAATGCACTCTTTGTTACGCTGCCCAAAGCAAAACTCTGATATTACCACATTAAGCAATCTGTTCATTATCTTGGCATATAACATGGTGTCGATTAAGATCTAAATAGCTAACTTTCAATCCCCATTTACGTATTAGGTAATGTCTTATAACAAAGTATACGCCGTATGCTTTGGTTGCTTTCGATCCCCATTTAGTCGTTATTTACAGGGATTAGATCGAAATCTCAGTCGCCAGCAGCGTTTAAACTCACTTTTTGCATTAACGAGTTGTACCACATGTTGCTCCTCACCCTTAGATATATCACATCAGAAGAAATCCGAAAAAACCATAGTTGCATAAATTATGTCATTGTAACAACAGTGGTTTAATAGGTTAAAAGAAAAACTTAAAACAGGTTATTTAAATGATTAGCCAGTTCAAACCATTTGATCTGAAATGTGTTTTATCAATGTGACATACATGTATATATATATATATATATATATATATATATATATATATATATATATATATATATATATATATATATATATATATATATATATATATATATATATATATATTCATAATAAAAGTATACCAATGTTAATGTGTAAATATTATTAATTGTATTTACTTTATTATATATACTGTTGTTTGTCGAATAAATTATACATTGAATATATACAACTTCGTTATTATCACTTATTTGATTTATAAAACACACTTATATGAGGTACACATAAGTTAGCTATATCTTATCAGTTTAAGATTCACTATAGGAAGAAAATGTTAATGTAGTTTAGTTTGATATCTTAACATTTTAAATGAAAACAAAATAATTCTACAAGAGGAGCTAGGGTTATAGTAGATAAACTAACTAAAACAAAACAAAACGCTTCCATTTGAAGAATTTTAGCCAATCAATTAAAGAGGTGATATATATATATATATATATATATATATATATATATATATATATATATATATATATATATATATATATATATATATATATATATATATATATATATATATATATATATATATCGACGCTTTTACTTTTATCCACTGTGCACAGACACAACAGTGGCAAGTAGCTTACAGAAATCATTTACTGTGGTGTACATAAGTGGGATTATGAGTGGTATTTGCAAGGTCCAGCCATGTAAACACTGGGGCATTAAAGAACCACTGATAATCTCACCGCAAATAAGTCCTTTTTTAGTGCCAACTCATTTTGTACTCGAGTGAATCGTTTATACCATTACCCCTGACAAATTGCTTCTTGTCTTCACGTGTGTCAAATCATACACTGCTGCACTGCCAGTACATTCTTTATGACTAAATAGGTAAACGCTTTATATCATATTTCAAACTCATTCAAGTTTGTTCATCTTAGTCTTAAATTGTTTGAATAGCAGTTTGTAAACTATATAACCGTTTTAAAGAAGAGATTTGTAACCAAATGCTTTCTAAAATGGAAAAAACATCCTATATTTATAAAATGTTTAGCTCGCTGAACTAAGATTAATTATGACTGAAGTTATCCAATACATGACAGTATCCGTACATTACATACAAACCTTTGTCAAAAACATGCAATAACAATATATTTCACTCTGAATTGTAATGGGCTGTTATGTCCAGACAAAGGTTACACTTTCAGAAGTATATATTAAATCATTCAGTACTGTCTATAAATGGTTTTAAACTCAAACCAATAAGTGATATAAAGTATGTATTGAAACCTATCATAATCAGCCCTCTGAATTCGAATTCACTCTGCAAGTTATCTATCAAATTGATGTAAAAAAATGACGATTCAATGAAAACCTGTATCCATTCATCTCCACATATGCAATTAGAAGATAACAAAGGGAGACATCTTTGAAAATGTTATCTCTATATATAGTGACCACATCGCCATAGTGAGCACATCTGTTGGCAATCCTGCTAGGCTAGGAACGATGCACCTGGACTCCAGAAAGCTCACATTTACACAATTTGCATTGATTCTATACAGGTTCGGCTTGTAATATTCGATTGTGTAAACTTTACAACACATTTGTCAGTGCATTATTCAATCCAGACACCCTTATGCACATGTTCTTTTACCCAGATACAATAATACCATCGTCATTGACGCACTCACACTTGTCACGTGAATGTTTACCAATTATCATGGCGTTCTAATGTCAAACATAAAGTTCAAATAAAACAATATTTTACCATCAATAAACACAGTGTATATTGATAATAATTTATGTATTATATGTATCTTGTAATACAAAATTGATGTTAATACCTTATATCGCATAGTTACTGTAGCTACTTTCTATTTAAATAGAGATGTGTAAATGCTTTAACTAATAAGCAATCCAGTGTATTTCATATTTTTATTTTATCATGATAAACTTCTGTTGTTTTTTTGTGTGTATAAAAGTAGTGTACAAACAGCGCTAGTTATTGACCTGCAAAGAGGGCACGTAGAGCGGTAATGTGGAGCTGAGCGATACATTTGTCAGATATGATTAGAATGCCTCAGGAACCACCTTGGTCTGATGAAATATAAATCACTCTGGGCTAAAACATCACCTACAAGCTAACGACCACTTCTCGCCCGGCAAAACACCCATAATGACTTCTACCCACCCCGATTATGCGCTCATTTTCCCGTAAATTGGAGAGTCGACAAGTTGGCCTTTGGGTGCTGCATTTGGCTGGATCATACATAAAATTTGAATATATGATGAGATAAATTCATTTACAAATCAATCTAGAAAAACAGAAAATATCCTAACAGTATTGCTAATTACTCCAAATCAAAGGTTTATTGTGTTCAGTTTCTGTTAAATTAAAAATAAAGTGCATAGTTGGAAATATCATGAAACAGAATAAAAAATGATATTCTAGAATAAAACAATTAAGGTCTTGGTAGAATTTTCATCTGCATATAATGGAGTTAATATGAAGAAATAGTTCTCCATTGGAAAAGCGAACATGTCGGGGTCTCTAAACCGGTCCTCTACCTCTACTGGCATCGTAAAGTCACGTGATCACAGACTTTGCTCAGGGCCAAATCCGGGACACAGTGGACAAATCACCACATTAACTCTTGTGTTCCACTGGGGGCTATGGCGTGGAAAGGTGCCACCGCTTAGAGCAAGGGATTGCCACAGATTATTTCTGCAAATTATAGCCCCCAAAACGTGCATGTCTGTATTGCCTTCCACTCTGGCTCTGTATTTGTCCTGTTCCTATCTCATCTGGCACAATTTGTTATAGCTTCAATCACAATTGTACTATTTGCAGATGAACATAATCAAAAGTGAGGAAATAACTGAAATGACATGACTGTGAACTCCAGTGTCCATCAATTGCGTCTGGGACAATAATAACAGAGCTGATAGCGTGGAGGTCAACTCATCACACAAAATTAGCCAGATTTCCTTGGCATTAGCATAGAGTCGTTTACAGAATATATACCTCACAACCCAAACAGCACATAAACCAGTGTGATCATGTGATAATAGAGAGGACTAATGTGCCATCATTGCCTGTTCATGTCACGCTTCGTTGCCCTGGAAGTATCTCAAGAGATGAATGGCCCTTAAAGATGCAGTTGTGATACGGGAGCACATAGCTGTGCATTGGGCGGCCGTAATGCAGCAACCAAGCGTTCTAACGACCCACCAAATGTGTTGCCTAAATGAGCAATTTGTAGCTTGCATCAATGTCAGTTTGCGGATCATTTGCTTCGTTATCTCATTGCAGTTGGATCAATACTGACTCACACACTCTCACACCAAGGACACCATCAAAACCGGCTTCATACCATAACATGCTTAAATACCATACTTCCCCAAAAAATCTCTAACAAGCCGGCTTTTATACCCATCAAACAACTTTAATATTATAAACAAGACATCAATACAAGTATAGCGTTTTGAATATATATTATAATATATACCAGACATGTCATATTCGCTAAAATGCTGAAAACATTGCAGATGTTCCACCCATCTTACTGGGACAATACGGTCAGTGAATACTCGGGGAGGGTTCCGGTTACCAACGGTTAGGACAGTCGTCATATTGAATTGCTGCAATATGTGACCAGAGGACTTATTCAATGACTATTACATTGTTAGCGGAGGGGTTACATCACTGTCATTGCTGGCCTGCAGGCTTCCCCTGTATCGCTGTCTGTCACACAACCACACGTATCCTGCCAGCTGCTTCATCCAACCAACAATATCAACGTGAATTGTAGTCCGGTAAAAACAAAGGTTTTGCTCCTTCACTGTTTATTAAATGTCATTTGGCATCGATTTTATGCATTGTGTCTATCTAAATGAATCCATTTGTTTTTATATCAAAGGAAATGCGTATATTTTGTATTGATTCAGAAATAATTTTGAGCAATTTTTATTTCAATCAAAATGAAAGAATGATGGAAGTATGGATATTATTAAATGAACGGTTGTGATAGAATAAACCATTGTACTGTCCACAGAGAGTGCAGGGCACAAGATACAAGGCAAATCAGCTGGCTGGACATTGTATTAATGGCCGCATAGCATGTTAAACAAGTTTTATTTCAATTCAATTCAATGAAGAATTATTTGTATTCACTTTTCTCTGCATCTCGGGGTTTTTCAGGTTGAATAAAAGTTCTTGAAAATTATTGACTTTTGCATGTAACAAAAACTACATATCAATCGTTTAACCCAGCCCAGCGTGTAAACTCCGTCCAGCTAATTGCAATTAGACCGACCAGACCAATTAACTAGTCGGCCCTGTCCAGTCTGTGCGCACGCGTGAACAGATGCTAGCTTGCCAAAACAAGCACGTGACGGGGGCACAGAGCATGTCGGTTGACACTTTTTCCGGACATAATTTTATAAACAATTTAGCTCAGTCGATCTGTAAACTATTTTAAGAAAATCAACGGAAGGGTATTCAAAATATCTTCACTGTACTGCGCTCTTTTATATCGTACCAACTTTGATATATTTTCTGATCACAATTCTTTAGTCATGTGACAAAAAGCACAACTGATGTAAATGGAACCAAATTAAATTTATATGTTCTTTCATCCCCAAATAATTTGGAAGGCTAAATATATACAATGTCATATTCAAGTATTTGCGTGTAAATCAAGAAATGGGAACCTGAAGCGAAAACTAGATTTTATCCTAAATTTGATATAAATGCATTTATGCTGCAATTAAATAAATAACAAAATGGATAATGTAATTGAATCCATTCCAGGACTGGTAATAATGTACAATCATACTCTGTATACAAGAGGAAAACAGCAAAAATTAAATCAATATTCAGCCACATTTCATTAAGAATATATATGTGCCTACCAGGCCGAGAGAAAAGCTTTCTGTCGTGTTTGTAGTTATAATACCATGGGCAAATCATTATCCAATCTCAGTAACATTTGTCCCGTTAAATCACTTTGCCACTCACAAAAAGCATGAACGGTTTGATCTAAACTTGCAAATGTGTGTCCAATTCCACTTGATAGAATTCCAAGCCCATTCACAACGTGTTTACACACTTTTAACGCCTCTATGAGGTCTCAGCCATTGAATAAACAGTAGTAACTTATAGAAAGGTGGACAAACTCCTTGTGTTGCAAATGGCCAACTTAAGTAATACATTTGAAAGAGTTTAGAAGAGAAGGTTTAACAGGTAGCAGATAAGAGACATTTACTGTAGATACAGGCAACTGTATTAGTTAATGATCACCATTATATAGTATACATATACACTGTAGGGCTCCGCTACACTCTTATGTAAAAATACAAACTTACATCAAAGAAAAACCGAAACAGTATTAGCAAAAACATTTAGATCTACCAGTATCATGTAAAATGTAAACTACCCAGTTGCACCAAATTGAATTTGCAAAGTACGATTTATGTGTGTTTAATAAAACGTTTCAAATAAAGGAATTTTATGTTGCATCTTATGTAAATATGTAGTTAATTATGAGGTACCTGCGTGACTGATAAAGAGTGTTTTAATCGCGGAGTGTTATAATTGCAGAAGGTTTGATATTTGCTAGTTTCATCCAATATGTGATTTTGGTTCAAAGTAAGGCGTCGTTACCATGTGAGAAATATTCAACATAAAACTCCACCTCGGAATAAATACTTACCAATGTCTATCGTATACAATAATCAATAAACTATACTTTCAACACTGTTGAACATTATTTGCAAAAAAATGAAGAGCTGTTGTCCAAATAAATCGACATACTGCACGGATTTTTCTGCTTTTTTGATTGCAAGATTTGTCATAGATTCGTGTGTCTGTACATTGATTTCTTTCAGATTTGTGAGTTATTGGTGATCCATTACAGGTGTTCTGATTGGCGGGTACCCCTTTGTGCTGTATATATGTGTGTGTATATATGTGAATGTGGCAATCTGAGCTCTGCCCCGGGTGGAGACCTACAGGCATATAGTGTCACCTGGCATGGTCCTAATTGTCTCCATTGTCTTATAACTAGTCTGTATTATTGATCTGATAACTAGATCAATGCACTGTTATCATACCTATGAAAGGCACAATTAATGTGACTGTTGTATATATATGTAAGGCCTATTAAGCATTGTCTTAGCTTTTATTCACACATAAACAGGACAAAGCTGTACAAATGACCAGTTGTAGTTCTGGACACAAAGGAAACGAGCAGAAAATGTCACAATGCATTGTACTGGAATACGCCATTATTTGTATGGAGGCTAACTAATTCACAAAGTCAATCTGAATTTGAATCACATCTGCCTTCAAGTCTCGTCTGTGGCAGTCACGGATTTTAATATGAGAAGTTGAGAAGTATCTCCAAAAGAAGTTTCATATAAAAACTTCAAACAGCAGATAACTTGAAGAAGCAGCGTGGGGTTGAATTTGTTATCGGTTGGTTTCTTCTAATTGGAATTGAACAGCCTTTTAAATTCGGATGTTCACAGAGAGAAAAAAAAAACTGAACGATGTATCATTATTTATTGAAGAATTGGGGACAACAATCATCACATTTTTTCTTGGTCATTTTTATAAGGTTTAATTATAAACCCCCGCCGTGGGGAAACCACATTATGGTGTGTTTGAAGCTCCATATGTTACAGACTTAGTGTACATTACCAAAACGAGACAAACTATAATTATATCTTATTTCATACAGCAGGATAATTACCATCAAATCCTCCTGTTATCGCTCAGATGAGAGATAATAATCTTTACACAATAAGAAGAGTAAAACCAGTAATTATAGACATTGTTTTTTTCATGGTATCATATATTGTATTGAGCAATGATGGTGTAACTTTCCTGTGATCTGGACCTTCGTGACGTAACTTCTACATAACACTTCACACTACGATACCATTTTGAAAATGTTCATTGAAATCAAATGAAAAGAAAGTATGTTTAGCAGACCACATCCAACAAGACATATATATACATGGTGGTAATATGAAAAGCTTGCTGGTAATTAAGAATATCAGCAGATTGCTAGCGAACTGGGTTTGTTCAATAATGATTTATCTGTAATAAAGATCGCACTCAAACCCATCATGACACTGTTAATCTTTACACCTAGTCAAATAATCACAACAAACCTTAAAGAATCAGTTGAAAGCTTCTATACGTTTTTGATTACATTCCAAATTATATGATCATTGTTGTTATTTATCCATTGAAATGTACAGTACTCTGATATAAATTGCATAATTTGTCATCAATGCCATTGTTTCTCCCTCATTTCAAATGGTAAATAATCTTAAATCCAGTTTGAATTTAAACAGAAACCATTTTAATAGTATATCTTCACCCATTTGAAATGAGGCCGGGCACATAAAGTTTGCTCTTCCCCCGTTTATTGTTTTTTAAAGTATATTATAAGACAAAGTGTCGGCCACGGGCCGTGGCGCAGTTAGTAAGAGCGCCAGCTTATTGGCACCGGTTCCTTTGTGGTGAACCAAAGCTCGTGGGTTCGATCCCCGGCTATGCCAACATTGAATTCATGATACAATTTCACACATGAGCTAAGGTCCGTCCCTTAAGGATTAACTAGTTGTCCTTGTAAAGCTGTGACCGGGTGGGTTGTCATGTCAAGGACCTGCGACATGACAACTCAGTGAGGCAGCACTTTATCTACAAGGTCTCATCACGAATGACTGAAAGAATGTTGAAAGTGATGAAAAAAAACCCAAACAAACAAGCAAATAGACAACGTGCCTTTGATGATTAGTGTTTTGTCATTCACACATACTAAATAGGTATTCTACCAGTAGTATATGGAACCAAACACAAGTCAGAGAGCGCTCACTCTATCACTAGTAAACCGTGCTAAATCGCTCAGGTGATCTTTTCTTAATGCCAGAAATCTTTTCTTAATGTTTTCAGAAATCATCGAACAAACAGGGAGAGGATTTTGTCGATAATCCCCTATCAAATTCAGGGAAATGATACAAATTCCTAGTTTCGTAAAATATAATCATTTTAGTCTTTTTTATTAACAAGTGCGTCAGCGAGTTTATGAAGAAGATAATCTCAATAAGATATCAACTGTTCTCCCCTTAAACACCCCCCCCCCACAACAGCCTTGTACTATTCTCTTTAGCTCCATTCTATCGGGTATGTTTTTATTGTTGTAATAGATAAACGAAAATATTTTAAATAAAAAACAATATATTAATCACAATGTTCCACACCTCATCAATATTATAAATTGTTCTTAATTCATCAAATTTATTGAAGGATATCAACGGCCATATTTGTACTAAATTTTGTGCTGAACAGTGATCAATATATCAAGTGACCGTGGCACTGAGAGACAAATCTATGTAAATTAATACAAGGTCTTAGCTCAGGATAATTAAATTATGTGTATTATAGAGGTTTGAGCATGATCCCGAGTTATCTAGTTATATGATACAAAGCCATGTAATGTATGTGTGGTATTAGTTGTCGGAGCCTGTGTGCGAGGCAGGCATCTCAAGCTCCCACAAATCCCCGCGCCTAATTCTCTACATTTACATCATTAAGAGCAAATTGTTGTGTATTCAAGTCACTAATTACTACAAATTGGTGATTGTATGGTAGTTATAATGAGCAGGCGGGATTAGCCGCCAACTCTGTAATGCTCTTGTGATCATGCTAAACTACACATCAGTAATCATCGGCCCAGGCGAACCGCGAGAAACACCCAGGAACTGCGCTTGTCTTGTCTGTAATGGTTCCAGGGATGGGAGAGCTCTGAACCGTTCTGGGTTGATCTCGCAGCATATCTGGATGGTATGACATCATACCATTGTTCTATACCAATTCTGAACTGATCTGGGTGGTTCTGTTACATAGCGACTCTTTTATATATCAAAAAAATCATCAAAATCGTATTAAAATCATCACAAAATTGTTCAAATTTCATTACAATTGAATGTTTTAAGTGTCTTGTAGTGTGCATTTTCGATAAATTTATAACGTTCTCCAGTAATAGCTGTGCCCCCCATCAGGAATGACTCATTGTTATGCAAACTAGGGCACATTCCTGTGTTAAAATTTGGCAACTATCTCGTTAAAATCAGATTTAGATGATCAAATTCTTTTATCTGTAATTGATGAGCATGTAATTTTCTTAAAATTTTGGGTATGATAGTCGTTATATAAAGATTAAAGAAAGCAGCTTTTTAATTTTGGCCATTGTTCACCTTACGTCACCGCCCAGGTTCCACTCAGATTGGCAGGAGATTTAGTGCCCAGATATGTCACGAGTACCCAGAATGACGCGATTTAGTGTCCAGCTCATTTGTGAGTATCCAGAATGACGTGAATTGTCCAGATTGGTTGAAAGTTACTGCCCAGAATTGTTCAGAGCTCTCCCACCCCTGGGTTCTGAGACAAACAAAATGCACATGCAGCCCATACTGCACCCATATATCATGATAAAGTGAGGATCCTACATATTTCATGATGTGATAGCGAATTTAAGTTTCCTATATCGTATGGCTTGTAGTATGTTTACTCTGTACTTTCAATCTTAATGACAGGAAAATAAAAATGACACCACTACTTGACACCACTACCTGACACCACAACCCGACACCACTACTTGACACCACTACTTGACCCCACAACTTGACACCACTACTTGATACCACTACTTGATACCACTACTTGACACCACAACTTGACACCACAACTTGACACCACAACTTGATACCACTACTTGACACCACAACTTGATACCACTACTTGATACCACTACTTGACACCACTACTTGATACCATGATTTGACACCACTACTTGATACCACTACTTGACACCACTACTTGATACCACTACTTGACACCACAACTTGACACCACTACTTGACACCATGATTTGACACCACTACCTGATACCACAACTTGACACCATGATTTGACACCACTACTTGATACCACTACTTGACACCACTACCTGATACCACTACTTGACACCACAACTTGACACCACAACTTGACACCACAACTTGACACCATGATTTGACACCACTACTTGATACCACTACTTGACACCACTACATGATATCAAAACCCGACACCACTACTTGACCTTACTACTTGACACTACTAAAATGTGACCACTAACATGATATAGTCCGACTGCAGGGAATTTTGAAGAAAAAAAACACAACTAAGATAATGATGGGATGACACAACTCCATTCCGAGCAATGATAGATGGAAAATGGTTTTGCATCGAATATCTATAATGTTTCAAGTAGGTTCGGTGTTTACAACTGGAACAATGTTTGCTGATGATGTGTTCATATCGAAACAGATGGCAGTATCTTGAATCCACAAAAAGCCAAACTAGGAAGTCAATATTAGCTACAAAATAAAGAAAAACAATTGGCAATTAATTGATAATTTATTGTTGATTAATTGATATTTAAGATACCACGTTACATGTCGAGTAGGGTATTAATACAATTACTGCTCAGAGACGGACTTAATTCCACTGATTCTCATGTCTCAATGCATAATGAAATAGCTTTTGTTTAGAGGCTTTTATCATTATGATTTAATTATCAATATTACACAATTACTTGCAAAAATAATTGGGGATATAATTGTTTTAGAAGCTTCTAGATTCAATCCAGGTTTCATTATACTATCGCAGTGTCTGACCAATGTATATATATATCATTAACATGCAAAAGGCTTGATTTCTTATGCCGCTTTTATATAACTCTTAAGGTAATGTTGTTTGAAGATGGGTGGGTCTGATTTATTTCTTGATGTAATATTATTTGCAAATGGGTCTGATTTCTTCGGGTAATGTTATTTGCAGATGAGTCTAATCTCTACTGGTGGTATTGTTTTTAGATGATACTAGTCTTATGAGTTAGTGTTTATGGATGGGTCTGATCTTTTAAAGTGGTGTCACTAGTAGATGAGTCTGATCTCTTAATGTGGTGTCACTAGTAGATGTGTCTGATCTCTTAAAGTGGTGTCACGAGTAGATGTGTCTGATCTCTTAAAGTGGTGTCACTAGTAGATGTGTCTGATCTCTTAAAGTGGTGTCACTAGTAGATGTGTCTGATCTCTTAAAGTGGTGTCACTAGTAGATGTATCTGATCTCTTAAAGTGGTGTCACTAGTAGATATGTCTGATCTCTTAAAATGGTGTCACTAGTAAATGGGTCTGATCTCTTGAAATGGTGTCACTAATAGATGGGTCTGATCTCTTGAAATGGTGTCACTAATAGATGGGTCTGATCTCTTAAAGTGGTGTAACTAGTAGATGTGTCTGATATCTTAAAGTGGTGTCACTAGTAGATGTGTCTGATCTCTTGAAATGGTGTCACTAGTAGATGTGTCTGATCTCTTAATGTGGTGTCACTAGTAGATGTGTCTGATCTCTTGAAATGGTGTCACTAGTATAGTAGATGTGTCTGATCTCTTAAAGTGGTGTCACTAGTAGATGTGTCTGATCTCTTAAAGTGGTGTCACTAGTAGATGTGTCTGATCTCTTAAAGTGGTGTCACTAGTAGATGTGTCTGATCTCTTGAAATTGTGTCACTAGTAGATGGGTTTGATGCCGACAGTGAGAGTCAAACACACCACCTCCCGTCCGTCACTTTAATCACCAAATAAGGCGAAGATCCTTTGTACTGTAGTGGGTCTGATCTCTTGAAGTAGTGCTGTTTGAGGTGTATCAGATCTCTTTATATACAACTAATATGCATATTCATTATTTTAACATATATTCGCATTAACCTTAGATGATAAAGAACTACACTAGAAGCCGTTTCATATTTAGTCAAAGGAAATATTCGGTTCCCAGCATGGTAAAAGTCATTATAATCCTATTACAATACACATGTTTCTATGGTGATTATGTCTCCCTCTGGTGTCCTTGTGTTCTATTATTCATCTCCTGGATATTTCCTCCGCAATCATCTGTGATCTCGTCCTGTCTTATCGGGCCCATCAGGCTGTGGGCCTCAGTACAATGCCAAACATTTCAATAAGATCAAGAGACCACCTCAACGCTGCCCTCTGGTGGAGCGCTTCCCTGTCAAAACGGAACCCCCCGCTCCACCCCTCTGCCTGTGGTTGAGTTTATTAAAACTGAGGTTTAGGGCATGGGGAGCGTCTATTATGGAACAGGTTTATTGTTGTCAGCGTGTTACAGACTTTTGATTCATGTGTAGGTGCCGTGTTCTCTGACAAATTATTTACCGTTCCGTCAGAGACGCGTGTCGCGCGCCGTGACCATGCCGCGTTTTCCTGACACCCGCAGTGACATCGTAATCAAAATTTGCTTAAATCTCATTGATCAGCTGTGAGATGGCCACGTAAAATGCTACTTATGGCGACTATTATTGGAAAAAATCTTCTCCTAATGACTTTATTAGAAGTCACTAAGCTCATTGTGGACATCTCGTATTGTAAAATCTGGGCTTACTGGACGAAAATACGAACTTCCTGTGGTTTTTCTTAATGAAGATTATAGGAATATGCATGGCTAAATCATTTTTTATGCAATTACATTATTTTAAATGGCGTCAACAAAAGGGAGAGCAGGAATATTCCAATCAAATAGAATATTTCTCATGTCTATTTCTATGAAACACTCAAATAAAATTGATTTTGTGGTATGTTCAAATCAAATTAAAGTTGCTTGAGTCACCTAGTACATTATACAATTTTAAAGCATATTTTGGACATTTTAAAAAGACAACACATACACTTTCAGATAACCTTAAATGAAAACCTCAAATTTGAATTCCTAGAAGTATTGTATAAGTTTCAAATTCCTGTAAATTATCTTTTGAAGTTCAACCAATATAACACCCACAATGAGTTGAATCTAACAAGAACATGTAACGTTATATCAACAACTATTTTTGTAAAAGTTTGACAAAAAATCTTACTGTAGAGATGTGTGAGGATATTCATGTTTCAAATGTGTTTTAACATTTTTGTGGTGTTCATTTAATATATGAAAAAAAAACCATTTTAAAGACATCCAAATCGGTATTTTCCTTTTGAAATATATTTGAAAACAAATCTGAAAATTTAATTTATTTCCAACATTGCGACAAGATCTAACAAATAAAGTTCACTTTGTTTATTATCATACATTATCATGCATTACTAGGTACAAAGTATGAATGCAGTGCATGAATAATTTAATAGCATATAATATTATTCATGTATATGTTTATGCGAAGAATTTTTTATTTATTTGTTTCCAAAAGCCATACAGTAAATTTCACCAGGTAGAGACAAATAGATCTTGTGAAAATATTTGATCTATTTTTATGAGACAAATTCATTTATGCGCATGACAGAATTTTATTCAATTGCTCTGCGCGACAATATGGCTGCCGTCCGTAAGGCATGCTGGGAGGGTTTTGTTCATCTGTCACGTGGGTATATACGTCACTGCGTCTCCACAATTGCAATCAGCATGGCTGCTTCGTAAAGCTACTTGTGCATGGGAAATGACCAACACAAAAGCCTCATTTGGGACCTTTCAGGGGGGAACGTTTACCAACCTGCTCCTCGGAATCACGCACCCCTGCTTTGTGACTTTTGTTCACGGTGTTAAAATAGTCATGTGATTTGACTCCAACAATATCTACTTACGGGTCATTAGAGGGTTTTAATGTGGTCATGTTTACTTTCTGGGAATGAACACATTTTTAATGAGCCGATAATTGGAACTTGTTTGCTCATTAACTCTTCTTATTTTCACAATTGTTGAAGAAAACAATTTTGTAATGTCTTCGTATATTTAGTATACAAGATGAAAGTAAACTCAACAAACTGAAGTAAACGACTTAACACCAATATTCAATGGGTCAGTTTTGTGTGGATCTATCTTTATATTCTAGCACACAATATATGTTGCCTTTCACTTAGAAAAAATATCGCTGGAATATTTTTCATGTTCAATATTTAAATAATGACGTCACAAAAACATGTCAGTTGCAGCATTAATATTGTTACCATGCCTGTGTGACAGACGCGGCAGTTACCAAGGCCTTCAGGCAGATGCTGGCCACAAAAAGGCGATTATACCAATTACGTTTCGCTATTTGCCAAATTTTCACATTAGCCTATCTTCTTACAGAAGAAATGCTCTTTGTGTGGCTGTGTGGATATTTCGTAAATGCTCTATTACACATAATTGCTGTGGCTCTAATTCGACTAAATAAGCGATAGACGAGTTTGTTGGACAAATCAGGTTTGGATGTGATCGACCCTTATCGCGGGGTTACTTCAGTAATTTCGTTCATTTTCTTGTACATCAAGGATAACTGAGAGAATGACTGGAAAATGAGGCTGAGGATTTAATGATGATGGCGGTGGTGGGGATCCCGGCAGGGTGCGCACTTCTCCAGTCAAGTATTTTCATTACCTACTTATATATTATGCACATTTCTGCGCTGTTCTGTTTGAACTTAACCCAAGTTTAACAAAATTCATAGATTATTGTACAATTCATAGATTATTGTACAGAAATAGTTATGCTTAACTAACCTTGCACTGAGTAAGCTTATTTGCTTTCAGAAATTGATATAAGAAATTATCAAAAAGGAAACAAATCTGCATTTTTTCAGATTTGATTCTGTAGTCTTCTTCGATATCACCAAAAGATGTCCTCTATACGTGTCTATATAGGGATCGATATGACAAACTACTGGCAATAATAATACCCGGCAATGCCTGCGATAATATAGGTAATTCATGAACTGTTCCATGTGTATAAATACATTCATATTCAGATGCGTAGTTTTGTCAAATACAAATATTGTGATATATTCTGAGAGTTTAGAATCCAAGCGCTTTCAATGTATACTTTAAAAAAAAAATCTCTCTTTAGAATTATTTGATTATATCAGTACATTATATCCACACAAAACATGGCGGACTTCTAGGATATTCTATCTCCCGCGAATCTCTTCCTTTATTTTTCTACATCTCACACATTATTAATAATGAAATATCCTTTCAGTGCCTTTGGAAATATGAATGATTGGGCTTTCATTTCATGTTGGAGACAAATATGGCAAATCAGGTAATAGGAGGAGGAAACATGTTTACAAGAGATATTCACAAATGACACTAATTGTCCTAATGACAGAAAGGCAAACCTTCTATTCCACTGTTTGATGTCCAAATTACTGTTATTTAGGAAGGCGCAGAATGCGAGCCTTCGCTTGTGGTAATTATTAGTCATAATTCTGAGATTATAGATAAAGTCAAAGGGTTATAGGTTGAGTTTGCAAGATTATGGGATAAATAAGATAATTATAAGTGTGCTGGGAACGAGTTTAGAGAGACTTGTTAATGAACAATGATTCTTTATACACTGGATACAATGACATTTTCTAAGTCTGAGTTCTAACTTTCTGTTTCTCTACTATTAGATTTCGTCAGTATATTCCTGCCAGGGGCTGTATTGTTTTTTGGGCAACTAATTCCATATATTACTCATATTGCATATATGTGCTGAAACCTGAAATTATTTTCTACGGTAACAACAATTTACATTGCACCATTTCCATGTTATTCCCAAAGATAGAGTGTATCCAAGGAAAGTATTTGTTATGGAACAGCGTTGGGGATTAAAAGTTTGAAATGAGTGCATTTACATGCATTGTAGAATGGGCAAAATCGTTTGTGATAGTGGGGTCCCAGTTGTGAAAGCACTGAAAAGATGGTGGCTGAAGGTTGGTCAAGAAATGAACCAAATTCTCTTTAGAGCTTAACACGTAACGCAAGGATTGATGATATCAAATACAGGTTCTTTGTTAAAATTGGTTGTCTGTTTAAATAAGTCATGAAATGACGTGGTCACATGACGTGGTCACATGACGTGGGCCCATCAAAGTGTGCATTACAAACAGAGGCCAAAACTACTTCAGGATATTAACCCTGTAGTCACATGGGCGATAATAAAAGCAAAATCACAACCTACTAACCAGCAATTACAGTTAATTATCTAAATAGCTGAAATTTCTAACACCTTTAGCACAGTGATCATTTTAAAGGGACTTATTGGGGGAATTCTTAGTATAAGAATGTCTGCAGGCAAATATAGTAAGTAAGAGTACCTGTTGCCTCGAAGAAAATATGTTTATAGCAGAACTGCAGATTTCCAAGGACCTCAAAGTGCATTACACGTGCATTCCATGGATAATTTATCATTTTCGCGAGTTTGCAATGTGCAGTAAATTATCGTTGACAAAAAGCTCTAATCGTAAGAGAAACAACTATTTGAATCTCAGTAAGCTATTTCTTTATTGTCATTAATCTTGATAAAAAAACTTTTTACCTGTTTTTTCATTTAAAGCATTCATGAAATGAGGTTTTCAAGCATTTTTTCCTTACATAATAGAAATGTTTATACCCCAAACTTTGCGATTAAATGTTATTACCCATCGTATTTCCCCTACATAGATTTCTGTGCCATTTGAAAGTGGATAAGTCTTCTGCTAAAATTCAAGTCATCCATTGAACAGTTTGTCATCAAACTGTGTTTAGCCGACCAGTGATCTTGTGCAATCACCTGCTTAGTACAGTTTTGCTAACTATGGCGGGTCAAAAGAGTACAGCCATTGCTTGGCACTTCCAACAAAACACAAAATACCATGGTCAGTGTATTTTGGTTGAATTTAGTGAGATAGCTTGTTTGTGTCACAGTTTCTTGGCCACATATCATTTAAGCATACCCCAAACCTCTGTAAAATTGCTTGTGACCTCTATGACTCCATGAAGATGTTGTTGTGTGTTTACTTACATATATTTTGAAAAACCACACAAACAAGAAGTATTTCTTTTTAAAAAACTATACAGAATCATATATATATATTCTATTACCCCTTGATTTTAAATATTTTTATATCATTTGTTATTCTTTATTTTAAGATTTTCGTAATAAAAACAGTTTTCTTTTTATAAATTTGTTTCCATATTGTAAAGCAATTTACATTTGGCGATCATATTAGACTTGATAGATAAGGTGATGAAGTTTATCACGTAAATTGTACCATGATTCAGAGTAAGGAATCAAGTCACATATAACAGTGCGTGTAAGCCGCTCTTGGCTTCCCAGTTCCTAGTAAACAGATCAGTCACATATTGAGCTCACCGGGAGATCTTATGTGGTATTTTTTGTGATTATTAAGTAAGCAATAACTGGCTGATTAATTTGTTATTATCTTATCAACACATTATGCCTTCACTCCATAGGAGGCACTTATTAGACAATACTATAATATTACAGGATGTATACACGCCAAAAAACTAAATTCAACAAACCAGTACAATCTGCTCACGATTGCAAGGGTTTTGAATATTTCAGAGAATATGTCCAATGTCTTTTAAATTGTGATATCAGGGGTAAATATATATTTCAGTTTACTTACTTTTATTCGAGGACCTATATTCACTCAATGTATTGCATTGAAAATATTTCTTTGTCTGCTTCTTTTCACCAACATCATAACTTGTTCCAGCTGAATGTGTGGTAACCTGATGCTATATGTTGGGAATTGTAAAACATCTTAAAGACACTAAAAAGCATCAGTTTGTCTTTCGTTCAGCTCTAGTAAACTGATAAAGTTACGGCAAATGTAGTTACTTTGGAAAATTCTGATAAATGTATTCTACAATATTTTGTGCCACTATGTACTAAATATTATTCCAGCATTATCATTTAAACCACGTTCCGAAGTGATTGTCATCCTTGCACAGAAAGTTACTGAATATTACAAAGTGCCGATGTGTATGTTGACATAATGCATATACGTCTTGGACAATATGGTGACAGCTTTGAATCTATATAATTGTTCTTCAAAACTCAAAATTATATTGTGGTTTCAATGTAAATCCATTTCATGGTTAACAGTTATCAACAAATCATACTTCTCATTAATGACACACCATAACAGTTCTTGGCAATAAATATAAAAAAATAAAATGAACATTTAAAAAACAAATAAAAAATTGTGCTAACAATATGTTTTTTTTTGTCTCAACCAAACAAGAATATCTTATGAAATGGCTATACAAACTATTTGTTGCACCCAAGATGAGAGTATTGACCTGTTTTTAGCAAATAATAGAGAATATACCAATAAGGAAAAAACAATGCTATCTAACTTTGCAAAAAATAAGTCAATTCTATATTCTATGTGTTAAAGGGTCAGCCAGCCCGTGACGATGCGATACGTGATCCGCAGGCTACTTTGACGTGCATATCGCTCACATTAAGCCCCATATATGAAGATTTCTTCTTCCCTTTTCCTCTTTTGTGTGCATTTTACCTGACAATATTGAGCATGTGGTCTCAATGGTGCTGAATAGTTTATTTTTTATGACTCTGTACAAAAGTACATTTCATAGTTATATCTATCTCAATATATCTTTAGGCAAACCCCAAAATTTGTACTGCCCTCTAGTGAGTACTTTGGTGCTACCAGTTTCAACTGTGTTCAGTAGGTGACAACTTTCACTATAATTGAAGCGCATCGTAACAACTAAATTTAATAGGTGTCAAAGATTGCATGAATAACCTAAAATCTTCTTAAAACACGGAGAAAGGTGGATTCTCTGCAAAAAGCAAAACTATCACACTCTCAAGTTTATTTGGCAAAACCAACTGGCATCCAACCGAGAATGCAAGATTGCAGTAGGAGTGCAGCTGGACCAGCTTTTCCACTCTGGCATGGCTGTTTCTGAAAGATGCAAAACATCCACATTCCATGGACTGAATTTAAATCAGGGGGAAAGTTATTGCTGTCAGTTACAGTCTTCGAGAAATAGTTTGTCGCTCTTTCTGTATTGCGATTTCCATGTTTTTCCTTGTAGGTAATGATTTCATTTTGGCATGTAAACGTAACTAAATTTTTTTGGTACATTTATAGTCTTGTGCAACAAAACCAGCCTCTGAGTCTTCATTCTTTCTGCTAATGTGTTCCACTTTCGGTCTTCTAGTGCCTTCTTCCCATTGCCGGCCACATATCTAGCAGTTTGTTTTTGCAATGATTCTCCTTTCTTGAGGTTCGACATCTATCTTGAGGTTAAATATTATACTTGGGGTTCGATATCATACCTGAGGTTCGATATCATACTTGAGGTTCGATATCATACTTGAGGTTCGATATCTTTTTTGAGGTTCCCTTCAATTCAACTGTTTCCATGTATGCGTATTGCTGTCTATTTTGAAAATTTACGCAGAGCATTTCGCCCAGGGCAGCGATTGAAATGTGATATACAGAGTGACAGATAGGTGAGTTTCTTGTAGTTTGCCAGTCCAATTTTGGTGAATGAATGAATGAAATGATATTTGCTCTATCAATGTGGTAAAAAAATACAAACATATTTGAAGGGGATGTAGTATTTCCTGGCAAGACGTACAAAGTCACTAATGTGCCCATTTATAAGCTTGTTTTTCTCTGTCAGAAAGAACAGCAGGTGCAAATTAGTTACAAACTGCATCTCTTCATTCTCTCGGGACGCGCCAAACTCAGGGCTTGAGCCATTGGGTATGGAGGGATCGGGTGGTGATAATGGCTATTCATATTCAGCCATTCTAAATAAGTGACATATAACAATGGGCTAAAACGGTGGCACACTGTTTGGCGGACTCACGTCCACCCGTGACACCGCCGGAGCGAGGCGGTATTCCCCAGTTTCCACATTAACCGGAATATGACAAGACCCCACCGCCGCACAGGAACCTCATCCCTCTGACACCGTAGTCTCGCGCACCCACTCCCTCGCTCTCGCAAAACGCTTCGCCATGTTGGGGCCCCCATAGGGGGGTATGAAAAACCCAATAATCCCCCTTTTTTTACCTAAAAATCCAAAAATCCTTATCTTTTGTAGCCAAAAATCCTTAAATATTTTTCCCCTCAAATCTAAAAATCCAAAAGTATAAAACAAAAAATCCTAAAATATGTTTACATTTAGTACAAATTTATTTGGCAATGAATTACATAACACTTTCTAAATTACTAAACACTTTCCTCAAAATCCAAAAATCCCAGATATTTCACCCCAAAAATCCAATAATCCCTCTTTTTTAGGCTAAAAATCCAATAATCCTAAAACCCTATGGGGGCCCCCATGTTGGTCATATAATATCTCTCAAGTAGCGAGATGAGTTCGCAGGAATGGGTGGCAGAGTCGTGTGAACCGACTCCGGATCTGGATCACATCCGGGGGGTTGCCTTTGCTTGTCGTTTGCCAATTAGAGGCACATTTATATGGTTGTTTTAATTCCCAGCGGAGTTCCTAAGAAGTACTGCCGCACAAAGTTGCCACAAATTTATCATAACGAATAGAAAAAGGGGGACAAAATACTTCGGTTATTAAATCGAATACCCGGTCACATGATCATCAAGTGATTATATGTTTCATGAAAGCACTCCACATAACCTTTGGAAATGACTATATTCTGAATGGATTAGTTCGATATTGAGAACTAAGTGTTTAGCAAAGGTCGATATCGTCACAAACCCAGCAAATTTAAACATCCAAAACTGGAAATGTGTTGATATCAACTTCATATAAACAAAATCCATTAGTTTTAATGTAAACAATTCAATGTGAACAGACTGGCATTTGTCAGCCGCCGAGTTATGTCATATGGAATACGTGGAGTAACATGTGCTTTCGCTAATTGTCGCTTATTATACGTAAGTCGATGCTTGTTATGTGGACTGGCTAACATTTTCAAATACCGAATTAATACAATAAACCAGATAATAATTAATATTACCAGCTTGTTAATTAATGAGATCGTTAATTGAAAGGTGACTTTAAGGCACATCAACATATTGAGACTTATAAATATAGTCTCAATCGTTTATACGCACAACACACTGTGATAAAATAAAGAAATAGCCTTTTGATACACATATTAATGGTTTTATGATATAGCTAACAAGTTTTATTTTAAACCGATTACAGTGCTTGTCATTTAAGAACATTGAAGAGCCATGAACAGATATTATTTTGTATCAACGCTGAATCAGAAGCTCTGATTGTTAAGTAAAATATTTTGCAGCCAGGTGATAGATCCATAGCATGCCCTTTGCAGTTAGTTGACATATATTTATAGCATGCCCTTTGTAGTTAGTTGACATAGAATTATAGCATGCCCTTCATAGCATGCCCTTTGTAGTTAGTTGACATAGATTCATAGCATGCCCTTCATAGCATGCCCTTTGTAGTTAGTTGACATAGATTCATAGCATGCCCTTCATAGCATGCCCTTTGTAGTTAGTTGACATAGATTCATAGCATGCCCTTTGTAGTTAGTTGACATAGATTCATAGCATGCCCTTTGTAGTTAGTTGACATAGATTCATAGCATGCCCTTCATAGCATGCCCTTTGTAGTTAGTTGACATAGATTCATAGCATGCCCTTTGTAGTTAGTTGACATAGATTCATAGCATGCCCTTTGTAGTTAGTTGACATAGATTCATAGCATGCCCTTTGTAGTTAGTTGACATATATTCATAACATGCTCTTTGTAGTTAGTTGACATAGATTCATAGCATGCCCTTCATAGCATGCCCTTTGTAGTTAGTTGACATATATTTATAGCATGCCCTTTGTAGTTAGTTGACATAGATTCATAGCATGCCCTTCATAACATGCCCTTTGTAGTTAGTTGACATAGATTTATAACATGCTCTTTGTAGTTAGTTGACATAGATTCATAACATGCTCTTTGTAGTTAGTTGACATAGATTCATAACATGCTCTTTCCAGTTAGTTGACATAGATTCATAGCATGCCCTTCATAGCATGCCCTTTGTAGTTAGTTGACATAGATTCATAGCTTGCCCTTAGTAGTTAGTTGACATAGATTCATACCATGCTCTTTGCTTCCAGTTGGCCAAATTACATAGATTCAGAGCTTGCTCTTTGCTGCCAGCGCTTTGAGCTCCTTCCTTAGAATCTTCCCACTTAATGTTTTTGGTATGGAATCTGTGAACACAATTCCTCCTCTGAGATGTTTATAATGAGCTGCATTCTCTGTATAAAAATATGTTATCGATTATTATCAGGTGCACATTTTAAGCCAAAAATAGGTACTAACGCCTATCTAGATATCATACATCAGAAACTTGAGAAGAATTTAGCTGTGTCTGTCTTTATGCCTGTCATATCAGAATTGTTCATTTTTAATATGAGCATAATTTCTATCCTCTTTTATCCTCATTGTATGCAGTGATTTATGCTGGGACACAATAATCCAATCTAAAAGATAATGGAAGATCTGTGCGTTACCTTCCATAAAATCCTTGATATCTTTTTCTGTGACATTATGTCCAGGTTTCTTGACCAGGTAGGCTCTGGGCAGTTCTCCAGCCTCAACATCCGGGATACCTATCACCCCGACGTCAGCAATTCCTGGGTGGGTCAGCAAAAGCGCCTCCAGTTCCGCTGGAGCCACCTAAACAAGGTCAAGCAAGGTTTCAAGGAAGGTCAAACAAGGATTCAAGGAAGGTCAAACAAGAAACAAAATTGTGAAATGGTGTTTTTACGACCCTTTCAGCAACAATGGCCACATCGGGTCGAGCCTTTTAAAAGTCCTCAGTGATAACAAGGATGTTTTTCAAAAACTAAGATTATTTCAAAAACTAAGAAAAAGTGGAATAAATTCCGAGCCTTGTGGAAAATAGATAGAATTGGTCCCATGAAAATACACCATATTACCTACTGATAGCTAAGAGCTCCATCCAGTAGTTTCAGAAGAAAAATCGAAGTTGACGGATCTTGTCAGCATATCTAACAAGCAATCGTCTCAATGAACGTGCAAAGACGATCCATCATAACTTTTCATATTGGAATTGTGACATCTTGACACCAAAAGAAAGTTTGGCGCCTCCACTCTATGTTAATCTAACGTCAATGGATCATAACAAATAAATTCATAGGATTCTATTTAACCTTTTTACCATTTTCTGTGATCAAAGGCTACATTTAGACCAAAACATATTGCAAGAGAAATGTTTCCTTTTTCTTTGGAGATATAGCATTTCTTTGCTCTCAGTGTGGCCGAGTTTATGTTTTAAATCTCCCAATGCTTATTTTGGACCAACTTCCTTTCCTCTAACAAACCACACACACTTTGCCATATCACAAGGTTCCCCTCATCGCTTCCATAAAACATACACTAATTCTACATCAGCCAAGTATTGATTGCCAGACCTATGCGATTTATCATATTCTTCTTAAGAGGTTTCTTTTACAAACCTGCCGATAGATATGCTGGGCCGTAGATAATCGAAAAGGTGGAATACATATCTGTACAGTATTGATATGCTGTATGGCTGTGCTCATAAAAAATGTGAAGACAAGACTTACTCAAGATATTTCAAGAGTGTATATATAGTATTGCGACGTTCAGATCATGTTTCTGAATGACTTGGTTTAAGATATCTTTGAGACACATTCGTACTAGTGAACCCCTAAACCTTTACTTATTTGAAACCAGTGATTATCAGTGATATCAAAGATTTAATTATGATATTCTAAAGAATAATAAATATTGAAATAACACCATACAATGTGAATGTCCAAAGAATTTCCCTAATTCAGCGGTAATTGGCCACAATAGACATCAGGATAAGGGGTAACCTTTTCATTGTACCGAATAGTAGTTGCTATGATGGCATCATGTGCACAACTATATTCATTATACAAACTTATATTATCACTGACCTGAAAACCTTTATATTTGATGAGTTCCTTGATTCTGTCAACTATATAGATTAGTCCATCTTCGTCATAGCACCCAACATCACCTGGAATACAACCACATATGTACCACAATCTACAGTAACTTACTCTATATATATAAATATATATATATATATATATATATATATATATATATATATATATATATATATATATATATATATATATATATATATATATATATATACCACAGTCCACATTAACCTACCACATATAAAACACAATCTATATTAACTTACTATATATATGTATATATATACATATATATATATATATATCATAATCCACATTAACCTCCCACAAATATACCACAGTCCATATTAACCTGCCATATATAAAACACAATCTACATTAACCTACCACATACCACAACCGTCAAGGTAAACTATTTATATAACATAAGATCAGTCCATTATCAGATTACAATGTGAGTAGGGTACCTGTGTGTAACCATCCCTGCTCATCTATAATTTCTTTTGTTGCCTTGGCATTGTTAAGGTAACCCTTCATTACTTGTGGGCCTCTCACCCAGATTTCCCCCCTTTCCATGGGTCCTAATACTTTATGGGTAAATAAGTCAACGATCTGCAAAATATTCAATTATATGCTTATGGCAAATTGCTCCATTATACAATAAGAATGTTCTTACACAAATTATAATTGTAACACTCAATTTACCAAAATCCACATGTTTGAAATATGGACAAATTATACATATATGTTGTCCAATTCAATGTGTAAACTCACATACCTGCACATCAATGGGTGCATACCTGCATCTTAATGGGTGCATACCTGCATCTTAATATGTGAACTCTCATATATCCATCTCAATGGGTACATACCCACATCGCAATGTGTACAGACCTAGATCTCAATGTGTACATACCTGCATCTCAATGGGTACATACCTGCATCTCAATGGGTACAGACCTGCATCTCAATGTGCACATACCTGCATCTCAATGGGTACATACCTGCACCTCAATGTGCACATACCTGCATCTCAATGGGTACATACCCACATCGCAATGTGCACATACCTGCATCTCAATGTGTACAGACCTGCATCTCAATGGGTACATACCTGCACCTCAATGTGCACATACCTGCATCTCAATGGGTACATACCTGCACCTCAATGTGTACATACCTGCATCTGAATGTGTACATACCTGCATCTGAATGTGTACATACCTGCATCTCAATGGGTACATACCTGCATCTCAATGTCTACATACCTGCATCTCAATGTGTACAGACCTGCATCTCAATGGGTACATACCCACATCGCAATGTGTACAGACCTAGATCTCAATGTGTACAGACCTGCATCTCAATGTGTACATACCTGCACCTCAATGAGTACATACCTGCATCTCAATGGGTACATACCTGCACCTCAATGTGTACATACCTGCATCTCAATGTGTATAGACCTGCACCTCAATGTGTACATACCTGCATCTCAATGTGTACAGACCTGCATCTCAATGGGTACATACCTGCATCTCAATGGGTACATACCTGCATCTCAATGAGTACATACCTGCATCTGAATGTGTACATACCTGCATCTCAATGTTCACACACCTGAATCTCAATGTGTACAGACCTGCATCTCAATGTGTACAGACCTGCATCTCAATGTGTACAGACCTAGATCTCAATGTGTACATACCTGCATCTCAATGGGTACATACCCGCATCGCAATGGGTACATACCTGCATCTCAATGGGTACAGACTTAGATCTCAATGTGTACATACCTGCAACTCAATGGGTACATACCTGCATCTCAATGAGTACATACCTGCATCTGAATGTGTACATACCTGCATCTCAATGTTTACACACCTGAATCTCAATGTGTACAGACCTGCATCTCAATGTGTACAGACCTGCATCTCAATGTGTACAGACCTAGATCTCAATGTGTACATACCTGCATCTCAATGGGTACATACCCGCATCGCAATGGGTACATACCTGCATCTCAATGGGTACAGACTTAGATCTCAATGTGTACATACCTGCATCTCAATGTGTACATACCTGCATCTCAATGTGTACACACCTGCATCTGAATGTGTACATACCTGCATCTCAATGGGTACAGACTTAGATCTCAATGTGTACATACCTGCAACTCAATGTGTACATACCTGCATTTCAGTGTTTCTTAGCAGGATGCCACTACAGCCAGGCTTGTACAATAGCTCACCGTTGGAAGCATACCCTGTGGTCGAAACTACTGGACTCGTCTCAGTCAAACCATACCCTGGCACATGCAACAAGAAATTAAGGATGTTACATGAGGCCAGATTACATCTTTATTTGCAGATGAAGGATGAGGAAGCAATGCGGATGTTATTTTACTACTTATTTATACTTTTCAATCAATCAGAGTGTCAGTATTATTACATGTAGAATCTTGTATTCATGCCTACAAAAGCTGTCTTCACCACTGCTCCGCATTGCATCTGATACAACAGTTTATCTTCTGAATTATGTTATTTCTCAGATGTAATTTACACACATGTAAATAGTCTGTAACTAATGTGGACTCTTTTGTCCTGTTTACCGAATTGGAATAAAGAAAGTTAATAAATTGAAAGATTCAACTCAAGGAATAAGGGATTCATGGTAATTCTGGTGTCAGACACTTTCAATGATGATGCCGATGCTCGATGTTTGCATTATCATTTTACATATGGATCTAAAATCATCAAAAATACAAAGGATCTTTCGTTAAATTTGATGATAACACTCCGCTTTTGTGTTTTCATTAAGAAATTGTCATATTGGTAAACAGTACCCTGTGTCAGTTTATCGATTCCCGAAATTCGTCTTCTGAATTCGTCTTCTATTTCCTTGGAGAGTGGGGCAGCACCTGACCCCACCTTCCGCACGCTGGACAGATCATACTTCAACACCAGGGGGCTCTTCGCCATAAATACAATTACAGGTGGCACCACTGGCATAACTGTGATCTGAAAGTAAACATGCTCAAGGTTGGCTTTGTGACTAATTCACTAGGAGCTTAAATTCCATGATTAAATTTTTAAATTGTCAGGTTATAGACTCCATGTTATAGTTTCTTTGCAAATGTGTTTGAACTCCGAAAATCCCTCAAACAAACACCATATACGAAGATTTCAGAACACGTAAAACAAAGTTTTCAGATTTTTGCCCTGCACTGTTCAAGGCTCTCCCACCCCGGAAATTTTTAAAGGCTGCTGAAGAGTGTGAGACCAAAATAAAGAGGATTTCCAAACAACTTTGTAAATTTTATATTTTAACAGTTATTTTCTGTTAATTAAGAGAAAAAAATGAAGATAAGTACACACTTGAAATTTTGAAAAATATTTTTTACTTTTCTGCCTGTAACTGATTGTCAAACATACCTTTCGTTCCCAAATTTTACTCTTTAACACTGGAAATGTATCATTTCCCATATAAATATATACATATAAATCTAAAACACACCTTGTGTTTTTCAATGGCTTTCAGGAACACCTCTGGCACAAATCTGGGAAGTGTTATGATTTTATGTCCCTTTGCCAAGGCAGACCCGAGGATAACAAAGAGTCCATATGAGTGGAAGAAAGGAATAAACGCCAGGATGACCTCCTTGTGGTTATGGGGCAAGGCAGGATCTTTTAGTTCAGGCTGGCTGAAAACAAATGTTCATCAAATCAGATGTTATTCTAAAAATCTGTTATAAAATAGATTATGTAGCAGGAAATATAAAACAAAATGGTCATAAGTTGTTATGTGAGATATTTAATGGAGGTGAGGCATCCATTATTAATGTTTTATACATTATGACTTGAATTAGTCACACCCATATCAATTTCACAATATTATAAGTGGTCATAATGGTCCAGAAATGAACATTGGAACAAATTGTCTTTATTCTAATGATGGTAATATCTCCCAGAATAATATATCCAAATAAATCTGTTCTATGAGCTTGTATTGAAACCTCGGGACAACTTTGCATTTTCTGGAGAACCTAATTTTCTTTTTAAATAAATGTTAATTTCATTATTTTCTTTTTGTTATGTGTATTTCAACGATGGTGAATTTGGCTTACTTCCAGGACCAATTACTACTTTCATATTGAATTTTGATAATGTGCAAAAGAAAAAGGTATTTTTTATTTATACTTAAAAATCAGTGATTAACAAAAAATAAATAATATAATAATAATATCCTCGTGCAGGATTTGCAAATTAACATGAAAGGAAACCAAAAGAATATGAAAACCAAAGTTATGCAATATTTTCCAAAGCTTGATAAAATCTCGCAAGCCAAGCCTGAGATTTTCCAATACTGGGCCAAAATACTTGGTTCCACACTACAATTTGCTTTTTCTCTTTTCAACCACATGTAGACTAAGGGCATGTAAACTCTTGCACCCCATTTCTGTCAATATGATGTTTCAAATTAGATCAAAAATAGTTATGTACTTCCTAAAATGTAAAGGCTATAATCCATACAATGTTAATATAGTAAATCATTTTTAGAAAATGTAAATGTTACCTTATGCTTTAAAAAAAATATTTCTTTTATGAAGTTGAAAATTGTGTTCCAAGAGAAATGAGAAAAAAAGCGGTGGACCACCCTGTGAATAATTGGAAATTTACAAATTTTGCACCCCCTGTTGTTTAATTGCTTATAATATTTGTAATGAACTACAATGTATTGTCACACACAATGAGCACAGGATTATAGTGTTCTGTGGGACACTATTGATTTCCATAATTCCCTCAAGTGGATCACATACTTTTGTGATTTTTAAGAAGTGATCTCAGATTTGGGCAGAAATATCAATCAAGGTAAGGCTAAGTTGAGTTTTGAAACAATAAATTTAAGGATTGGATGGCACAGATAAAAAATATCCACACTTCAATGTCATGAAGTGGAAAATTGATAACTTTATTCTTGGATTAAAATGTTCTCATCCAAGGTTGTGATTTCAGCTTTCATCCCATTAGTTGTATATGACAGAACGGAAATTGGCATTACATTGATCACACAATTTCCACACTATCTTTGTTTTTCAGATGCCCTATAATTATAATGGTGGTCTGAGCCCTAAAATAGGCAAAATAAGTGCGAGGTAATACAAGAAAGATATGGACAGATGCCTTGCCAAGTTATAACATCTACACACCAGACCTATTTATCATTGTTACACTTACTCGCATTGAATGATGTTAGCTACGACGTTATAGTGGGTGAGCATGACGCCCTTGGGTAGACCTGTAGTGCCAGACGAGTAGGGAATCACTGCTACGTCATTCCTGACGTCATAAGTCACGTGGTGAGGGAAGGCACTCCCGTCATCCATCACTAATTCCATCACTGGAATACACCCCTCAGACTGTCCAACCACAAAGGTCTCCTGCAGATACAACACAGACATCATCAGCATAGGATTGTATTGACAGGTCTGTTCATGATAGTGCAGAATAATGAAAAGGAAATGTTTATTTGAACCAACATTAAGCAGCCTTACATTTACATTTATAATACAAGTGTCCATAACACAAAAAAGAGTCAATTAAGTTGGATGTCGTCTTTGAGACATCAAATATGCTTCCATTAATAATATAGTATTGAAATAATAATATAGTATTAAAATAATATAGTATTGAAGGTTTCCCTTTTTGTCTCCATACCTATCTCTAAAAATACCCCTCTAACCCCTATAACTTGAATAATATTACATGATGACTAGAAATATTATCTTCTTGATTCCCAAAAGACATTTGAAATGATGTTCCACCTCGAAGGGTGTAATAATTAATAAATCAACACATGAAATTGAATTAAGGATATTATTGAACATTAATCAATCATTGAACATTAATTCCGATATGATCCCAGAATATTCATATTTTTTTAAATATCCATATATTCTTAATATTCTTTAAATATCCATATAATTTCATAATTCTTTATGGCAATCCTATTGATATGCACTTCCCAATTTAATGTTTCATTTAATGGGAGTCCGAAGAGTCTGAAGATCACTGAACTATTTTACTTTGAATTTTTCTATTTGTGTATGTAATTCAGGAACTTGTTTATGACTTGTTTAAGTGTGACATTTCGCTAATAATTTTGATTTGAAAATATTCACCTATTTGGTTAAGTTCGTAATCTATTATTTCTTCAATTGTCTTATTTTCATTTCTTGTAAAACAACATCTTTCATGTGTGTTATCATCAGCATTAATTGTGAATATAAATTGTCACTAGTGTTATTTATTTGTTCTTGAATTGATCAAAATACTCTCTCGGTTCGCGGTTACATTTTAAATAATATATCTATTAGATTCAGGATCCATATTCATAAAATTAAACATTTGATAATATCTTGGTATTATGAAAAATACAGCATTCAAGTATACGTTTTAGCTTGTGACGCCAAATTAAATGGAATTGATTGCAATGGAACCTCAATAGTTTATATCGAGATACTTGTTCTACACCTCGGTGCGTCTGAAAAGTGTACTCAATATTCTTTCAAAGCACCAAAGTCCGATAATAGTATAATACCCTGATATAAATTTGATATGCACTTATGAAATCTAATAATGTATATATGTGAAGTACCTTAACCTTAACTCCTGCCCGCTTCGTGGCTTCTTTGGCATGTTTGTCCATGTCTCCCGCTCCCACGGTGAACACGTACTGCGCCCCACAGTCCACCAACTGGTGAGCGATCTCAGCTGAAATATAACACCTTATATGTCTGTGTATCGTTTTTTTATCCACAACACATCCTCAATTTGATTAGATTGAAATTATTTAAAAAAAAGAATAAACTCTAATCTTAACATGATGTCATCATTCTTTAGAAATGTTGCGATACAGTCACTTTTGGCCAATGCTTGTGACCACCCCCCTTGTTTTACCAAATTCACGTAGTCAATTTGTATCATCCAAGAAATCTTCCATTTCCGTTGTTATAAGTGTTGCCATGGTTACTTACGGACGGTGTACATGGGGTTAACAGTGGAGACGATCGCCCCAGCTTGCAGGATGCCATAGAAAATGAACGCGAACTCAGGAATATTGGGTAGTAATATTGCAACAACATCTCCCTTCTTTACGCCTCTCCTGGCCAAGCCACTGGCCACCCTCCTACTGTAGTCCCGGATCTGCCGGAATGTATAGGACCTGCCCGACTCTCCACAGATCTACAATTAACATATACTGTAAGGGACCTGCCCGACTCTCTCCACAGATCTACAAGTAATATATACTGTAAGGGACATGCCCGACTCTCTCCACAGATCTACAAGCAATATATACTGTAAAGGACCTGCCCGACTCTCCACAGATCTATAACTAATATATGCTCTACACAGATCTACAAGCAATATATATTGGTGGGAACTTGCCCAACTCTCCACAGATCTATATTTACCATATAGAAACTGTGATACAAGCAAGCTATTTCACTAACATCAACTGAAAAACAATGACCATGGTTATTGTGTTTTGCTGAAAGTGCCAAGTACTGGCTGTACTCTTTTGACCATCAGGTGGCCACATGTATACAATCATGTGACCTCTATTGTGGTTTGTCGGGGTGTTAGGCCTGCACCATTAGACAAACATTAATGGCCAACAGGACTCAGTGTAAGCCAAATCTCTCCATTGCCCCAATGTGAAGGTGCCGAACTGTTAGTGAAACTTACTAAGTAGGTGTTTGCACAAGATAACTGGTCAGCTAAACAAAGTTTTTGACGAAAGTGTCCAATGGATGATTTGGATTTTAGCAGAAGACTCATCCACTTTCAAATGGAACATAAATTTGTGATGGTGATATGATGGGAAACAACTTTTGATCGCATAGTTGGGGTATAAACACTTAAAATATGCAAAGAAAAGTGCTTGAAAATCTACTTTCATGAATGCTTTAAAGAATAGTGACTTACTATGGCAACATCATCGGAGAACTCATCAAATTGTTTGAATATAGCCTGTGGCAGAGTGATATGTGGAATCTCCACATCTGGCAGGGAGCTTTTAACCATGGTGCTTCCAGCAAAAGGTAGGGCCAGCTTTTGGTAGTTTGCACCTTATGTACTTTATGTACAGGGGACTCAGCAACTCCTACATTTGTTATGTATATTTACATATGTATGCATGTACTAGGTCAGTGAATACAGGTCATCATGATAACAAGATAACTGTATCTCACATCACCCTGACACATCCCAATATACTTTGCATAACATTTACCTTCTGTACTTTGAGCAGTGATTTGTAGATTAGTAAAACTGAGTTTTTGCCTGATAGAATTGGCGTATTCGCTGATAAGATAAGCAGATATATCGTAATATTAATATTTAGTCATCTTCTGGACTATATGTTGAGCGCTATGGACATACCTGGTTCTGAAATATGCATAATGTTTAAATATCAGTAATTACTGTTATCTTTGTTGATGTGCTATCTCGCTTTTTGGTTCGCAGCGGTGCCCTCTGGTGGAATCTGTTGAGGTTCCGCTAGGTTTTGTACAAAGGGGCCCACATGGGTAAAATGTAGAAATTAGACAGCTACACGAGTGTGAAACAGCTGCACAAGTTAAGAGACAGCTATAACAGTGAAAGACAGCCACACAAGTGAGAGATGACATCCCTTCCCAGCTGAAGGCACTTGTTTATATGATTAATGTCATCAAATTAAGCAAAACTACACTTTAAATGTATTTAAATTGTCTTTTGGTAGAATCCCGTGACGAGCTCACAACCGCCATGTTTTTGCGCTTTTACAGAATGGCTACAGCTGTCCATCACGAGAAATGGAAGACGTTGAAGTTGAACATGGAAAGTAAAATACTTCCTATTACAGTGGATAGCACAGCGACATATTTTACCCATCATAAATGGCGTCAAAAGAGAACACATTATCTATTATATATATATATATATATATATATATATATATATATATATATATATATATATATATATATATATATATATATATATATATGTAATATATATATATATATATATATATATATATATATATATATATATATATAAACTATATATAGCTTTTGGAACATTCCACTTCTCAAAATAATTGTATTGTTTGGCATATAATTATTTATATTTATATACCACATAGTTCTGATAAACGCCAAATATATTTGGTGAATGTAAAATAATGCAATGTTATTCTAAATAAACGATTAAATGCTGTCTGAGTTACTTCTCAATATCAATTGCCAATGAATAACCATTCAATATCATACATTATTTGGCACACAGTTGGTGTATTATAACAGCGTTATATCTTATGTTTAACATCTAAAAATTGTATTTCCTGAATCTTGAATCAAACTTTTGCAAGAAGTTGCTCTGCTCGAGCCTTTGAGAAATTGAACTACTCAGAAATATGAAAGTGATAACTGCAAACACCAAGACCGTTTCACAGGGGAAATATTTAATCATATTTTGTATTCACCAACAAATAAAACATATTAACAGAAACTTTAAATACCATATATTTATGATTTTGATTCCAAACATAACTTTATTATAGTTTTGACTTAATTCATCAGGCGCCATTATTAAATTGCTACAAATTATCAGTTAATGAAATTGCAGATATGTATTTTGGGGTTTTATAAGGCATTTGTGCACATATAGTAATAGGTGTTATCGTGTGTTATACTCTCTGATGTGCAACATTGAAATATCCATTTTATTTAATAAACAGCACTCTGTTTGACCAAATATTTGTTTCCAATTCATTATTTTGCTGATATTTAGAAACCTCTATAAAATACTTTGCGATAAATAATCTCGAAATGACATCGTTAATTTTCCAAAGATTCCGATTTAGGAACTGACATTTTAAAGTATAGAAAAGATAAAATTTCCTGTAAATTGATATCTACAAAAGTCAAACTCAACAATTGTATTTTCTGACAACGTATTTCTATTCTTGTATTAAAATCTGCATTAGATCATAAACATCCAAGATCTCTCAAAACTTGTTTTGTGACTGATATACATACCAAGTAATGTAGAAATATGTTCAATCGGTAAAATTTTATCACGAAAATAATAATATACAATCAAACAAGTGACAGGGCAAAAACGTGAATCCTGCACATAACAGAGTTGTTTGAATGAGGGATAAAATCACGGGGCCCTGGTGAGCATAAATCAAACAGATAAGATAACAAGGTCATCATATCAGATGACTTCATCTGGAGTATAAATTAGTCAGGTGGATATATTTGGTGCGGACGGAGTGAGCAAAGTCCGCCCTCAGTGCGACATTGTTTGAGAATTAACAGGTAACATTTTCTCTTATATATATATATATATATATATATATCGATGTAAAGCATGACCTTAATGAATTATATATATTACATATACTTAATTAATGTCAATGTTTCGGCAATATATCCATGGATTAATTAACATTAAACAATTATTAAAGGTGTTGGGGAATAAAAAGTTTAATACTGTGATTTACTGGTGTCACTTGTAGACCATGTGATGTCACGGGAAGTACAACAAGAACTTACTGGTGTAAAACAATGGCTGCTGACAAATGCGTTTGGATATTGCTTCTTATGGCGTCATCTGCATACAGAGAGTCGTCTGCAGTAACTCTGGAGGTTGAGGTTTGTCCGGCACGACCTTGCTTCTGGGGGGAAAGTGATCGTAAATTCTCCTGCCCAGATGGGGGCTGCTACACTATCCCGGAAGACATTGATGACACCGCCGAGGAAGTATATCTACAAAAAAATAATATTTCTACCATTCCGTGCTATTTAGACCTATACCAATGCAAGGTTTTAGACCTCGCTGAAAATGTCATTTCTCATATAGATGATAATGCTTTTTATTATTGTGCTAGTATGGAACTGTTGAGTTTGGCTGGGAACAAGTTAACAACACTCGGAGATCATTACTTTAAAGATCTTGACGAGCTCCGTTATTTGTACCTAAACGCTAATCAGATAACACACATAAATGCAAATGTCTTCGAGATGGACCTAAAATATTCTTTGGAAAGGCTTGACTTGAGCGACAATGTTATATCAGAACTGGACCATAATGCTTTTTCCGATTTGCAAGCTCTGAAATATCTCCATTTACAAAATAACAACATCCAGGATATCAACATGAAACACTTTGCAGGCCTTCAGAGTCTACAGGAACTAGAACTTGATAGAAACCAAATTCAGATGATTCCAAACGATACATTCACGGCGCTTACTGGCCTAATCTTCTTGGATTTAGCTTACAATAACATCTCCTCTTTTGAGTGCCATTCTTTCAGAGGACTAACAAATCTCAAGATTCTCAACTTGGCTGCCAACAACATTAAGTTCTTGTTGCCTGAGTATTTTAGGGATGTGTCAGCCCTGGAATCTTTGCATCTGGATTATAACCCCCTGATCACTATAAATCCAGTTACTCTTCCAGTCGGGCTGCTCAACATTACGATCACACATATGGATCACCTTAATTCTATTGCTGAAGGAGCCTTCTCTGGCATCGATAAGCTTGAGGTTGGTGCAATTAATAACAAACACAAAACAAGAAAAACTTGAATTTCTGTAGAATTAGAGTCAATATACAGCATTATGTTAATATTGTATAATTACTGAATTTCTGCAGAAATATACTGCATTAAATTAAAATTGTATAATTACTAATGTTTATCATATCATGCTAATGAGATGAATATTCGTTAAAGTATATCTATCAGGTATTGGGTGTCACCATATCTTACCATTTTCCTCATTCTTTTAATATATTTATTTGGCAGAGAGTGTCATAATTTATCACCATTTCCCCATTACTTCAGTGCATTTATCAGGCAATGAATGTCATAATTCATCCCCATTTCCCCCATTCGTTCAGTGTATTTTGTTCTTATTCTTTCTATATCTTTATTGCATTCAATGTTTCTACATCACACCATTTTCCCAATTATTTCAGTTTATAGTCAAGCAAAATTTGAACTCTCTCTCCATCACACCATTTTCTTTCTGTATATTTGTCAAGCAATGAGTGTCACCATATCTCACCATTTTCCTCATTATTTTAATCTATTGTTTTAAAGAATGAGTGTAATTCTTCATTAATATTTCCCTCATATTTTCAGTGGGTACACATTACTGACTGTAAAGCCCTGACTGAGCTGTCTCCCGCCATATTTGATCAAGGAGCCGTCATCAGACATCTGAGCCTCGCAAATAACAACCTGGCCAGTTTGGAGAGGCACATCGTCAACTGGAATCACGTCAAAAGCGCGGACCTCTCCGGAAACAGGTGGAAGTGCGACTGTATGTTTGAATGGATCAAAGAAATCAACTTACCGGAGAAAAACAGAAGTGCTATCATGTGAGTGCTGCAATTCTCAATTACCCATTTCAAAATAGACGATAGCGTTTTATTGAATCATTAAAGCACACACACACACACTCATACACACACATAAACAATTCATCATAGACGTAAATACATTTATAAATCTATTTTGACGATCGCATAAATATTTATTGACTTTTGCCATCCCTGAATATTTTTAGCTGTGAGGGTCCATACATGAGGAAGGGGCCTGAAAGCAAAGCAAATTTATTCATATGTTAAAAGTACCATTGTAATCTATATTCAATCTATGACACTTAAACGTGAAAAAAATGCTATTTTTTGTTGTTTTTCTTTTGTCAAAAGGTGTTCACACCCGGCGCACCTGAGTGGGAAGTCTGTTGCTGAGGTGGACTTTGATGACTTCGTGTGCAGCCGGTACACGACCCTGGGAGGTGTGAACGGTATAGCCCTGGGTTTGATCGTTGTTGTCACTCTCATCTTCGTCAGTAGCATGACACTGTTTATCTTTAAATATCGACGCCAGGTTTTGCCCTGTTGGTTTGGTAAAGCTGGAAAATATATTGCCTTGTATAATGCCAACGATACCGAAGATGCCGTGACCACAGGAGAGAACAGAGCGACCTCTATTGTCAAGAACAGAAATACACTGCCCGCACCTGTAGCGGTTTAATTTGAAGTGAAACTTTACACAGTGACGTTATTTTCTGTAACGAGGAAAGATCGCTGTCATAGTTGTATTTAAACCATTGTTAATTTGAGATTCTTCTCGCATGTTTTCATGTCAATTGAATACACAAAATCCAATTATCTGTCTCTGAATATTTTCATATTTGATCACCAGAAAGCATCTGCACTCGGCAGGATCCAGTGCATATATTCTGCAATGATTTGCTGTGTATTCCGTAATTCCAATTATTCTATATACTGATTAAATGAAATCACTTTATCAATTAATAGCTGTGTCTGTTAACTTGTTGAGAATGACGCCAATCATATTTTCTATAATGTAATTGTATACTAACACTTTACACAACAATGCTTTGACTTATGGAGTATTGAGGCTAATAAATAAAAATACTTTCATGCTAAACTTTTAATAAAAAAAATGTTTGATTTATAAAAAAGGATATCCAATATTTTGTTTTCATCACTTTGAAGGCATCTGTTAGATTGTATGGTGATAGCTGGCTCGCTGGTGACATACCTTCGCGGAAGCTGGTTTTGGGTAGTAATATGAAGTCAGAGTATTCTGGCAAACAAATAAGAATATAATTGTGATGATAAATCTTTGTATTTTCCTATCAATATATCATTGAATATTATTTTGTAAGAAAGTATTAACTTGATGGTATGTGGACATCTGGTTATGTTTTGTGTGGATGGTTTTGCCATTGTAACCTGTATGACTTATGTGGACTATTTTGCTGTTTGTAACCTGTATGCCTTATGTGGAGTATTTTGCTGTTGTAACCTGTATGTCTTATGTGGAGTATTTTGCTGTTGTAACCTGTATGTCTTATGTGGAGTATTTTGCTGTTGTAACCTGTATGCCTTATGTGGAGTATTTTCCTGTTTGTAACCTGTATGTCTTATGTGGAGTATTTTGCTGTTTGTAACCTGTATGTTTTATGTGGAGTATTTTCCTGTTTGTAACCTGTATGTCTTATGTGGAGTATTTTCCTGTTTGTAACCTGTATGCCTTATGTGGAGTATTTTCCTGTTTGTAACCTGTATGTCTTATGTGGAGTATTTTGCTGTTGTAACCTGTATGTCTTATGTGGAGTATTTTGCTGTTGTAACCTGTATGTTTTATGTGGAGTATTTTCCTGTTTGTAACCTGTATGTCTTATGTGGAGTATTTTGCTGTTGTAACCTGTATGCCTTATGTGGAGTATTTTCCTGTTTGTAACCTGTATGTCTTATGTGGAGTATTTTGCTGTTGTAACCTGTATGCCTTATGTGGAGTATTTTGCTGTTGTAACCTGTATGCCTTATGTGGAGTATTTTGCTGTTTGTAACCTGTATGTTTTATGTGGAGTATTTTGCTGCAGTAACCTGTATGTTTTATGTGGAGTATTTTGCTGCAGTAACCTGTATGTTTTATGTGGAGTATTTTGCTGTTGTAACCTGTATGCCTTATGTGGACTATTTTGCTGTTGTAACCTGTATGTTTTATGTGGCATATTATGCGGTTGTAACCTGTTTGTCGATATGTCTAATAAAACATGTATAGGAACAAGCATTAATATAATATGTAGTTTATCTTTAGAATAGGATGTACAGAGATAAAATGAGGTTAGGTTATGCGATCTAATATTTTTCAAACTCATAATGTATTTGTCATGGTCATTGATCAATAATTGAGAATTATTCAATAAAATTTAAAATGTAACTTTTAATGTTTGAGTGTTGCGTTCATAGGGAATCTATAAAGCTAAGAAAGTGATAGAATTGTTTAATCCATGCAATGCCTATTCTCCCTTCTGTCAGATACAACTGAAGCGATGAAAGCTGAAACCACAAAGATTGTTTGAATGTACACAAAACCATTCCGTTTTGTATTTGTCTATATGGAAAAACTCGTAGATGACACAGCAACCACATACCTCAGTGTGCAGGTAGTCACAACAATCTCAAACCATGTTTCCTTTCTGGCCCTGGAGCACACCAAAGAACATTCTGGTTATTGATTTGCTTTGATGTTTCCATTACCATCATCATGTCAGAGATCCACACACACTGAACTTGGACATGCTCAGAACTTGGACATGCACAGAACTAGGACACGCACTGAAAGAGGACACGCACATAACAAAGACACGCATGGAAAATGGACATGGAGGGAACTAGGACATGCACAGAGCTAGGACATGCACAGAACTAAGACACGGACTGAAAGAGAACACGCACATAACAAAGATACGCATGGAAAATGGACATGTAGGGAACTAGGACATGCACAGAGCTAGGACACGCACTGAAAGAGGACACGCACATAACAAAGACACGCATGGAAAATGGACATGGAGGGAACTAGGACATGCACAGAGCTAGGACATGCACAGAACTAAGACACGGACTGAAAGAGAACACGCACATAACAAAGATACGCATGGAAAATGGACATGTAGGGAACTAGGACATGCACAGAACTAGGACACGCACTGAAAGAGGACACACACATAACAAAGATACGCATGGAAAATGGACATGTAGGGAACTAGGACATGCACAGAACTAGGACATGCACAGAACTAAGACACAGACTGAAAGAGGACATGCTGAGAACGAGGACACGCACATAACAAAGATACGCATGGAACATAGATATGCACAGAACTAGAAGATAAAGGACACGCCCAATCAAGGACACAAGGACTCGAGGTCATACACTGAATGAGGACACGCCACTAGATTATGGAAAAGGTTACAATAGGAACTATGTCAGCATAGCTTCTGCAGCGACATGCAGAAATTTTCTGTCATTCTGTTCGTCAACTTTGATTTCCTCTGGAACTACTTGGTGGAGTTTTTTTTTAAATCCCTAGCTTTTAATGATTTGTCAAGTATGCAATATTGTGCCTTTACTTAGGCATTGAACTATCAATTACCAAGAACAACTATTCTTGTTAGCTCAATATAACTTTAGTTTTAGACTTTCACAAAATATAGGATGGTGGTAAAGAAACCTCAGCTACTTCTGCTTCTGTTTTCTAGGAAAAGATTTACATGATCACTTATGGAGCAATTCACAGCCATTCAGAATAGTATATACAAATATTATGAAAGTTGACCATGGCTTTAAATGAATAATTGGATTCTCACATTTATACATTATTATCATTCAGCGCCATTAAGCTATAAAAACTAAGTGGTTGTATTTGCGCAGTCAGTCATCAATGCAAAGCACAGAGATATTTGACATGGACACATATGAGACCAGTGAACAATGGCAATAATGCATTGCATTATGTTCTATGGACATGCGTCAATACATCGCAGCCATTAGTTATATTAGCATTCGTACATACTACATTATGTATAATGCTCTGCTGGGTACATAAGTGGTGCTGAATGTGGAAACTGTTTTGTGTGAAACAGAGAGATGTCACTGAGGGAAGCTGTGAGCAAGGGCCTCTCCATAAGTGGGGTCAACTATGTATTTGGGCCCACCAATGGCACTGTACCTCTGTGGAGAAGGTATTTATCATCGGCATTCTATCATTATCATATTTTTAATCCTGAAATTTAGAGTGCAAATGGTTCCACAATGTACATGTGATTTTAGAGAGTTTATCGCACTAATAAACAGCTTGTAAAGATGTATGATTAGATGAATGTATATTTCATAACATGACATGATTTCAACATTAAGGGCCTTTGCTTATTCATTTACAGTCATCCTTGTGAATTCTTTTCAATCTAAATTTCAATTATATATGTCACATTTATATAGTTTACAAAATCTGCCATGTTTACTTTATATAAATAAGAACAAAAGCGGTTTATTTTTTTCCACAGAGACTTTATTGCTTTCACTAGATTCTTGAAGTAATACTTGATATTTGGGTATTTGTTTCAGGTTGGTCTGGATGCTAGTCATTGGTACCTGCTTTGGTTACTTAATTTACAATGTCACCATGAGGACCCACATGTTTCAGTCTAATCCTAAACTGATGGACCAGACAGTTTTCTACAATAACACAATAGAATTCCCAAAATTGACGATATGCAATAAGAACAATATGAGGTTAAAATCCTTAAATTGACGATATGCAATAAACACAATTTGTAGAAGTTAAAATTCCTTCATTGACGACATATACTTGGAACAATATGGGGTTAAATCCCTATATTAACGATGCAATAACAATTTTAAAATCTCTCAAAGTAATAAGAACAATTATAGGTTAAAATCCCTAAACATACGTTATAAAAACAATTTTAGGTTAAAATCCCTAAACATACGTTATAAAAATAATATGCAGTAAAATCCATATTTCATGTGGAAACCTAAACACCAATTTAATAAGACATTTTAATTTAAATCTCAATTTTTCTTTTCCCTTTGACATAGAAGCATATTTCTTTTCCAGAGCTACCGAGGTTTATTACCTTGTAGAGAAGGAAGACAATGCCAGTGATGTTTTATTCAGGGGAGATATTGGCATGTATGCTATGTTGACAGACCTGTATTCCCTGCCATCAAGATCTGTGACACCTCGGACACTGGATTTCATGAGACGGATGTATGGTCACCATTTCAAAGAGCTGGAAAAAGGTGGAATGTTTGATCAAGCCGAACTCTTCACAAAGACTGGACACACTCTTGATGACATGCTGATCAGGTGAAATATATGACCACCAAATTCATAAAAGTCGGTCTAATATCTATAGACACAAGAGGATGTTTTTACTTTCAATTATGATGTGCATAAAACATTATAATGATAATAAATCCTTTTTTGAAACTTGGTAGATTACACAAAATAGTTCGCCCAGCTGACTAATAAAACACATTATATAATAATATTAAGGCTTCAAATGTAAGTATCCAGTCTATTTCATAGCCATCTAACTATGGGGGTAGCTTCATAGGTTTGCTGTTTCCCTTACGTGCATGTCTGGTACTGCATCCACGTGTACAAACTTTATTGATAATGGCATCAACGTCATTGTCATAATCAGAACCTATTATGATGTGTTTCGAATTCTACAATTCAAACTAGTTCACGTCTGTGGTACAGTTACTCTACCTACATCACTCTGAATATTCCTAAACTACATTCCTAAACACCAAAACTGTGTTCTATAGTTAAAGCTACGATGGAAACGCAGGGGTGACCCCAGGTCTTTGGGGCCTCAGGGGCATACGTGTTTAATATATGATAATGTAATATAATTATCTATATGTCGTCTTTGCCAAAATGAAGCCTATTATGCCTCACTGATATATTGTATAGCAGCAGATCTTTTTATTTTATCACTCCATGGACATGTCTCCATGGACATATCTAATTGAGGTTATGCAGCAAATGACCGTCCTTCTGACAATACTTTTGATATCCTCCCAATATACCAAAGGCTGGTCATCATTTGCAAACGAAAATTCAATGCTTTAAAAATAGCTCATTATTTCAGCAAAATCTGTTTAATATAATTCGTTGGATATTATTTATACCCCGTATATATAGATATATTGTATCTAAAATTATATTTCCAGCTGTGAATGGGCGGGTGCTCCATGCAATAGCAGTTGGTTCAGGACGCAGCTGACCGATGGAGGTTTATGCTTTGAATTCAACAGTGATGATGAGAATTCACTTTCTGTCAGAAGCAACGGTGAGACAAGCTCCTAATGGTGTCTATCTGGAGAATACATTTTTTATTGATCTTTACTGAAAATGAATGACAGAAATTCTACTTGGAAGGTTCTTAAGGATCAGGTTCCAATAAAACTAGAGGTACAGTTCTGCATAAGTTGATGTCGAAGAACTGCTAGGATATGAGTATATAACATCGAAATAGTTATTTTGTATTATATTAGGCATTTATAGAATGAATTGGGGCTTCACGCTATATCCACAAAATTAGGATATATATATATATATATATATATATATATATATATATATATATATATATATATATATATATATATATATATATCTCCTATATATATATATATATATATCTCCTATATATCTATATATATATATATATATATATATATATATATATATATATATATATATATATATATATATATATATATATATATATATATATATATATATATATATATATATATATATATATATATATATATATATATATATATATATAAAACAAGAGCTTCGTTCTAAAAACTGATTAATATAATTAAGTCCTATTTGGTTAAAAAACATACTATCAAGGAAGTATAAAAAGTGTCAAATAACGTATATAAATTTGTCACATTAAAATATTAAGTCTTTGTAAGATCAAAAAGTTGCCATTTATCACCTTCATAAACAGTAATATAATTCTTAACTCTGTATTTATATCCATTGGAAGTTGATTTAATGCTGCTTTGGTAGCTTTGTCAGCAGTTTAATATCCTTAAATGCCAATATAATTTGGGATAAAAAATATTGTATTTCTTTATTTTTGTGGGTACAAAGCCTTTGATGCCTTTCTAAAATGACAAATGTCAGAATATGGTTTTCAATAAAACAAATGTCATAAAATCGCTTTGTGAAAAGTGTCCACATGATCTAGTGGCAAATAAATTGCATAGAGCTAAGTTGAATAAATTGATGCTTTGCTTGGAAGGCGTCCAGAATAATTGTAATTGATCTGAAGAGCAGCTGCCGAAGCCTTGTCTTCATTCAATGGTCCATCAGTGTGAATACACTGATATCCAGTAAAACACATTTCCTTTAGCATTGATATCTCAACTTTGTAATGATTTTGTGATACTATGTGCAAAAGTCTGTATTGTACTGAGTTTACTTTTGAAAAGATCAACATAATTTGGATTGAACAGGGTATCGTTTACTCAGGATAAGAAACAATTTTCACTCGGAAAGACAAACATTTCTCTTCTTAAATTAAATGGTTATATGCCTCAACTGCCAAGCTATGTGCAGGTGATTTGGATCGAGTATTTTAATGGACATGCTGATCCATACATCAGACACCCATTTTACAGTGCTGTGTATAATTGTAACAGAACTGAGCAACCAATGGTGAGGTAATGGTGAGAACACATAATATAATAGTTCTGAATAATATTGAGCATTGGCATCTCAACATATGATATGATATATGGATATAGGTGTAGCTGGAGGCTTGGTGCTGATTCTGAACATTGAGCAATATGAGTATATGGTGCGTCGCTCCCAGAGTGCTGGACTCCTACTGATGATTAGCAAGGGATCCAGGACAGAGAGGATGGTAGATTACAGCCTGTCTGTGGACTACGGAGCAGAAACTGATATCTCCCTGACCAGTACCAGAGTGAGACTCACACAACCATTAATAGTTTTGAAGAAAATGAATGAATGGTTGCTTAGAGGCACATCAACCACTAAGGTCATTTAGAAAATATAAAATTGATAAGATTATCATATTTGCAGATACTAATTTATGTATATGGAGCAGATTGACATCAAGACACAGATGAAAATGTCCTACTCTTTCTTTTCATGATGCCAATCGCGAATTTAAAATATTCCAATGCTGGATAATAATATGAAAATATAGTGGAAACAAATGATCAGCCGGTGGAATAATAAAGGTCATCATTATCTTTTCAGTATGAGAACCTGGGACCTCCTTATTCAACGTGTCAGATGGAACCTTATGAGGACTGCATGCTTGACTGCCTCAACAAATACATTAATACAACATGCCAATGTCTTGATATTTTCATGACCGGTAAAAGATCAATTAAACTTAAAAGAGGAATATTTCATTTCCAATCATAACCGCTAGACATTTAGTAAACAAATGCATTTCTGGTTAGTACACACGTATGAAAGTGCCCATCTTTACCATCTATAGATGATGTTAAACTCTACAGAGTAAATTAATGACAAATATTTTATTTCAGGGACTGATAGAAAGTGCTCCCCTGTGGAGTCATTAGCGTGTGCCTGGCCAAAAACAGGTGAGAGCAATCAAGATTTATATCAACGCCTCATCCAAAAATAATCATTCTAGTCTTTGTTTGGTAGTCACTACTTATATGCCTGATAATTAACCGGTATATTAATCGGGGGCTTGCGGCACGACCCCGCAGAGGGAGAGTTGCCCGTTCCCAGACCAAGGACTAAAAATCAGGGATATATGTTGTGACTATCCTGAGGTAGTTCCCCTTATAACAAAAACACCTTCTTTCTGGCCTTCAAATTCTTTATAGATGGATTTCACATCACATGGAAATAATATTAATACCCATTTCCACGTTACACTGCAAGGTTTAAAGTTATTAACATATTGTAAAAACACAAAATCCGACCTGTGGGCGTTTATGGGTGAACTACATCTTGTTACTATTTAATATTGATTTTTCTACTCAGAGACATTTTCGCAAAGTCCGGTTTCCAAGAAATGCGAGTGCCGGATGAGTTGTGTCAGATATACCTACACCGTGAACACCGGAATAAGCAGGATTTCCCTATTCGATTCTCAGTATCTCTCCATCAGATCTAATAAGCTCAATCAAGACATGGCCTCCAAGTATACTTCCGGTATGAGAGTCCAGAGTTGGGCTCTGCTCTTTCTCACCAATAAAACCTATGTCAAAGATTTGCATATTATATCAAATAAAACACAAGCTATTGAAATGGAGTTGCGGCACATTGTTCAAGATGCTGAGGACATAATATCAAGTGTTGACGAAAACACTGAACCATCCTACATCTGGCCTGATCTTGATGCCAATATTGGCAACAGTAGCATGAACTGTACGGAATATTACGACGCCTACAAACAGCTGCTCCGAAACTCAAGTGAAGCTGTGTCTAACCTCCTACAAAGTAAATTCTATAACAGATCATCGAGACAAGGATTTGAACCAATGTTGGCCAGTGATATTCTAAACAAGAAAAACATCTTCAGCGCTCTTCTGGAGGATATACTCAGCTCCATGGAGGACTTATTGATTATGACAAGCCATATGTTGCTGAGCAGAAATGAGTGCGGAAACTATTCTGCAGATTTAACCAAGCTTCAAGAATTTTCCTCCACATTTTATATTCCTTTGCATAAAGTGAAAGGTTCTCTGCACTCCCTGTTGGAGAAGGTGACCTCGCTGCAATATAATATCAATAATGATGCTTATATCTCACAGTTCTACATGGAGTGGCAGGAAGATGTAGTGCCCCCAGATTTCACAGCGTACGTCTCCCATTCAATACATTTCTACTTTCACAGTATTCTGCATGTAATCTTAAACTTCCATTTCTAACAATATAAATGAATGATGGGTACATGAAATATAAACTAGATTAATAAAATTCTCTTTTTGCAGAAACAATATGGTCTGGTTGAATGTTTATCTTCGAGATATGGTGTATGAAGATATCAGGCAGATGCCCGCAGACAGTCTGACAGATCTGGTCTGTAAGTATGGTGGTTCCTCTGGTCTGTAGGTATGGTGGTTCCTCTGGTCTGTAGGTATGCTGGTTCCTCTGGTCTGTTGTTATGCTGGTTACTCTGGTCTGTAGGTATGGTGGTTCCTCTGGTATGAAGGTATGGTGGTTCCTCTGGTCTGTAAGTATGTTGGTTCCTCTGGTCTGTAGGTATGGTGGTTCCTCTGGTCTGTAGGTATGCTGGTTCCTGTGGTCTGTAGGTATGGTGGTTCCTCTGGTCTGTAGGTATGCTGGTTTCTCCGGTCTGTAGGTATGCTGTTTCTCTGGTCTGTAGGTATGCTGGTTCCTCTGATCTGTAGGTATGCTGGTTACTCTGGTCTGTAGGTATGCTGGTTCCTCTGGTCTGTTGGTATGCTGGTTCCCTTGGTCTGTAGGTATGCTGGTTCATCTGATCTGTAGGTATGCTAGTTCATCTGATCTGTAGGTATGGTGGTTCCTCTGGTCTGTAGGTATGCTGGTTCATCTGATCTGTAGGTACGCTGTTTTCCCTGGTCTGTATGTATGGTGGTTCCTCTGGTCTGTAGGTATGGTGGTTCCTCTGGTATGAAGGTATGGTGGTTCCTCTGGTCTGTAGGTATGCTGGTTCCTCTGGTCTGTAGGTATGGTGGTTTCTCTGGTCTGTAGGTATGGTGGTTCCTCTGGTCTGTAGGTATGCCGGTTTCTCTGGTCTGTAGGTATGGTAGTTCCTCTGGTATGTAGGTATGGTGGTTTCTCTGGTCTGTTGGTATGCTGGTTCCTCTGGTCTGTAGGTATGCTGGTTTCTCTGGTCTGTTGGTATGGTGGTTCCTCTGGTCTGTAGGTATGGTGGTTCCTCTGGTCTGTAGGTATGGTGGTTCCTCTGGTCTGTAGGTATGGTGGTTGCTCTGGTCTGTAGGTATGGTGGTTCCTCTGGTCTGTAGGTATGGTGGTTCCTCTGGTCTGTAGGTATGCTGGTTTCTCTGATCTGTAGGTATGCTGGTTCCTCTGGTATGAAGGTATGGTTGTTCCTCTGGTCTGTAGGTATGCTGGTTCCTCTGGTCTGTAGGTATGGTGGTTTCTCTGGTCTGTAGGTATGTTGGTTCCTCTGGTCTGTAGGTATGCTGGTTCCTCTGGTCTGTAGGTATGCTGGTTTTTCTGGTCTGTAGGTATGGTGGTTCCTCTGGTCTGTAGGTATGCTGGATCCTCTGGTCTGTAGGTATACTGGTTTCTCTGGTCTGTAGGTATGGTGGTTCCTCTGGTCTGTAGGTATGGTGGTTCCTCTGGTCTGTAGGTATGGTGGTTTCTCTGGTCTGTAGGTATGGTGGTTCCTCTGATCTGTAGGTATGCTGGTTTCTCTGGTCTGTAGGTATGGTGGTTCCTCTGGTCTGTAGGTATGGTGGTTCCTCTGGTCTGTAGGTATGGTGGTTCCTCTGGTCTGTTGTTATGCTGGTTACTCTGGTCTGTAGGTATGGTGGTTCCTCTGGTATGAAGGTATGGTGGTTCCTCTGGTCTGTAGGTATGGTGGTTCCTCTGGTCTGTAGGTATGGTGGTTCCTCTGGTCTGTAGGTATGGTGGTTCCTCTGGTCTGTAGGTATGGTGGTTTCTCTGGTCTGTAGGTATGCTGGTTTTTCTGGTCTGTAGGTATGGTGGTTCCTCTGGTCTGTAGGTATGGTGGTTCCTCTGGTCTGTAGGTATGCTGGTTCCTCTGGTCTGTAGGTATGCTGGTTCCTCTGGTCTGTAGGTATGCTGGTTTCTCTGGTCTGTTGGTATGCTAGTTTCTCTCTGGTTAAAACGTCCCTTTTCACGCGGGATAAATGATTGAATTAAATGACTTTCTGGATGCATCATTTCAGTAACTCGAAGATTAACCTCGATAATATTAATCAAATGTGTGAAATTATTCAATATTTTGAATACTTCGCAAATAGTATTTTTAAAACAATAATTTGAGTCAATCATTGGTGTTGCAGCCTCGTTAGGAGGGTTTTTAGGACTTTGCATTGGGGGAAGTTTTCTTACTATCTATGAACTTCTCGACATCCTCTTCATGTATTGCTTCGATAAATACAAAGGTTAGATACAAACTTATCATATTATGTTAAAAATCAATAATTTCAAAATAATCTCAAAACAATTTTCCTGACATTTCACGTTAAATATCTAATCTTAAAGATAAAAGTCAGGACTTGATCTGCTTTTGTGAAATTATCTGACGTTAGTTATTTTACGTCATGTAGAGCTTGGTGGAAACAGAGCGAAAAAGATTCATTCGTCAGTGACTGAAATCAGCATTAACAACAAGAAGGAAAATAGCAGTCTCAGTTACTGATGCACACTCGATGAACATGTCATTCCATGGCACACTCCACACAGCCATGGGTCAAAGACCCATCACTGCCTCAGGCAGATTAGCATATCAAAAGAAACCATGGGACTACTTCCAAAGTGTAAATATAAACGAGTTTGCAAAAGTGCAAAATGATCGCTCACTGACCTGTGAGGCTGAATCCAACATGTGTGTGAAGTTTGTTACTTATTCACTATTCACAGTTCATTTTTTTTCAAATCGATAGATCAGGTTGCCAATATGTCATATTTGCAATATTGCCTTCCCAATCTCCCACGTCACACGCCGTTGGCTGCTAGTGGCACCACGCATTCCGGTGAATCAAATAATAACAGTACTGTGAAGCTCTCATTGACCGGGTCCCCATTTATGTCATCTAGAATCCTCAAAATTGAACAAACTTTTTTTGTAACACGGATGGTTCCTGTCGGCAATGACTTTCAAAAAAGGAACCATCTGTGTTACAAAAAAACTTTCATTAAAATGTCACCAAATGTAGTATGAGGGTTGAAGGGTATCTACATATGCTTGCCATAAAATATTTTCTTCTATGGATTGTCCTGTTTGCCTCAATACATGACAATTTGAAATAGTAGTTTTAACTAAAAGAAAATTATTAATAAACTGTGAATAACGAATAAGTAACAAACTTCACACACGTGAAACCAACAACATGAGAAAGTAGGATTGAGCTTTCCACCCCACAATGCCATCTTGACCACAAAACCAAATCATGCAGCTTTTGAAGTGGCCCTGCACAATTCTAAATAGTTCCAAGCAAACACTGAGAGTAATTTTGTAAATACTGCTTTCATTGTTATACTGTTTCAGAAATAGCTAAAGCCTATATTGATAACTATATAAAGCTAACAAATTTACTCAATAATAACGTTTGGCATATGTGAGCAAATTTTGGCATATGGGAGCAAATTTCAGCCAAAAAGGCACCTGGGGCAGTGGTGGTACCGTTGATGGAGAGGGTGGGTGGTCGAGACGGTGGCGACACTGCGTGGGAGTGTGATTCCATGGGCGTCAGTGGCTCCACATGATTGGGTCCGGCAGGTTAGCCCGGGATATGCCGTTTATCCTGCTGCTCTCGCCGCTTGGCAAAGTTGCGAGTGCCAATCTTATGCAGCCAATTGGAATCGCACTTCCGGTTGAGCGCTGTAAAAACTACAAACATGGACACACACCATTATTTCAATTATCAATATGTAAGAATATACGATCAAAGAATATGTGGACAACCTTTTTATGTTACAGTTAACATTTATGGGTAATGATATACAACTGATTGACTATATAGGAAACATGTTTCAATACCCATAGTCAACATTTATTGCTTAAAGCATTGGTGAAACCTGGAAAGTTGCAGGCAATTTTACAGTGGTTTAAAGTATCTGAAAACAATATATGATCTTAAAATTGACATACATACAGGCTATCTGTCTGAAATCCACAAAATAACATCTGCCCTGAGAAGTATGATTTCTTGTGACCAATGGGTACTGCCCGTACTAAACAGGAAGTGTGCCGTGCGACCTTGACCTTTGAACTGTCAGGGGGCTCCGTAAGTCACAGGAGGTGTTGTTTACCAATTGTCAAAATTGGAGCAACACATATTTGGCCATTTTTTTCCACTATTTAGAGAATAAACCGGAAGATAACACTTATCACGATGATAGTGCATTTTCTTGGCTTTCTTTTGGTGGTAAAATTATTAAAAACGGATGAATATTTATGAAGTTATAAATGAAGAAACATCATTATTTTTTATATTATATATGTTTACAAAAAAAAGTTTTAAAAAATTCTATACAGCCCAGCTTTTAAGGTGGAATCCATGCAGCCTTTGATGTCTTCCCATTCAGTGGTGTGAAAACCCCCAAATTTCATCAAAGAGGGTCAGATCATACATTTTACTGATACCAATTATCAGCATTCACAGTTTTGCCATTCAAAGTCCTTTTGATTTAAGGCCAAACCAGTGATCAAAGGGTTTAATGTCACTTTTTCAATATCACAGCCTTTAAGTTAAGGGGGATTCTATGCAGCCTTTGAGTCATGTCTTCCCTTTTTGACAGAAAAGTTTTCACATGCATAAGATACTTTTCAAATAAATAGTATACTTTTCCCATAAATGATATATCTTCCACAACCATAAGATATTTGTCACAACCATAAAATATTTGTCACAACCATGAGTTATTTCATTGATTCAAATAATATTAAAATAATCTTTGGAATTAACAAGGTATACCTAACATTAATATGTACAAATGTATAAACCGCCTAATATATTGTTTATCAGAAAAAAATTAAATCAATTCAAATTCAATTAAATGATTCATGCAAAACAAATACATTCTATTAAATGATGTATGCAGAACAAACTATTTTAAGTTGACAAGATTAATCTGAAGGAATGAATGGTGGCTTAAAGGCACGTCAACCACTAAGGTCATTTAGTGCCTAACAATGGTAAAAATACTAGGGCCATGTTGTGTCTTCTGGCAGGGCTGTATGCCAGAACTCGCCAGGTTGACCTTCCCATTCAGATGCCGATACTGACACATCCAGGGACGATTCCAGCCAGGAGCCAGAACAGGATCGAAACTCTCAGGAAAGCCCTAGGAAACCAGACAGGGCCCCCAGCGTTAGTCAAAAGCAGGAATGAACATTTCACAGATAAGTGATAATCTAAACCCTAATAATCCGTTTAGCTGAGGGATTAGGAAAGGCCAGCGTTAACCAAGACCAGCATCTGTCACTAAACTCACTCTGATAGTGTGCACACCATGAGGACCAGATGAAAGCAATGATGGACAATGCACTATCACAAGCAGTATGGAGGTCAGATCAGGATGCCCAGCGCCACCTATGTTTAACCTCTGGCAGCAGGACTCCACATACACACACACACACACACACACACACACACACACACACAGGTCTCAGGGCTAACAGGCCAGACAGGTCAACAATGATCAGGGCCACCATAACAAAGACCATTCCCGAATAGAGTCTTAAGAGGTGCCATCAATGGTTACCATTACCATAATGATAACCCTCTGGAATTGCAAAGTTACATGCGTAACAGTGATACCATAACATATAGACATAAGAATCAACGTAGTAAAAGAGTAAAAATCATCACTTGGCTGGAGGCCTGGGGCTCCCTACAAGTGCCTCATGGTACATGTGCATGATTGTTGATTGGGACAAAAAATACACTTGGTCAAATATAGCGACGATGGCCTGAGGCACTGTCCACAAATATCCAAGACCACTGTGCAGTTTTCTAATGTTGACCACCATTTGGTATTCTCATTATTGGACGCTACAGCAGTCAAGGCTTTCTCCTAACGCACCCCTTTTCCTGCGCAAGGGAGGTCCTCTGGAGAAATCGTACTTCAATCGCATTATAAAACAACTCGCAACCCGTCTGGGACTCGATTCCAACCGTTATTCGACCCACTGCGAACCGGGAATGCTACCCAATCTGCCAATAACCACATCACTCCTGAGGAGATGGCGGTCACAAGCATATCTGCAATACATACGCCAGCCCCCTATTTCTCATATTCATTACGCTGCCCGCTTAAGCACACTCAATAATTAAATAAAGCAACCATTTCACCAATTAACATGATATTCATAATTATATCTTGGCCTTCATTGCATATTACAATGATTGGGCTATGGACCAAGTATAATTAATATGTTCACCTGTTACCATGTATTTGTCACCACGTCAACATGTTACCTCGTCAGCATGTAACCAAGGTAACAGCATCAGAGATGCTTGGTATTTAATGTATAACTATGTATAATTGGATGTATAACTAAGGTTTAATTAATGTATGAAGATGTATTAAGAGTGTGTGTGTTCTTGGTGTGTCTATGATTGATATGTAGCTTTATAGCTCAATAAAACATAATTCCAATATTATATCATAGATGTGTTATCTCTCTAATGGATGTTGTTGGTTCAGGTTTTACTGGGATAGTACACTCTAAAAAATGATGTGTTATATGACTCACTGAATGTGTGTCAGACACACATTAAATAATTTACCAAAACATGAAATATGTGTTAAATGTGTTTTACCCACATTTGGTATGTTATTTGACACATTACAAAATATGCGAAACACCAAAAATGTTTTTGAAGTGTGTCATGTTGCAAATAAAGTACATTACTAACACACAAATAATGCTTCTTTGATTCACATATGAATTCACAAATCATGTAAAGTGTGTCAACATTGCAAGAACATTACCACTGGGGAGAAAAGGGGGGTCTTAGCCCCCACCCCTACCCAGTTGCCCCCCCCCACTACCCACTCAAGTAATTTTGATCCCCCACTCATCACCTTTGGCCATCTTTATCTCCCATCCCCACCAACACCTCCACCCCCACCCCCACCTGCTCACCCCCACTATCCCACCAGGTCCCCCACACCCAACCTACTCCCCCGTTCCCACCTGCTCACCCCCACCCCCACCCCCACCAGGTCAGCACAAATAATGCTTCATTGATTCACAAATAATGCTTCATTGATTCACATTCACAAATCATGTTAAGTGTGTCAACATTGCAAGAACATAACAGCAGGGGAAAAATGGGGGGTCTTACCCCCCACCCCACCCAATTGCTCCCCACCCCCATAGGCATATCCTGTGTTCAAAGCAAAAACTGTCTGTTTTCTGGAGATTATGTAGTCTGACACATAAGTTGTGTTTTCTGTAATAATGCAGTCTTTGTGTTCTGTCCTGCTGCCTGACCAATATATACAAACACAGAACACACATCCTGTGATTTTGTCTTTCTGTTGTTTATGCAATTGAAACATGGGAAGTGTGTTCACCTCTTAGTCTGGATTTTGAAACAAACACTTCCAATATCAAAGCACCTGCAATATCTTTCAGACAAAATGGCAACATTGAACATCCATGAACTTTTAAAAAAGATTGTTGTGACAAAATTATTAGTTGGATCACGAATATTGTAAAATTGCAGCTTGTTATATCTATATACCTTTAATGAAATAACCAAAAGTGCTAATATTTTCAATTAAAATTAAATTGGGGTATGAAAAAGAATACAAAAGCTGTATTATGTCAAATTGTCAATTTGAATGAATTTTTGTGTAATCTTGTTATTATAAAAGATGTTATGAAATATGGTATTGCTTTATTATTTGTAAATTAAAATTAGGAAGAAACTAAAAAAAATTAAGATAATTAAATATTTTTAAATCATATGTCAGCTACACACACACAGTGACAGTGTCAGCAGGTGTGTGTTGGTTGATCCTGCCAACAGGTGTGTGTCAGTAGATCCTGCCACCCACCCTATTGGAGGGGTCACACTGACCTGGCATGTGCAGAGCACATCTTGATTGACAGCTTGCCAGTCACGTGACCTCAGTCACTGCAGCCGCAGCAGTTTAAATCTGGGGGAGTCCAACTGACACAATCATGCAGAAGTTCACCACCAAACACAGCACCAAGATGTCTTCATGAACTGGGTGAGTATGGCATAATATTGCACAATGTACTAGGAAACTGTGATAGTGTTAGGTAAAGTTTAGTGTGGACATTTAGTAAACTGTTTGGGAAATTAGGAAACTTTGGTCAGTCTCAGTACTGATGCACTCAAGCATGATGGCTATTGTGTAGGGGGCGCTCATCATTGTGAATAAGTCAAGGACATCAGTTATCATTCTTGTGTATTGACTCTTCCTGAACCCTTTTTGATATATGCTTTAGAGATGGGTTAGATGATGATTTGAATGTAAAGGGTATCAAAATCCATTTGGAATATCCTGGAAAACTTGACTTTTTCTAGGCCCTGTCCAAATGGCCAGGTCAATTTCGCGAGTGCGGGATTTGGTCACAAAATCTTTTTTTGTGACTTTAATATTACAATATGTCAATATGTGACTACATAATTTCATAGTGCTATTCATGCTGATCATTTTGGTAAAAAAGGTTTTGAAATTGGTTGGTAACTTGCTGAGATATTTAACTTTTTCTGAGCCCTGTTGAAATCATAAGGTCAAATTTGGGAGTGCGGAATTTGCTCACGGAATCTTTTTTTGTGGCTTTGATATTAGGTCCGAATGTTTGGCCTTATAGTATGTGATAGAGCTATCCTAGTAGGTCATTTTGGTCCAAACAGTTTTAAAATCGGTTGGTAATTGACTGAGAAAATTAACTTTTCCTGAACACTGTTGAAATCGCAAGTTCAAATTTGCGAGTGCGCGTTTTGCTCACAAAAAGTTTTTTCGTGGCTTTCATATTAGGTCTGAATATTTGGCCTTATAATATGTGATAGAACAATCCTTTCTGGTCATTTTGGTCCAAAAAGATTTGAAATCGGTTGGTAATTTGCTGAGAAAATGGACTTTTTCTGAACACTGTTAAAATCGCAAGTTTAAATTTGCAAGTGCGTACTTTGCTCACAAAACCTTTTTTTGTGGCTTCCATATTATGTCCGAATATTTGGTATTGTAATATGTAATAGAGCAATCCTTGCTGGTCATTTAGGTCCAAAAAGTTTTGAAATCGGTTGGTAATTTGCTGAGAAAATTGACTTTTTCTGAACACTGTTAAAATCGCAAGTTTAAATTTGCAAGTGCGTACTTTGCTCACAAAAACTTTTTTTGTGGCTTTCATATTATGTCCGAATATTTGGCCTTATAATATGTGATAGAGCTCTCCTTGTTGGTCATTTTGGTCCAAAAAGTTTTGAAATCGGTTGATAATTTTACAGAGAAAAGTGATTTTTTCAGAACCCTGTTTAAATTGTTTGGTCAATTTTGTGAGTGCGCATTTTGCTCATAAAATCTATTTTGTGGTCTTAATCTTAGTCCTTAGAATATGTGATAGAACTCTCATTGTTGTTCATTTACTCCTAAACTCTTATAATTATAGACTACCAAATTAATGTTTAATTACTTCTTTGCAGAAGCAGAGGTAACAACCGGTCATCTGGACAGAACTTGGTACATCATCAACTGAGGCTTAGCATTTGGATCCCACAGTAAGAAACATGTTGACATTAAAATTAACCAATCAATCAATGTGAAATGTAAAAACCTGTTTTCAAACAAAGTAAGAAAAAAAATTATTGACATTAAAATCAGTTAATAAGCCTGTAGAGTGATTTGTGTAGTGAGGGTGAAATGTTATAATCACAAATACAAAGAAAACATTTAATTCTTATAAAAAACTTTTAGTCTTTCTTTCCAAGCAAAGACACCTTGCTCACCAAAATTGAACAATTGTCATTATTACTAGCTTGTAAAATGCCTTTTCTTTTTTACAGAGGCAGATCAAGTGATCATCTCGGCACCTTTCCGTAGGTACGGTCCCAGGATAGACTCAACAAAGCAAACCTCCAGACCTGAGAAAGATGTGAGTACTAAGGTGGTGAATGCTTCATGATACAGTTAAGGCATCTCTCGATGACAATGATTGGCTTGTTTGTCCCATGTGTGAAACCTTCCAAACAAGAAGTGCTGATGAAATATCTAGACATATAGTAAAAAAACACAGACATGAACCAAACTTTTGTATATTGTCCAGTCAAGGGTTGTCAGTACAGTTCAAAAACTCTTGGTGCATTTAGAACACATGTTTCGAGAAATCATAAAGATGACACAGGACTGGCCAAAGACCACTCTGTCTTTTCTAATGATCACCAAAGTGAAGAGACTAATGAAGTTTATGTTGACACAGAAAATATTGAGCCAAGTGTTGATAAAGAGGAACTGGACATCTTTGGTATTGCACAGTACTTACTCAGTTTAGAAACCCATCACAAGCTGTCGAAATCTGCCATTGACTATGTAGTCGCAGAATCAGAGGTATTATTCACCAATTTCTTGACAAAATATATGAAAACTCTCAAAAATGAACTTTCCACTCTCTTGCAGAAAAAAGGGGTTGATGCCACTCTGTTAGATGATGAGTCCCTTACACCAGACCCAGATCTCACTTCTGTTTTTCAGCACTTCCGTACTTCACACCTGCGGCAAAAGTTCTATCAAGATTCTTGTCACTATGTTGCACCTGAGAAGGTTTTGTTGGGAACAGTGTTTGAGCGAAAAAATGGCAAACTTCAAACTACAGAAAACTTTGGACAAATAGTGCCTTTCAAGAAATCTTTGCAGGCTTTATTACAGATGCCAGATGTTCAGTATTTCCTCGACAACACAGAGGAAGGTGAGACAGAGTTGATGAAGGATGTGCGTGATGGTGAATTTGTCCAAAAGCACCCAGTATTAGGTAGAGACAAAAGGGCTTTACAGATATCACTGAATTTTGATGATCTTGAGTTGTGCAATCCTCTTGGAACAAGTGTAAAATTACACAAAATGAGTATGTTTTACTACACAATTCTCAACATCCCCCCACAGTTCAGATCAAAACTGAAAACAATCCAGTTGGTGGGATTGGCAAAAACTACAGATCTACGCAAACATGGTATGAATAGATTTCTGTCCGATTTTGTTTCAGGCATTTCAGAGTTGCAGACCTCAGGCATAGAAGTCACTGTGAATGGGAAAGTCAAGTCATACAATGGTGACCTGACTATTGTTCCATGTGACACACTGGCAGCTGGATTTCTAGGAGGTTTCAAGGAGGGGGTATCGTTTGCTTTTTCCTTTTGCAGAACTTGTGACATACACATCACAGACCTCAGGACATTTGTTGCTTCTGAATTACAGATTAGAGACCAGAATACTCATCGAGAGAGATGCACAGACCTTGATACACTTTCAGACAAAAGTCGTGAATATTGGAGCAAGACATGGGGTATCAACAACACAAGTCCTCTTCTGTCCATTGAGATTTTTTCTCCTTCAGAATGCTTGGTTCATGATGTGATGCATGTTCTGCTTGAAGGAATTGTTCCCTATGAAATGGCCCTATTTCTGAACTACTGCATATATACCAAAAAGTACTTCAGTTTGAATTGGATTAATTCGCAACTTGGATCTTTTCCATTTCAGGGCAATGACAAGTCACGAAAACCAAAGAAAATTGAAAAAGGACATTTGACCACCTCAAAAAAACTCAAGCAGAAAAGTGCTGAGGTACTAACTCTGTGCTACATTCTTCCACAAATTCTAGGGTTTTGCATTCCAGATGATGATGACCACTATAGAAATATAGTAAGGCTGGTGCAGATCACCCTTCTCAGCACATCACCATACGCAACTGCGGAGACTGCTGGGGAACTTGAGTCTTTACTTTTTGTTCACCACACAGAATTTGTCAAGCTGTATCCATCAGAGAGTGTCACACCCAAGTTTCACTACTGCTTACATTTACCCAGGCAATTGCTGCTATTTGGTCCCTTACGTCATCAGTGGCTGATGAGGTTTGAGGGGAAAAATTCATTTTTCACAAAGTTCAATTGGAAAAATTTCAGGAACCTGGCGAAATCAATGGCAGAAAAGCATCAGCTCTGGATGTGCAGTCAGATGTTGAGTGGAGATGGCAGTGCAGCCACAAACTTCTTGTATGGGGGTGATGTGATAGCCAGTGGGGTGGTGCTTCCTTTTTCAGAACTACAAAATGCTGATCTACAGGACCAATTCACTGAAAAATGTGCCCAGCTTCACATATCCATCCCAGTACCACTCCATGTTTACAGGTGTGAGCAGGTAGAGATCCATGGAAATCTGTACAAACCAGGATTTGCACTGTTGTTAACATGGCAGGATTGTGAACCTGTGTTTGGCATGATTGATGAAATTGTAGTCATTGACCAAAGGAAATTTTTTCTTGTGAAGATGATGACTGTTGCTCAGTTTCATTGGAAGATGAACTCCTATGAAGTGACAGAACACTGTCAGCCATCATGCAAGGTGGTTACATTCACAGAATTGGAAAATTCCTGGCCACTGGTGGTGTTCCGTAAAAACAACAAGCAGTATGTAGTTAACAGATTCAGTCATTTTGCAGAGTACATTGACTGAGGAAGACAGCAGTGTCTTGTATATATCTCTAGATAAGTAGATTGAAGTATTATTGTTGATTATTTCGGTTGATACTGCCTCTTTAATATTTGCAGGTTCATGTTCAAAGTGCGAGGCCATGACAGCCAGGATAAGCGACTTGTTCTGGGAAAAACCATTGAAGAAATAAAAAGAAAAGGTGAGATACAGCATAAGAAATGAGCTCTCTTGATCAATTTAGCCCTCAACATTAAGTGTTGTAAGTGAAACATGATTGAGGCAAGTGAAAGTTCATTGTTACTTGTCCTGCAGACACAAATGGTACATGTGAATTTTACTTTTATTTGTGTATTACATTGAAAGTAATATTTCCAGTTTTGGCTATGTTCTAGGTTGTGACCAGCTTAAACTTGAATGCAGTGCAGAATCACTAACAGTGGCATTAGATGAGGATGGAACTACTGTGGACAGTGATGACTTTCTGCCACATCTGAAGGGTTCTGTGCTGTTACTGCTAACTCCCAGCCAGACTTGGAAAACCAGAGATACTCCTTCAGATGGTTAGTAACTTTACAAGAAACCTTTGACCAGGGCCAGTAGCTTTTCAAGTATCATTCCTCTATTTTAGTGAGCCAAAAAAAGATATAGGGCACACAACATTTCAAACTAAAGCACCAGACACTGGGTTGCCTGGAATATTTACTATTTTGTGAAAAATTTATGACTTTCTGTCAAGAATAGGAGTCAAGTTAAAATTGATGTTTAAACAAAATGACAATTTGATAAGGAATGTAATTAATAAACCAATCACTAATCAATCAAAATGTTGTTATTGTAATTCTAGGTCAGACACAAGTCAACACAAAGGAAACAAAAGGGGACTCCTTGGACCAGATCACAACCATCAGTCAGAGTCAAGGTACTCTCCTATTTTAATTTTGTCATATTTCTGATATAAAATTAATTTTGTATTTGAAAATAAGTATTTGGAAAAGCACCCTTGTCATTTAATTTTTAGAAAATAGAAAATATTGTTGGGAATCAGTTATGACGACATGACAAGCTTAATGTTTTATGCAATACAATTGATATTGAAGTAACTGTAATAATTTCTTCAGAATTAACCTTGTAAAATAAGATGTTTCAGGTGAAATTCATTCAGTTGATTTATAATTCTTATCAATTTATTTTCAGATATCCAGACACCTATCCCTATTCTATCCCCCTCGCCCCTCAACACGCCAACAACGCCAACATCCCGTAGAGGCAGCCTCCAGCTCCCTACATTGGACAGCGCCACAGAGCAGCTGCTGCAGGAGGGCAAGAGCCACCAGGCATGGCAATCTGTGATCGACACAATTGCCAATGCCTTCATCCATGTGCCAGGACGTATGTCATCACAAGATGACTACCGACGGGTGGGGCAACAACTGGTGGACAGGTATCCATGCCTGCGTCGTGAAGGAAGGAATCCATGGGTATGTACCGGTAGCAACAAATGTATGTTTGCTTTTTTCTGGGAGGATTTAGGAAATTGACAATTATAGCTTGTAACATGCTGTAAAATTGACAAACTCTGAAGAACAAATACATAATGAATATCACATTTAAATATAATTAACCCAGTGCCATAGGGTGTCAATTATTGGGTGAAATCCAGTGTAGATGATAACTGATTTATTTGTGAAAAATGAAAGACTACCAATATTTTTTATTCATCTGATATCATATATATTTATATTGCAGTCTCACCTTGTGCAAAGTCACAGTCAAAAACTGAGGAACATGCGCAGTCGAATGAAACGGCGGAGCACCGAGCCCCATGCTGCTGCACCGCATGCTGCCAAGCGCATCCAGCCCATGTTCACCAGCCCAACACGGGAGACCTCAACCCCTAAGCTGTCGGAGCAGGAGGAAGGAGAGCTTCTAGACAAGATGGTCCGAGAGCTTGCGAAACCCAAGGACACCAGGGACAACCAACATCTTCTCATTATGGTCAAGGTAAAAAATAACTAAACAGTTAGAGCAGATCCATTTTAAAAAGCTGGGTAGGTGGGTACTGGAGAATTTTCTGACACCCCCACCTACAACTTTTCATCAAATATAGATGAATACACAACTAAATTGTAGCCAGCAAATTTTAGAACAGGAAACAGTAAATTATATTTCCTTTTTTTTATTGTGATTTGATTACGTTTTAGATACTGTATTCTATCTAATTAGCGCCCCCTCCCAAATCTTCAACTTCTAATATCTTGACAACGAAAAATGATAGAAACAAACTTTGAAAAATATGGTAGGCTAAATGCAATGTTCAGTTGAATTCTAAAACTTCCAGCACCCCCGACAGTGCCTGAAGCATTCAAAGTTACAGTGATGCTTTCATTGTTTTTCTTTTTAGGAAACCTTTGTAAACCGGAAGGCGTGGAAGGAGGAAGAGGAGCGCCAACAGAAACCGTGCATCATGGCCGAGATCCTGAACCAGTACCCTGTGCTTGGTCATAGCCTTCCCGTAAGTTTCATAAAAGATATGAATGGATCATAAGTAAATGGGTCTGAAGTAAAAGTCTTTATATCTTGGTGCTGTGTATCACAAATGTTACAATTATATTTTGCGCATAAAGGGTCATGTGTTACTTTGTACCACATTGATTCAGAGTTACATGATAAACATTTTTTGTCACTATTGTACTGCTCAATTCAATAAAAAACTGATTAACCTCAGATTCTAATATTATGCCACCTGTACTTTATTAACAAAAATATTTGAATACAGTCAAACCTGTGATGTAAGACTGCCCTCTGCAGGTGCAAATAAATACAAATGTGAGACGGGTTATTAAAAACATGGTCTCTCATCACAGGTTTGAGTGTATATAAAATCATAGCGAGGTCTGATAAGTGTACAGTACATTTTAATTGTATTAATTTATTATTTTGGTTTGTGATTTTGCAGATATGGAAGGAGTTCGGACTCATCCTTGAACGTTCAAACAAGGACATGAAGGAAGTGTCTGAGCGTTTTAAGGGCATCATTGACAAGGTGGAAGAGGAGATGCCCATACGACAACAGAGAAATGTAAGTATACTTGAGCATGGTCTATGAGAGCTATTCCCTTTCTGGTTGTTTGCTGGGGGATTGTCATGAATACGTATTTGAAATTCACTAGGGGACCAGTGATATCTTTAGGACCAACCTTCCCCTACGCAAGATGGAAATGCAAATTTGACATTGGCTGAAATAATTAGGAATTATAATTAAAGATTTTTTTTAATGAAAATTTCCCTAAAAACAGCATATTTTGGCAAAAAAAAAAAAAAAATTCAGGGGGGGTCAGGCAAACAAATTGAAATTCAGGTTGGCTCTTTTGGATTATTCAGAATTCGGGGGTGGGGGGTGTCTTTAAATTTCTTCAGGACCACCCCCACCCCCAACCAAAAATGGAATAGCCCTTATGCTTATCTAAAGCGTTTTGTTGAACTTTTTTGATCATGATGAGACTGATTCCAACTATAGAAACATATAAAGTATTAAAACAATTGGTATTTATATGTACTATATGAACATTTTTTATCATCACATTCTTTGATTTTTATGCTTTCAGGGTGACATGAGGATAGTGGCTGCCATGAAGTATCTTGAGAAGCTCACAGGGTATAAGGCAGGCAAGGGGCAGAAGTCTCAGACGGTCATCCACATCCACGAGGACCTCCCGGAGGGGGATGTGGACAAAGTCACAACCACCAAGCCTGGAGACTGCCCCCAGCTCGTCCTGCTGGTGCAGGATGACACTGTGTTCATCGTTGGTGACACCAGGAGGATTGAGCTGACCTGCTCTATTAGCCGTGCCATCCTGCTGCTCGTGGGTTCTTACTATGTGTTTGACATAGAGTACCCCAGGAGCTATGCCATGTTCCTGGGCATCCTGCAGCAGGTGGCATTTGATCTACCCTATGCTCCGGACTCTGGAAAGTCCAAGGGGTTCAAAGACACACTGGCACTTTTGTAGTGATCTGGCCTAGTCTGAGAATATCTATAGAGTATTAAATTGCTGAATGCTGGTACTATTCATGTTTGGAGGTGATTTCTAATATGCTAAGAACAATTGCCAGATTTAATAGAATTGAATGGACTGTTTTACTTTTTGTGTGACATTATCTCAGGATTATAGAGAATACAAAATCAAAGTTTGGGGTCTGACTTATACACAGGATCATCTTGTATACCATCATTTATGATGAATATTGAGTATTTTTTGCTAAAATGTACAAGCAGGGACTTGTAGATGTGTTGATATTTGTTTTATCCTGATTGCTACACATGAATAGATTTAGTTTGATGATATTGCTCTGATATACAATTATTCTTGAAATAATTTGTTGGAAGATAACAAATATTTGGTAGTGCTATAGTTTGTCTTTTGTAAAGAAGTAACAAATGTGAATGTAGTTTATTTTAAGAAACTATTTAGTCAAAAACTGACCAAATGTTACTGGTGGATCCAGAAAATTTGGAAAGGGGGAGGAGGACTCATAATAGGCCCAAATAGAACATGAGTATGTATGAGGTTTATTTAAAGAAACTGCATAACTATTTAGTCAAATACTGACCAAGTATCACTGGTGGATTAGATAATGACCTAATGTATTATTATACTTTTTCTACTTAAATGAAAAATGAAAAAAAATAGCTTAACAATTATATTTTGTGTATGCTAGTTTTATGTCTTTTGTCTTTTGTTTTAGACATTTTATGTCTTTTGTAAAGAAGTAAAAGAGTGAATGGAGTTAATTTGTTTGTAAAATGTGAAAGAGTGAATGGAGTTCATATAAAGTGGCTATTGTAATTATTTTTCAATGTTTGCAGCCAGTGCACTTTTTGTATTTATTATCAATGATATATTAGAAATTTTGTATACAGCATAACAGGAATGAATTGGAAATGCTGACAGAATGATTTGTTTGAAAAAAAATGTAATTTTGAATAAATATATTAATCTTTACATCAAATTTCATGTCTATCTAATTTATTTCAGTGCATTGACAGTGATTCATAGGAAGAACATCATGTGTACAGTATATATTTTATTTCATACACAAGATGTGCTTTCTGTAATTATTTTCAATGTTTTATGCAACCCATTTGCAAATCACATATTGTGATTTATATGACCCACATAAAGTGTGTCATTTTTATAACAAAAAAGTGTTTTACATGTGTGTCAATTTACATATATAAAGTATGTCATTTAACATACTTGCAAAACACAAAATGTGATTTATTTGACACACAAAAAGAGTGTCATTTTTATTACAAAAAAAGTGTTTTACATGTGTGTCAATTTACATATCTAAAGTATGTTATTTAACATACTTGCAAAACACAAAATATGATTTATTTGACGCACAAGTTGTGTTTTTTTTTTATTACGAAAAAAGCGATTTATATGTGTCAATTTACACATTTATCTTTTAGAGTGTAGTGGATGTCAGAGTGAATGTTCTTGAACATTTCAAGGTTTTTGTAATAAAGGAATAATTCTTTTCATTGATTGACCAGACGATTTCCGTCTGAATTGCTATTGATTTAGTTTCTTTTGTATTTAAAGTATCTACATTGGATGCCTTTGTTGTGTTCAAACCTTCTACTCACGTGCCTCTGAAAAAGATATGCTTTCAGAGTGTTGCATTTGCTGAATTTCCTTCTCTTTTAAAAACGAAGGACCATTCCGTGAATATGATGGGTGATTGCCTAGACAATTCAAACATTTTATGATATTTGAAGAAAAATGGCTTTTCCACTAAACCTCTATCAATAATTTATTTCCCATTTTTTTGCAATTTTCAAGACCGCGGCAATGCCTTGAATCCTCTTTACAATTGCAAAAGGGGACATTGTTGCCAGGGAATGTTCAGAATATGAACTTTTCGTAATTCTGGGCTATTTTTCTATTTTGTTTGAATCGTCATCGTTTTTTTACAGAAGCCACAACCTCTCAATTCAAGGGACTGTCAATTCTAATGGAACTCTACTTGATAGTTCCTGTTAACACTGCAATGTGTGAGCGTGGTTTCTCCTGTATGAAATGGGTGTGAAGTGATGGCGGTGTTCTCTGAGCACAGAGTCCCTGAACAGGCAGATGTTTCTTGCAATAGAAGACCCACACCCCGGGTGCAGTATACAAGTGGTGGGGCTCATCAAAGAATGCCAGTCAAGCAGCCAAGAGCCTGAGTCGGAGCTTCAGAAGGAATTGACAGTAATCAATAATCAATATGAAGCTATCAGGGTGGGAGAGAAGAAAGAAGAATAATGATACAGTTGAGAATAACAGAATAACAGAAGTGGAGTGCGACGAAGAAAATGAAAACTGGTGGGAGTGAAAGTCAGCAATTCAACTTGTGGAAATAGAATTGTTAGGGACGGAGGAACGTCTTGGCTAACCTAGGGAATACTCGCTGGCTGTGATTTGGGGGCCAATACCTATCTGCCGACCATGCCTATCTCACATGGGGAACAAGGATAACTGCAGATTCAGTATGTACAGTGTACATACATAGATTTGTTTGTTTGGGGTTTTACATCACTTTCAACATTACACAGAGGAACTGGTGCTAATAAGCTGGCACTCTGACCAACTGCGCCACGGCCCGTGGCCCTGTACATACATAGAGTCAGGCTAGGTATAAGCATGGCATAAGTGTGAATATAACTGGGCGTGCATCACTATATCTGCTAGGCCACGGGCTCTGGCGTAGTTGGTTAGAGCACCAGCTTATTAGCACCAGTTCCTCTGTGGTGATCCAAAGGTTGTGGGTTTGATCCCCGGCCGTGCCAACATTGAATTCATGATACAATTTCACACATGAGCTGAGGCCTGTGGCAAAGGGTTAACCCGTTGTCCTTGTAAATCTGTGACTGGGCGACAATTCAGTGAGGCAGCACTATATCTGCTACAAGTAGGTCTCATCACGAAATGATTGCAATAATGTTGAAAGCGATGTAAAACACCAAACAAACAAACAAAAACTATATCTGCTACAAGTAGATCTCATCATAAAATGACTGAAATAATATTGAAAGTGATGTAAAACCCCAAACAATCAAATCTAGACAGTTTCTGCAATGGGGAGCAATGATAGCAATTTTCATATCTGATACTGGGTATCTAATAATGGGGAAGAGGTCGTCAATGAGGTCAAGTGGGAGCCAGGTCGGGATGAGGTCAAGCTCAGATGTCTTCCTGGCTGATTTCTTAACCAATTTGCGCAAATAACTTACTGTCAAGGGCACAAATCTGTCAAGCTGCATTGAACTATTGTTCATAGTGTCACCTGGTGGCAGATTTGCACAAGTTGGTGTATTATCCATGTCTTGGTGGATCTTTTCTGTTTTATCAAGAAAAAAGTCATTGTATTTCTCATCTTGGGTGATCTCACATTTAGATTCAGGCATAGGTGTTTCCCTAGTTTTGTGCATTACTGAATCTATGACTCTTATGAGCTTTTTCGGGTCATGCTTGTTTTCCTCCACCAACGTTGAAAAATATTTGGACTGGGATGACTTCAATAGTTATATTTGTTACTTTGTTATATAATTCGTTATCAATGTGAAGTTCTGTTTTATTCATTTTTCTCTCAAGCCTTCTCTTAAAGAGATCTCTCATGCTTAAATCGGTCATCCATCCAAGGCACTGGTTTACATTGGGATACCTTGTTAAGTGGATGTGAGCTTATCGTGGAAATCCACCATGTCATGTAGAGATAGATGTTCCCATTTCACACATGCACAAATAACCCTCAATACTTCCACCCAGGATTGTCAATGTTCAGGATTTACTGCCTGTTTCTAAACACTTTTGACCATAATATCTCAAATAATTGGCCTATCAACATGCACAATACATCAATAAAAACCTAAATATTTTCCAGATTCTAAATTATTTTGAAAATTTTTATCACATGACCTTATTTGCATAATTTTACATAATGAATAAATAAAAAAATATTTATTTTGAAAAATTTTAGGTTATTTTGATATTAAAACAAATAATCAGACAATTTTTAAGCACTTGAAAAAAGGGGCAGGAACTAAAATCACAAATCTAAGTTTCTGTAAAATTAAAAAATCACATATTTTAATGAGGTATCAATATGCTAATTCATGTGACCAGACTTAAAATTACATTTTTCAGAATTGAAATCTTTTTTGAGCTTTCCATAGATATATCAAACATGCTGCTTGGACATGTATTTTTGAAACTGTGATCAAAAACTATATTGGTCAATTTTAACAATCTCCAAAACTGAAGAGTTCACCAGACAAAAGTATGGAGAGCTGTGCCTGTGTGTTTAGAAGTTTTGCATGTGATGGATTTGATGTCATCCCTAAGGGATTGAAGGTTCATGCCCTTATACTTCCTGTAACTAATGGATTTTTTAGGGGGTTTAGGAGGTATGATATCAAGACAAAATCTAATCAATTTATGATCAGAGATGTACTCATCAACTTGATGGCTTTTGAGAAACTTATTCCCTTTAAGGTACTGATTAGATCAAGGGTATTCCCTAAGCATAGAGATGATTTTCAAAGAAAGACCTTGCTAGATATGCTTTGGTCATTGCAGAAACCGAGTGAGATCTGGTGCTGGGTTTGTATTGTTCAGAGTGCCTTCCATTATCTGTGGATAATCCTCTCTAAAAAGGTTTGCCCTTACTTTATATTGGGCTAAAAAACAAATATGTATTTTAATAGGGAATGTATTTTAACACTGTAAATGTATCAATTCGCATAAGTATAATATTTTGGTTACTTTCTCCTCTGCCACAAGGGGGCACTCATTTAAACGACCCATAAATAACCTTAAGATGAGATCTATGTTGTGCTGCCTAATTAAATTTGCATAAAACACTTGTTTTTTACAAGAAAATTAATGGTTATATTTGTAGAAAGCAGATCGGAGAAAAAATCCTGTAGCATTGATGCAGTTGAGCAAGGAGAAGGCAAAGGTGACAGCAGCCCTCTAAATTCCCTTTATGTCATCAGAGATTGATGATATGAGGACCCCATGATCCTCATAATCAGATGAAAGCCTAATGAGTCTGGGAAGCTGAAGAAGTATAAGAAGCTGGATAGGATGGCCAGCTGGCAAGACAACACCGGCGGCCATAAAAAACCTGCTTTACAAGACTGGAAGGCCCTGAATCAAATAAACTCATTGCCTGCCCGGCCACCAGCAGCATCCGGTGGGCTGTAAGTGACTGTCCCCCACAAATATGCATATATGTATATCTATATATATGTGTATGTATGATACTGCCTGACCTGCATGTATAATGCTGCCTGACCTGCCTAACTGAAAGAGACAAAAATTCTATGCACTTGAAGTTGAAACTTTTATTGTGTTTTGTTGAGACATAATACATATGTTCATGTAATGATGCTGATATACAGTGCCAAACTATACAAACTCACCTCTTATTCAGTGACCAGAATCAGAACCATGCTCAGCATTCCAAGGCTGCTTCCAAGCTAACCTTGGATGCTAAGTCCAAACAGTCTAGTGCCTCTGGGTCTGATCACTAATAAGGACCTGGCTTCCCGATCCTCTCAGGGTGTCCAATCAGACAGGGCTACGAATGCTACCTGATATCAGGTGAGCTTGACCAGTCTGTCTGGGAACCTTGTAGGGGGAGCGAGAAACAGGTAGGCTCATAAATATATGTCAACTGCAACCTGGGATTTGCGTATTGGGAGATCAAATCTCTCCTGCAAGATGTTGAGAGAATAACACTAATTGACCCTGAGATCTATAACCAAAATGTATAAAATCTAATAAAATCAATATGGCATAATAAACCAATTTTGAATATGATAATTTGGAAAACCTAAAATATATGTCTTTGATGTGAGATATGGCTGGTTGCAATATACCACATAAAAGATTCCTCCAAAGCTACAGATGGAAAAATATCTGCAAGATATTTTTGCAGAATGTACACCATTAAAATAGCATAAAATTACTGATAACAAGCATCAAGGTAAAGATAAATTTATGTGTATTAAATAGCATGTGTATTCACATGTGAAGAGTGGGAATAAATAATGTTGGGTAAAGGCCAGTTAAAGCTTATGAATTACTTAAAATCCTGACTTGCCACCTGGCAGAAATTACTTGTCCTGGTTACAAAATATGAGGTAGGGTACAAAGTACATTGTACCAAATAAGTCATGAACATTGAAATCTGGTCAAGAAAATAAAATTACATAATCATTACTGGGTACAAAAAACATTAGATTTAATAGACATATACATAGCATAGTATAACATACAAGATAACAACACTGGTAATAAAACTAACTGCCTAAAATATGTGTGTGTCAGCAATAAGGTCCTCATGTGTTGGGTAGCCCTTTTGGAGATCGACATATCACATGTGAGGTCATCTCCAAACTTCTACTCATCAGGGGGAATCAGTGATATGTTGAACGGTGGATTGTTACGTCATTTATTATAGCACAACCCGATTTCAGGTAGTAGGAACCGTAACATGTAATGTTCATGTATTCCTGGATCATGTATTAATGTTCATGTATACCATCTGGAACATCGTCAGTGTCGATCTGCCAGCACAAATGGGACACAGCAGAGAATATCATAACGTGGGAACTCGACATGTAATGTTCTTGTGTTCCCTTACCATCCAGAGCATTGTCATTATCGGTCCGTCAGCATAGCTGGGAAAATGGCGAAGAATGTTATGATGTGGGAACTTGACATGTAATGTTCTTGTGTTCCCTTACCATCCAGATCATTGTCATTATCGGTCCGTCAGCATAGCTGGGAAAATGGCGAAGAATGTTATGATGTGGGAACTTGACATGTAATGTTCTTGTGTTCCCTTACCATCCAGAGCATTGTCATTATCGGTCCGTCAGCATAGCTGGGAAAATGGCAAAGAATGTTATGATGTGGGAACTTGACATGTAATGTTCTTGTGTTCCCTTACCATCCTGAGCATTGTCATTGTCGATCGTGTGAATCAAGTGAACAGGCCTGCTAGGTCCATAGGAGTCCAGCTAGGCTTGGAGATGATGTTAGGATCATGTGCTGCTACCTACTGATAATCAGGTAAAGTCATTTTTAATTGTAGACAACGAAGAATTGTTCGAGCAGAGCTCATTGTCATCGAGTAAGCAGCAGCACAGCACAGCGATGTAGCGAGGTAAAGCTGATGAAGCGAAGCGTAGTGGATACAGTCCATTTGCAATCAGGAGTGGCGGTATAGTCCAACACTGTAGGTCCCTAAAGCTGACACACACCTAACTAAGTAACTAAGTGAGGTACTGATTTTCAAATTAAGTACAGTTGAGAATTCAGGTCATGTTTCCAATTATAGTGTGCCAGTCAGGACAGCGTCATCACTCTGTCACCCCACTGAGAGAGGGGTATTACCCCAACTTACAGCCACCCTGAGACACACTCACACTGTCCTAGACAATGGCTGAGTGTCCTGCCTGGGTAGTAACCCTAGGCAACCAGGGATGCTGCCCTTGTAAGACACACTAACGCATGCGCACTGACAACAACTTGTTGCTGGGATTAAGGGATCTTATCCATTCTGACCCAATTATCCCTTGTTTTACACACTTGTTGGCCTAGATTATGATCTTGACACAATCTGGGCATTCACCACAAGTATATCTTTAAATAACAAATTCAAAGTCTTGGTTAAATGGCCATGACAAGCACTTCCTTGTGCAGGGAGGGCAGGGATTGACCCCTAAAATGATAAAAAGATCAAGATTCTAAATTATGGGGGGTAAAATGTATCAGATAGCTTAGACCTTTGAAATATTACTTTCAATAACACATTTGAAGCTAGTGGTAACCATCTTTTTGTCCAATATTTTTGAAGAGAGCGGGAAGAGAGGGGTTTGTGAGACCAAGTTTGGGGAGATTCAAGTCAATCTGTGACCAACATTGTCACAAGTTGTGCAATATAACTTCTATTTTTTCAATCCCCCAGTAATAGAATTTGGTATCCCTATAGAAAAGGCTACAGAGGGTGTATCTAATACAACATATGCAAATCTCTTAGCATTCTTCCTCTCAAAAGGGCTTATAGCTTAAAGTGTGAATTTTAATGAAATTCTTTGCAAAACCTTGAGAGGGAATTCCCTTCTTAAAGTCCACTTAGAATGGGTTGTATGTCTAATGATTAATACATCAGGTCAACAACATGTCAAGATACTCTCAAAAACAAATTTTGTGAAGATATCTTTTTGAAGAGAGCAGGAAGAGAGGCTTGTGTAAATATTTTTGGATTTTTTGTATAAAATTTGCTTCTTTACATTAAGACTATAAGGTACTTTTCTAATTAAAAATGCACACAAAATATTTTAATTTTGTATATTATGAATTTTACATTTAGTTGTGATTGTAAAGAACTTGACATATTGTGGTTTACTTAAATAGTATTTTCTTGAGTTAAGTTTCTGTGAGAGCAGGTTTTGAACAAAAGTGATGTCCCTCTGAGGTGGGTGAGGCCAGGGTCCAGATAAGCCGTGTAATAGAATATAGAGGAGCGGGGAATGAATGGGCAGCTGATGCTATAATTGGAACATGACGTATTCCCGGGTTGTATGCCCAACTGGTAGTTTGTTGACGTCTGTATGTGCCTAAAAGACAGAAAAATTAAAACATATCTGTGCAAGGAATATGTGATTTTGCCACAATAGACATATTATTATTATAGAAGTAGTAAATAAATCAATTGAAGTGGATTGCTGCAGTTATGTAAAAAGATATATAGTAAGTATATTTGATTGAGTAATTTATTGTTCTCAATATTAAATTAAATGTCTCAATATTGATGGGACTGAATAACTTATGCTATTATGAATTAACTTTGAAAATAGGATATATATGAAATTACTTTAACAATAAAGTGTGTTATGAAAACACACTATTTCTTGGCCGTGGCAGCCAAGTGACTAATATGATGACACGGCAAAATCACACACATGAACGTTGCTTAGAAAGAATTCAGTGTAATTAGTGATGGGAGGTTAGTGTTCAAAATTGGGTCACAGATGTCCGGCCTGCCTGTAAGGGGGTAAAATAAACACTGCAGGCCTCGCTGGTGTGACCACAGGGGTGTCTTGTAACCCCGCCACTCAATGTAGGGCAGTCATAGTGACTAGACCTGGAATATGAATTATAGAAACAAATGGGAATATATATTTAATATCATGCTTATGTCAATGTGGAGGGCTTAAAGGGCACTGAACAATGTTCTCTAAAGAGACATGCAGGTATGATATATACGTGAAATAATCAAACATTCAGAACCATGCTGAAGGGATGGTTGAGCAATTCATTGCATAAAGTAATAAAGTTCAGCCTGTGACTTCCCTGATTTGAGAATGACTACAGGGGAACTCAAACTGTAATGCACAGTACATGAAATTGTAATGTCTTGCTGAATAGCAGGCATGGACTTGTCGTGAAAAACACAGCAAACACACACATTGTCAGGACACCTTGATGTGGGTGTACCCTGTATTGACAAGATTCATTGTGGACAGTCCATGTCAGCAAAGTAACAACTCAAATCAAAACACTGCACTCTAAAATGTGTCGGCCTATAAAGTAATACAAGGTATGACTTATGTAACTAGCTCCATAAACTGTGGAGTCGAGTGAAAGGAAATTAATGATAGTCACCTTGTATCACAAATGCACACATGTAAAGGGAAACACAGAAGTTATTATATAGGGTGATGGGCCAAGAGTTGACAGTGTTCCTGGGAACATTGTCAATCCCAGCAAAGTTACAAGCCCACATACTGGTGGATCAAGTTTTGAAATGGTGAGAAAAGAATATATATATGAAAATGGGACAAAAGTGTTGCTTATAGTTAACAAGCCCACATACTGGTGGATCAAGTCTTTGAAATACTAAACAATTTTTATAAAATGCATGTTTTAAACAAACATTGCCTATAGTTAACAAGTCCACATACTGGTGGATCAAGTTTATGTATATGCACCAGTGTATCGTGCAGTGACTAAGAAATTAATATATAATTCATTTTGGAAATGCCACTGCCACTGCTAAAGGTGATACAGGGAAAAAGGGGGGACAATATATCCTGTCATATCCCAGAGATCACAATTTGCTGTCATTTGGGTGAGCCCATCATACTGGAGGATCAATCCGAGTTAAATGACTGGTGATCTCAGGAATACACCGGGACTTAAAATTATAAATCGGGACTTAAAATTATAAATCGGGACTTAAAATTATAAATCGGGACTTAAAATTATGCCCGACATAGCCTTTTAAACTGAAAGGTCAATGTTGGGGCAGAATCCTCATCTGCAAAGCATGCAAATTTAAAGGGTTAATTCAAATAATGTAACTGACATTGTGTAGTAGGGTTATGCTTTAACCTTCCGTGTGAGAATTACATGCTGGACTTTGGGGAAGTCAGTATCATACGCGATGTCTTTGTCATCGCGTATTTTGTGCATCTGCAAGACAGCACTGAGGTGAGATGAGCCAACCTGTAATCGACCATCTTGATAATTCATATTGCACATGGTACATGGATCGTTTCCCAGGAACGATGTACGACAATCAGTATGGACTAAAGAATAGCAACATGGGAGAAAACCGCATGTTGCATTTGGGCCTTGATATTGTGACAATCTTGGAATAGATTGTTTACAGATGCAGTAATTTTCTCCATCATTATAATGGGACCAGAAGTATTCAATGCGGGCGTTCCTTCGTTTGAACAATTTAACTAAATCTTGTGATGACAGTTGACCTGTAGGAGTGTATAATTTTGAAATAGCGGTATTTTTGTCAATCCCAAGAGTGGTGTTTAGAAAGGTGAAAACTAAAGCCAAATGGGGATCAGTTGGGGGTTTGGTGTTCCAAAGAATCAATAACACATGGGGGGCAGTGATGGGCATTTCTGTACAGATATAAGTTAACAGAAATTCACTATCGAGATGTATTGCTATATTCGTGAGATGGCGGACATTAATATGAGATAAAGTGAACGTCGGCAAAGGGTTGGAAAGAAATTCCAGGGCGATTTTGAGAGAGGTCTGTGAAAAATCTGTGGCTTGCATCTTGCATATATTAGCAAAATTAGCTTGAAAGATGGCTAGAGTAAGATATGCCTTGAAGAAGGGGACCCTACTACACAAGAGGTCAAAACTTATGATTTGTGGGCTATCCATTGTATATCTTGAAAATGAAGATAATGTCAACATACTATTTAATAAGCAATATACTATCATGTATCTAAATATACCATTTTTTTGTGAGTCACGTAATGAAACACCTGTCAGCATAATGCGATTTTAAGACTGTATATATATAATAAAAAGATTTTCCCCAATTAACAAGTTGAATGTGTCCATACAATTTAATATAATGATTGTGCTATTATGGAATAATTTTGGGTTAGGGAGCATGCTTCCATAGTCTATGCCGCATCAGTTGCCTCGTTTTGGCTAACTCGGCATTGTCTGAGTGGGAATTCAGCCGGCCATGTAAGAGTGGAGAGAAACAAGTGTAACAAATCGACCGAGAGGGATGTAAAGAGCGTTCCGACCAGCATGTCGAGTGGTTCCGCTGACCACAACAGGGGGTTACAATGAAATGGTTGATGGGGTACGGGGAAGGCTGAGGAAGTCGGGGTAGGTCAGGTCACAAGAACTGGCGCAAAGATGATAATTGATTGTAATTGGCCGGCTGAATTGTAATGAGAGACATGGTTTGGGGGCTGACAGGTGGTTGTGTTTCTGAATGACTTATCGGTACTTGCGTTAGTATGTGTCCGGCACCTAAAAGTAAGCGGAGATTGTAATGTTGGGTTTTAACTAGGTTGTATAACCTTTGTTGATAAAACAGCGACATAGGGAGAGACTGTGGGAGGGTAACATTGTCATATGTTTTGTTGAGGACGATAACTTTGAAATATCCCCAATTGATGTGCAATTTTGGCTGAGAAGGCCCCTTTTAACTACCAGACTGTCTGGGATGCCATGAGTGACCCCAATGAAATCTGGGGGAGCAAAATTGAAACTCTTAACCTGTATATGAAACACAAAAGAGGGATTACTTAATTCTAGGACTAAATTGGATTGTGTGACTTGGGAAAACTCATAAGACTCATAAGAATGCCGCTTGAGATACTTTGACAGACAGCAATGTTTCAGGAGCATTCTTACAACTTTGTATGCCATATAGACCAAGAAGATGAACAACATTATATGAATAAAATTGTTCTGGGTTGCATCTGTGGATTGGTCAGCAGGGGAGGGTAACATGAGAGGAGGAGGGGTGACGGGCAGGGCCAGTGTCTTTGAAGGGGCTGCTGTGAGCAGGGCTATCCCATATTGTAGGCGCCTTAACCTTAAAAGATGAATACAGCCAATATACATGCTGCTAGAAAGCATAAATTAATATATACTAAATAGTATTGACTGTCCTTGAAGAACTGCTTATTTAGGAAAGGCAATGCATATGAAGTGGGAGCCGCATTGATTCCATGCTTAATGATGATATCATTAAGAGAATGTTGGCACAGAGACAAGGAACCAGGAACAAGGAACTTTTTCAGCGATATTATTGAAAATTTAAATGACAAGAGCAGGGTAAATGCACAATTGCAAAATGGGCTGATGGAACCTGTTTCGGGGTGAACCTTGACACATTAAAATCCATAGTTTGTGAGACGATTAGTAATTTTTGCTGGTCCACTGTTGCAACAAAAGGTGATGGGGGGTGTGGAGATGCAATTCAAATCTGCATCATTAAAGAAAATGGCTTTTATGCAGGACTTTGAGGAAATTTCATGGATGGCCAAGATTTCATTACACGTGATAAAACTGGCGGCCTTGCAGTTTGATATGGTATTTTTGGTGGCAATGATATAGTATAGGCCATCTTCACTAATGCCGAAAAAAGAGTTCAACAAGAATAGTAGAATGGTTGGAATTGACATCGGGGCTAGCTGTGACAGGGAGTGGGAAACTGGACAATTCATAAACTGAAAACAATGTCTGGTGTGTTGTGACGGGAATAGATAACTGAATGTAAAGATAGTCATCGGTCTGGACAAATGTGGTGCAATCCTGAGTGTAATAATGTGATAATTTTGTGTGGCTGATTTTGTAGCCATAGAACTTTTTATTGAGATATTTTTGAACTCTGCAAGACGCTAGTCAGGTCTTGGGGTGAAACCAGGGTGCTTTGCAATTTGCCATCGATGAGGTCCTCTATGGTGAGCACACGTCTATACAATTGGTTTTCCAGCATGATAAGGTTACGTGTTTGTGTGGTAAGGGCCTCGGACAGGGCTGCAGATAATATGAGATACCTGTTGGACAGGAATTTGAGACGGTGAGTGGCTAGGTTTAAATTTTGGATAGAAAGATTAATTGTTTGTATATATGACATTATGTTTGAGGCAATATTGTGATTAGATTGGATGGCGGTTAGGATATTATCTATCCTACCATTAGTGGTGATGGTGAACCTAGTAAGTTGGTCAATGAATTTGTTCATTTGTGAAGTGGACAAGTTGTTATATAATTCCATGCTCTCCACTGTAGAGACTAAGTCGTCAAATTGGCTGTGGGACGGGACACCGGTGATTTCAGATAATATGTTTCCGAGAAAGTCAATTGCTCTTTTACTGACAGTATGGGAACGATTCAAAAACTGGATGTCGAGCTTGTTAGTTTTGAGGGAGGAAATCAGTCTTACGTGCCTTTTAATCTTAGAAATCAGTGCTTCGGTGCCCTCATAATAGTTTCTGAATGTGGCCCTGAAAATATTGCATAATCTCTCTCTATTCTTGTGCTCATGAATGGTGAGGTTCATATTAATTGAGACGAGCTCCTGAGGATGCAAGAGGGAGAGTACAAATGAATAAATGATGAGAAAACATTTTGATTCTTACAAAATAGGCACGTCAAATGGTCCTTGTATATATATGTCTGAGTGAATTCAAGTAATCCTGAATAAATTGTGATAAAGTAACTGATTACGATGAAGCAAGGATGATCAGGTGACCAAGTTGCAAAGGTGCTTTCTGGAGTAGCTCACAGAAAGATGCTGAAAGGGAACATGTTCACCTGGATATACCTACCGGCGAGCATCACAGATTCCTCAGCCACCCTAATTAGGAATCGCGTCCCCTAGGATGTACAGGAGCTGTGTAGTCAATGGCAGGCGGGGTGAGGGCATGTGTGATCTCTGCGTAATGGGTGATCCAAAACTCAATATTGGAGCATGGGAGGTCACCAGAGGTGTGTAATTGGCTAATATACCAGTCAAGCACATGTGTTGTGTGTGGAGTGATCATCTGATCACTTAGAAACAAGTGCTTGACCTTTAGCCAGGGTGTATGAGTTGTGATACAGATCATCCTTATAAGGTACAAGGCAAGTATTTCGGGGTGCCCCAAGAGAAATGTACCCTGCTTCATTCTGGGAGCTAAGGTATCCCAGGCATGTCAGTGAGGGGCAAATGCCAATTAATATTCAAGATATGCTATTCAAGATCTGTGGCTTCTCATCACAGAGAGGTTACTGAACTTATATTCAAAGCAATAAAGTATTTGATTCTGCAGTTTTAGAAAATAAAACTACCCATTCACTGAAGACACATGCTAAGTGAGAAAAAAATAAAATAAAATAAAATATGTGTACGATCTAAAGTTGAACCTGCAGATTCAATATGTAGAACTGAATCAGGAAATAAACAGCAACGTCTTGAGTGAAAGGACAGTTGGTGGTAGCTACCAGTAACAATTATGTTGGAGAATTTGTTACATTACAATATCAAGGTTGGTTTTTCTGCAGAACATTGGCTAGATGGTGTTTGAGAGATCTAGCCTTTAATTGAGGTGAGAAAAGCCTTCTGCTTATTTTGGATCGGGGGATCAGTAACATGTTTGTTGCACTTGCAACTCTGTTTTTAAAATCAAGCATATCAATATCTACTTCATCTTGTTTGACATCACATGTGTTCATAGGGACATCACCCGTCATCTGACGGATGTCACATGGTGTTGGGTCATCCTGACTTGCTTCATCAGGTATGACCTGACTATGTTGGTCACTGGAATCAATAGTGACCTGTGCCTTTTCCTGGGTCAATTTCTGACCTTTACATTTATGTGGCAAGGAAGCATGTGTCAATTTGACTAACTTCTGCAATTTGACTGGGAGGTCCTCATATTTCACCCATACATTATGCGAAGTGGGTAAATTGAGGTATGTGATTCTATACTTCCAGCCATGTACATCTGAGTGTTTCTTGCTCTGAATTTTAGAAATGATGGGGGGTAACAAAGTTTGCCTTTTGTGTGTTCCGGTACTGTCATCTGTTTCAAGTGTTGCGCATGAAGCAGCAGGGTGTGGATCACTATCAGGCCTCTGTGTCTGCAGAGGGGTGCTATCTGAATCATCTGTGATGGGCTCTGCATTGAACATATTGTTACCCACTACTGGTGAGTATCTGTCGTTGGGGGACGTGGACGGGGGATCAATACTCTACCAAATAGATAGATACTCTAACCTGTTCTACTCTACCGTACTGTACTGTACTACAAGCATAGCTCGCTGACTTGCTGGCTGTGAGTTGGGGCACGGATCCTAGCTACCATATTATACCCTCATATGGATGACGGGCAATAAGGACTGCAGACACAGGATATACACAGTGCAATAGTTACCTTTATTCAGTGCTGTGATTCCTCCTTGTCTGGCTAGGCCGGCATGGCAATGAGCGAGGCATATGAACTACCAAGTTTGCATGATACTTATGAAACCCTAACTATACGCAAAACACCCAAGTCTATAGAGTCACGATACTGAGAGTCGTGGATCTTCCGTGGCAAGTGGTCGCTGATCTCTTCTTCGGACTCTTCTGAACTATCTCTCTCGGATCCAACGGTTGCGCGCCTCTTTTAAGGGACCACTCCGCGTCATCTGTGGGGGCTTGCCTACGTGGCTTCCTCACGCGTCATCAGATGGACTCGTCCTGCCTGCGTATCTAACTTCGGCTCGTCCGTCTTACACGTGATCTCACAGAGTGGTGGTTATGGTGACTCATCAACCATCAGTATCGTTCGTTATTGTCTATGAATGTCTATATATTTCCAAGAGTCTCTGGGTGTGTATTCTATATCCTACAATATCACCTGTGGAGGATGGCCTAACATCGCAGTGCTGAATTCTATCAATGTGCACTTTGAACTTGACAGGTTTGTTCGTATTCATATCTAGCAGTCTGACATTGACTGGTGAGCAGATTTCTGTGACCATGAAATTTGGTTTCCACTTCTGTCTGAATTTGGCGGATACGCCAGCTTTGGAGGGGATGACGTGGTTACGAAGTGTCACCTAGCTCATATTTGACTAGTGATCTCTTGCGATTCTGATATTCAACTGATTTGTCACGGTTTTCTAGGATGACTTCTAAGACAAACTGATGCATAGAAGTCATTTGAGACTTCAATTTTGTGACATAGTCATTCACAGTAGCATTCAGATTGTCTAGTATGAACAGCTGATTATCAAGATTTTGTGCCCAAATACAATTTCAGCTGGGCTGAGATTGCCAAGTGATGCTGATGGGGTGTTATTGTAGGTCATAGTAATGAAAGGTAATAGTTCTGGCCAATGTTCATGTTCTTCTAACATTTTGGCAGATGCTGCTCTGATATATGGCCATCTCCTTTCGATTGAGCTTTGACTGCTGGGGTGATATGGGGATGATGTGGTGTAGACAATTCCAAGCAGTTTGTACAACGCTTCCATCAATTTGGAAGTATAGTTGGATCCATGGTCCGAGTTTACAACTTGTGGGGTGCCATAGATACTAACAACTTTTTCTAGCAAGATATTTGCTACTTCCTGTGATGTGTTGTGTTGGGCAGGGGCGAGTATGAGATAATGACTGAACTTGTCCACTATGCCAATAATGAACTTTTCACCATTCTAACTTGCTATCAGAGGGCCATATGAGTCAATCTGCAGAGGAAAAAAAGGCAAAGCAGGGGGTGGGTGGGATTTCTGCAAGGGGGCTTGTGTGACCCCCCTGGGGTCTTTATCAGTCCTACATCTGGGGCATGATCGGACATAGTTTACCGTGTCCCTATTCATGTATTTCCAGTATAGCTTAGAGCTATGTAGGGCTGACAACGTTGCTGCAATACCATTGTGAAGGTTAATGCAGCGGTTGGTGTGGCAAGTATGGAGGGCTAATTGTGTCATTTGTTCTGGGACAACTTCATGAAGTTCCCATTCTTTGGAAAATGTCTTGTGTCGTTTTGGTTTGTAAATATATTTCAATATGTTCTCATCAATGACGAAGTCAGCATGGTCCCAGAGCAGTTTTGCATAAAGGTTCCTGTCAAGTGCTTCACACATTGCAGCTTTGATTTTGTGAAATGACTCTGTATGAATGTCTTTCCATGTGAACCTAACATCTTTGGATGTCAATTTGTACAAACAGGCAGCCAGTGAGGCAAAGTTTGGGATGAATCTCCTGAACCAATTACACATACCCAAAAATCTTCCTCCTTGTGATTGGGATTGCAAATTGCTGTATGGCAGCTGTGCGTTAATGCAAGGGAATTATGCCTTGAGGTGTGATCACATGACCTAAAACATTGACTGTGTGTCTAAATGGCTCAGGTTTCAATTTGAGGGAATACTGTCTCAACCTCTGGAAAAGTAATTTTGTTTTTTTGAAATGTTCCTGAAAGCTGTTGTCACTAAAAGATATGTCATCCAAATAGGTATTGAAATCACAGCCATCAAATACTCTGGACAATATTCTACTGAGAATGTATGCTGAGTCCTTCATGCCTTGTACAAGCCGTGTGAATTGAAAACTTTGGTTGCCTAGCCTAAATGATGTGTACTGTCTGCTGGCAGGTGTGAGGCCACATTGAAAATAGGCCATGGATAGGTCACATATTGTTTCGAATTTGGGATTGTTTTGGGCCGAGCATTTAAAATGTCAGGGATTCTCTCTGTTGGATGAAAGATTTGTTTGTTGATTTGTCTCATAACACAAACTAAGCGGGGGTCATTGTAATTGGTGGAGTTTTGATATTTGGGTTTTCTGAGGATCATTGCTGATGCAGAAAATGGGCTGTCAGATGGCTCTAGAATGCCCAGTCGCAGATAATCACTGATGATCGAGTGCATGATTGGGAGAAGCTTTGGAGGGGTCCTGATGTACTGGCCAACATATGGCTGTGTGTCGGGTTTCACTCTCAGTCTGTGTACATATGCAGTGTTTGCAGTGGGGGGATTCTGATCAGTCATAAATGTATCTGAATATTGGTCAAAAAGTGCCCTGAGTTGGCTTTTCTGTGAGTCTGTGAGGTCACATGGGTCCAGATCAATTTTATGGGAAACCTTTGGGAGAGTGGAATGGGCGTTTAAGTCAGGTGTTTTCTTACCTGAAGAAGGGAGATTTGTAGTATGCAGGATAGAATTGATGAATCGTTTGTGTTGGGAGATACTCGGGTCTATCACTTTGATATTGGAGTCAAGACCACAGAACTGACAAAGTCTAGTATGTCTGTGTAATGTTAATGGGGTATGACTGTAGTTGACCACCTGCAGTGGGATGGTGTTGTCTGTGACTTTGGACAAGCATGCAGGGATGGCTAACATGGTATTGTTGATATATCTGGTCTTCGGGCTGAAGAGGCCTGTGAAACCATTTGGTAGGGGAGAATGTTTGATCTTGCCCATTGCACACAATGCTGACTTAGGAGGGACAGTGATTTCTGAGTGTAACACAATGTCGGGATCAAGGTTGATTTGAAATACTCTCCTCTTGAAACATAGTGTGCCCCCTAACCTCTGCATTGTAGGGTATCCTATCAGGAATTGATAATTGAAATCGTTGATGAGATGAAAGAAAATATCTACCTTTCTGGAACCTATGGTAGCTGGACATGTGATTTTCCCTGCTAATGACAGTCTCTTGTTGTTCGGTAATATCACCTGTTGTTGCCCAAAGCTTGCTGGGTCAAGGTCAACGTGGCTGAGCTTAATGAGTTCAGGTTCACGCTCCAGCACATTAAAATCGCACAAATTAATTGATGCACCTGAATCTAGCAGGACTGGGTATATTTGATTACCCAAACGCATTTTGACAAAGTTGTCGTATAGGGGGAGGTGTTCGATTTTGGTGTACCGTTTGCTTTTGTGACTCTTGTTGCCATTACTTGACCACCCTTGTCCTCCCTTACTCAAGGATGGGGTCTTTAGTTTCACTGCTGGGGGTAAGGAGGGTAGTCATAATATTGGCCAGGTTGCATAAAGGGGTTTGTCGACTGGTGATGGGGGGTATAACTGGGTTGGGCAACCCTAACCCTGCACTGTGATTGAATATGTCCCTTTTTATTGCATCTCCAACAAACGACATTCCGTGTGTTGGCTGACTGGCGACTATTCGACATGTGCACGCCCACTATTTTGTGTAGAACCCTGCCGGTTACGGGCCCCATTCTGTGCAGCCCTTTGTGCATTTAGAAAAGTGTAACATGTAGTGGCCTGATGACCACTCTTACCGCATAGCTGACAGGGTGAAGCAAAACGTGACCCACCTGATAGGAGGGGAGTTGTCTCGACCTCCAATTTATTCACTCTGGCGGCAAGGTTGTCCATCCTGAGGTCCGCGATAGCGTGTTGGGAGTCTCGGTTACTGATGGCAGCGACAGGAGCAGGTTGTCTGATCGGCAGATTCGACTTCAGATTGCAGGCAGCTGTGTAGGCTTGAGAGAAAGTCAGGGGGTTCAGTGCAGACACTGTACCCCTGACTGAGCTTGGAAGGCCCAGAATGAAAGCGTTTATGATTTCTGGTTCTGACATCTCTATTTTTTGCCATAACTTTTGAATACTATCAGCATATGTCTCAATGGTGTCGTGAGCTTGAAATCGGCGGTCCCGTAACTCTTCGAGTACATTGAAGGTGGGAGTGGGACGGTCAAAATGAGCAATGAAAGCCTCAAGATAGGCATCTGAATCAGCATATTCATCATCTAAATGTTCTCGCCACCATCGGGTGGCAGACCCTGCAGTGAGAAATTGTCCAAAATGTTGCTGAACTGTAGCAAGATTCTCGTAAATGCCTTTGATGTTAGAATATATTTTGAATTTAGCGACAAAATCCTTAACATCATCAGAGGATTTCCCGGCAAAATTGGGAGGGTGTTTTGCTTCGATGTGTGCCATATTGTTGGGTACTAATCTGCCTGGTAGGTGTCTCAAATTGTATCTGCCCTGTTGCTCAATTTGCATGGCATGCCCAGCTGTGGAAAAGCACAACGGATTCTCCACCATTTCTTTTGTGGTCTATTTGACCGCTAAGTGAAAGGGGAATATAAGTGGGGAATAACTCGCTAATGTGATGTAAACTTTGCTTCCTGTGGAGCTTGGCTAATAGGTACCGGGGATCCTACCATGACTAAGGTCAGGGACAGAGGTGAAACATGAGGGACTGCTTACTGTCCCCCACAAATATGCATATATGTATATCTATATATATGTGTATGTATGATACTGCCTGACCTGCATGTATAATGCTGCCTGACCTGCCTAACTGAAAGAGGCAAAAATTCTTTGCACTTGAAGTTGAAACTTTTATTGTGTTTTGTTGAGACATAATAATACATATGTTCATGTAATGATGCTGATATACAGTGCCAAACTATACAAACTCACCTCTTATTCAGTGACCAGAACCAGAACCATGCTCATCATTCCAAGGCTGCTTCCAAGCTAACCTTGGATGCTAAGTCCAAACAGTTTTGTGGCTCTGGGTCTGATCACTAATAAGGACCTGGCTTCCCAATCCTCTCAGGGTGTCCAATCAGACAGGGCCACGAATGCTACCTGATATCAGAGCTTGACCAGTCTGTCTGGGAACCCTGTAGGGGGAGCGAGAAACAGGTAGGCTCATAAATATATGTCAACTGCAACCTGGGATTTGCGTATTGGGAGATCAAATCTCTCCTGCAAGATGTTGGGAGAATAACACTAATTGACCCTGAGATCTATAACCAAAATGTATAAAATCTAATAAAATCAATATGGCATAATAAACCAATTTTGAATATGATAATTTGGAAAACCTATAATATATGTCTTTGATGTGGGATATGGCTGGTTGCAATATACCACATAAAACTACCCATTCACGATGTAAGTTTCCTCCTGTTTTTAGTGTTCTTTTTCACCAAGATTGACACCAGCTAGAACTATTATAATATTATAAAATATGTTATGCAATATGTTATGCACTTTTGTTGAAAAGAAATTAAGTTAACATGTAATATATGAGTTTAAGAAGGAAATTAAAATAAAAATGTCATATTTTTAGATATGGTGATGTTGATAATGGCGAATGTACACTGGACTCTTCACAGGCATCAGAGTTTGGCACTCTGTCATAATGTTATAAGAGATTGTAAATGTATTTCTCAGCCAGGGCAATTGTCAGTGGCCATCTTCAGGGTCAAATCTCCTGAACAATTACAAATTCTTAATTGTAGTAATATAATGCATACCCCAGCCAGGCATAACACTCACAAAAATAAAGACCATCACACAAAACAGTCCAAAACTTTTGCTGTTGTCGTGGAAAGTTAACACCCCTTCAGGGTCCTAGAATTAATTCTGTTTCAGTTGAATCTGAATGTGATGATCTTTCATATAAGCTATCATCACTTTCATTTGAAGATATTCAACGAAAAATGAACATGGCAAAAGAGGATGAATGTTGCCTGTTCCTGAATGGAACATAGTTATTTTTTTAAGTCTTCTGGAAGAACTTCATCGAATTTGCTGAAAGCGAAACCTCATGAAGTGAGAAACCTTGCATTTCTGCAAAAATATGAGCAAAATTTTTGATAAATCTTGTATTGGCAAAACATAACACACTGGAAAAAAAAGCATCTGAAATCATTCACTAAACTGTGGGATAGCTTTTGTGACTCAAATGATTATTTTCATGCAGTTTAGTTAATGTAATAATCTTTCAGCCTCACAATATCTATTGCCTTCCAGAACTTTAAACACATGAGGTAATTCAAACATGTGGTAATTCATGCTGCTTCTAGTTTTAGATAAGAAAAACTAACAAATTCATTTGACAGCAAGTCACGCAATGTCCCTTCGCTAATAGACCCTCAAGGGCGAGGCCAAATTAGATACCAAACTGGATTTACAATCAGCAGTTGTCGACAGACACTTTTATCCAAATGCACACCTGACAAATGTAACATGGAAGCAGAGCAATTACTTTCATTGTAACAGTTACATCTTTTAGAGGTCAAATATCATGTTAAGTGTTTAGACTTTAAAAGGCTTTCTTTAACTGAAAATCCTCCGTTTTTAAAAAGAGGCCTAACCCATGCTATTGATGAGGTTTTTTAGTTAACGGTGTCAGAAGAATAAAACATGATTTTCAAACATTCAACCTCAATGTATACTTCGGTGACATTTTGACTTCAAATATTATATTAAATGAAGATGTTTTGAACGAATGGAAGAATATTATTTTGACGTTATTTTAAGGCTATCATGAGTTATTTGAAATGCTTGTAGGAAAATTCATTAATGTGACAAATACTGGTTACAAAAGGTTTCCTTATGATCATAAGTTACACAGGAAAATATTGTTATACCACAAGGTAAATGTTTTATTAAAAAGGAGACATGGTGAATGTGATAATGATGTATGCAGCAAAAATCAGTGGGGAATACTCCAAGAAGAGAATAGTTTTGCCTAATCATAAAAACCAGCTGGATAACAATAACATTCCAGGTAAATGAAAATGTAAGAGACCTAGCTGATCTGAGAATGGGACCACTGACGATCATTTGTATGATGAGGTTAAATGCCAGGTATCTTCTGTGCATGAAATGGTTCCCCTGAAGGAACAACTTGGATGTTTTGATTCCTGTTATAAATGGTCACACTCAAAGGGAAAAGATTTGAAGACTGATCAACAACTGATAAAAGCTGCCGAACAAGAGACATTTTTGTGTAAAAATTGTAAAATAAAAAAACTGGTCCTTGACAACCCACCCAGTCACAGTCTGTTTACATCACTTTCAACATTATTTCGGTCATTTCTTGATGAGAGCAACTTGTAGCAGATATAGTGCTGCCTCACTGAATTGTCATGTTGCAGGTCCTTGACATGACAACCCACCCGGTCACAGATTTACAAGGACACAACAAGGATTTACAGAAATGAGACATTTTTTAAGGACTGCACTCACAGTACTCTCCTAACCAATCCAGGACTTATACCTGGCTCTGCAAACAGTGATGAAAGTCAGCATTCAGGAAAAATTCTGAAAACCTTTAAAACGTAACTTGAAGATACCCCTACCCCCTTTCAGAATGGATGTTTCAGACTGAGTTCAGACCATTTAGAATTTCACATTTGAAGAAAAAACCTGAATTCAGCTTATTTCCTGAATACTTTCATCACTGTGCAAGTAAACTCTGAATGAGTGCTCTGAAGCCACACCCAGTTCAAGTGGCCAAGTCAAATATTTCGTCACATGGGGTAACATGACCAATTGGTGTCATTGTTATTATAAGGAAGTGAATACAACAAGGAGTTAGATTTTAGTGACATGTGTACCAATATAGTCAGAAACAAATAGTCAGCAGGTGATTAACCATTAATTCTCAAGAGATGAGGAAAAAATTATTGACTTTTTATTCTTTGGCAAAGCTGATGTGTCAGGCCTCAATATGAAAAAAACGTTTTAAGTGTAAATCCCTGAACTTATTGATATCATTTTTCAACCAGATGTTTCATATATACCCCCTCCAAAATTATGAATGATCCTGTGACATGACAATTCAGTGAGGCAGCACTATATCTGCTACAAGTAGGTCTCATCACGAAATGACTGAAATAATGTTGAAATTGATGTAAAACCCCAAACAAACCATTCCAAGTTACTTTTGAACATATGAAATGGATATAAGCATATGTACAGTTGTGTTGTTGTGCATAAGCACATACTAAGGCAAGAAAATAGGTTCTGGTTCTGGTGGAAGGATCTTGCTCGTCCTTCGGACTCTGGAGATCTTTCCACCAGAACCAACTTGAGAGATCTGTCAGCCTGAACACTGCACAAACCTATATTCTTGTCCTTATCTCATACTTTCCACTGTAGATAAATATGAGATAAAGGTTTTGGTTTCCTGTACAATCTATTTGAACAAAACAGTGCGGCAAGTGCATTGCAGAAAGTGCTGATCTATGTTGTGTGTCAAACAATATAAACAATGCCACACACCCTTTTTGACGTCACACTAACGTCTTTGTGAGGAGTGGGTGTAGCATCACTCTATATTGTAAGGCCACATAACAATATAAATCCATACTTCTTACAATTTTACACTGGTTGGCTTTATATATAAACCATCTAAGTAAGCCGTATGAGATAATGACAAGAACATGGTTTCAGGCAGTATTCAGCCTGATAGATCTCTTTTGTTGGTTCTGGTGAAAAGATCTCATTCGTCCTTTAGACAAGTGAGATCCTTCCACCAAAATCAATAGAAAACAAAAATAAAAAATAGTTCGGCAAGATATCTCATGGGTACAGAACACTCTCTTGAAGCACCAAGTATGAGATAAATGAGCTAACCAATTGGCCAAATGTATGTTAATTGCATGCAAATATGTGCAGAACAAATCTATGCAAGGAACAATGTATTACGGCAGAGGTAGTATATACCTCGATCTTGCCATGCAGAGGACACTCACAGGTTTCCCTGTTATAATAAAACATGAAACCATTTCTAATACTGCAAATGTTGCAGATAAGTGGTCTGCATAAATTTGAAGGATGAATATTAATAATTTGGGTCTGAGATACAGCCAGGAAAAGATTTTAATTTAATGAAACTTTGTTCAAAGTTTTATGCAAAGGTACTTACAAGTCCTTCCTAGCCAGTAATAGGGATCCATATACAGCTTGGGATAAAATGTGTGAACAGATAAACTTGCCAACAAACGGATACTGTATAATTCTGGGGACAATAAAATGTTTAGCATGATGCTAATATGCAATGATATGATTTAGCATATTTCCTCAGATTAAAAAACCTTTTCAGCAATATTAGTGCTATGTTATATAACACAAAAGTCTACTCCAAAGATTTGATGCCTGATTATTTTCAAAGGACTGGGAATCTTTCTCCTGTATTTTGCTAAGGCATGGGATTACCAGTCATGGAGAACTCATTGAGGTAATTAATGAATCGAGCCCCAGCTGCTGACATGGGAGACATCTTAACCAGAGCTTTGCCCCCCCCCCCCCTCCACTGGTATGGATGAGTGGTAACTGCAAACATTAAATGAACTTATAAACAGTTCTTACATCCAATTCAGCAACATGGCCAAATTGGTTGATCATTTGTCAAAGTGTGCATCTTGACCTAACTGTCGTCCTGTTCTGAGAATCATCAGAGTAACACATCTGGGCACATATTTCCCTTCATCAACATTACATCAAAGGTTTTAATAGTCAAGCAAAGAAAAACATGATATCCAAAAGGACAGATTTGTATTTATAACTTTACTTGGCATTCAAAAGTGTATAGCTTAAACTGCCAATCATTTTTTATTTATTTTTTTATATTCAATTTTACACCAAGACCTATAAATGAATCATATTGGAGATGACACCAAACATTTTACATTTTTATTGCATAATTACATATATCACATCAATTAATACATCAGTCATCAGACTTTGTCATATTTCTTTGTGGTATCTACATAATCACCATCTGGTCCCATGTAGTTTTTAACAGGTGGAGTATTGACTGGTCCATGTATCTCAATTGGGATCAAGCCATCATCAATCTGTAATAAAATCAAATATGTATACATATTTTGCATACTGCACCAGTTCACTTCAACTCTCCACACTGGATATTCATGATATAAATAAAAATGGCATTAAATACATATGGCATTACATATTTTATATGTTTATATAATATTAATAAATTATATTACTAAATACATTATATAAATATTATTAAAATACTGATTGATAAGGAGATGTATTAACACAAAAAAATTCCTGCCCCATCAATGTAAAAAAATATAGCTGTGACACAGCCTAATGTTTTACAGGCTTTATAGTGATACCTGTATGGCTAGTTGGTAGAGTTCCTCGGATTCATTGCGTAATTCTGTGAGAGCTTTCTCCTGTGATTGCATTACCATGCTGAGTTTGGCCATCTCCTGGGAGTGTTGCTTGATCTTGTATCGAGACCATTCCTTGTGCAGTAGGGCTCGGCGCTCAGATTCCTCAAATGTCAAAACAGCAGACTGCCGCCTTCTTTTTCTGCAAAAAAACATTTTCCTTCATAAAAACAAAGTGGAGAAAATTATCCCAATTTTTTTGAGAACAAAGAATTGAACTCACTAAACGGCTCACAAGAAATTTAGTCCAGATATACGAGTTATTTATCATTGTGGTAATGAAAGCTTGGATGGAAAATCAGACTGATCACTTGCAATGCCTCACACTTCTCCTTCATCATTACCAATCTGGTACCAATTCTGTACCAATTTGGTACCAATTTTGATCAGCACTTCTGCTGTTTTACTACTCCAAACTTACATCCATGTATCAGTTAAGGGATAATTGTTCAATAGTTTGAAGGCTGCAATATTTGTTCCAATTTCAATATTGGAATGGACAAATTGAAATATTAGATAATGTCCCTATAATGTCACATTGTAATGAGACAATTTGTCTCACAATGGTATATTTTGATACTTTTTTGCAATAAATCATATCCAAAATTTACTTACTTTAAATCTGAAATGGTGACAAAAAATATTTCTTTCAGACACTAAAAGTACATATCATTGTGAGTTATATTATTTTTTTCTCTCAGATTTTTAGTATGGATCAAACTTTTGTCATAAAGGATTATTACTGTTCTTGCAATCAACTTTGTTTTCAGTGTGACACCTGGTGGACCCTGTGTAGTGACACCTGGTGGTAAACTGCCAGTGCTGAATGTCCAGGTGGACACGAGATGAGTTTAGAAATGCAATTCTAACATTCCCAAAATGAACCAATCAGATCACACTTTATATTTGATGGCGTGGAGAGTCATCATTGCTTTTTAAAACAATATGGCATCTACATGACATTTTTGAAAGAGAAAGACACAAATTTCAGATAATATTCAATAGTCTACACATCTATTTAGATACTTTGCTGTAATATTTGTTGCACTTGGAGGGCAAAGTAATAGGACAAATTCTACCTAAATATGACTATGGCACATGGTGTAGTGCCTTCCCAATCATATGCAATGTATCATTTTCATAAATGATAAATATAAACATTTGCTCCTCATAAACTGAAGGACCTAATTCTGGTGATGAGAGAGGTAAAGCTTATTGAGAGAGCAGGCACCATATTTGATGATTACATATGGCATCCCAAATACAACATGATACAATTTATCAGCTTCATGTTCATGTCCTGTTCGCCTGCAGTTTTGATCACTCTCACAAATTAAAATCTCATAATTAATACTATTTCTATGCAAACAAATACACTACAGTGGTGTTAAGTCGTTTCCCAATACGAATAACAGCTTCTCCCCGGCACTTCTGCTTTCAATAATGGCAGCATATTGTCTAAATGCTGCACTTATGGCTGATGCTAAACTCTTTGACTGTAAGAATATTGCAAACACTTGGATGAATATGCTTGAATATTTTGCAGAATAAACATAAACTGTGAAATAGTGTTCACAACAATTTTATACTGGCTTCAAAATGCATATGTTCATTTTCAAATATCTGGGCCACTAATTTTTTTTTTTAGGCCAGTGGAAATTTTGATTTACTTGCCAGATGGGACCAGTGCCTTTATGGACATGATAGGGTCTGGAATAAGTGAATAAAATGATATAAACAGAATCTTACTCTGTTGTTTTATCCAAGGATGGTGTTCCTTCAATCTCCTCTATTGGTTTCAGTGTGCGTCCTCGCTGCTCTAACTTTTTCATGGCCTTTTCCAATTTCTTCTTCTTCTTTTGTTCCTTCTGAATGGTTAGATTCAAATCCACTCTTTTTTTCTTCTTCAATGGTTCACCACTTGTAAAAAAAATATTAAGAACAAAATCGTGATTAAATAGCCAACATCAATTACAAAATTAAATTAAAATATATTGCCAACATGAATATTGAATAACAAAATTAATTTTTTAAGTTTAAGTGTTTTATTAAATAGTGATGAGAAGAATTCAAATTGTCTTTCTCTAAGAGTATGTTGTGGTTTGGAGTGAAAACTTTCCAGTAAAATGTGGAGTAAAAATTATACACTGTTGTCTCGATTTTTCAGAATTTCTTATTTATAAAAGATGAAATATTAATAAGCATGGTAATGTGGGACTGGACCTCTGAATCTGGGTCATGTCAACATCATTGGGAGAAAGTAAATTTGTAGCATGACTTGGAAACAAGGCTAAAGAAAAAAAGACATATACTGGTATGTGAGGAAATGATCCTCTTGAACAATATTCATCTTTCCACCAGATCAGTGTTCGAAATTCGTGATCGCCCAGTCGCCATTGGCGATATACTTTACCTTCGGGCGATGTAGAAATCAGAATTAATAGTCTGGTTGGCGATGGAGTTTTTGAGCTTGTTTCTATGCATTTGTAGCCCAAATTCTTTGCAATTTTGGGCAAAAACAATGAGAGAAATCATCCCATCTTCTTCTGTTCCTGGCCAGTGCCATTTTGTGTCTACCACCCTGTCACATCGCACACCAGTCTCCTTTCACGAATGTGGTCAAATGCGTAGAATGAAAAGAGAACCTCGATGCGCCAGACTTCAGCACGGACCAAGCTGACGGCGTTCCGTATGAACGATTCTGATTGGTCAGTTTCGATTGCCTTTGACCAATGAAATTAGTTGACACATCTTTTACATCTTCTCATGGCTATAAACTTTTACTCAGGGCTATGTACTTTTACTCAGGGCTATGAACTTACAGCTTTCATAGCCCTTATGGCTACACACTTTTTTACTCAAATTTCTTACACTGCGCCAGATACTTACCAAACAGGAAGAGTGGCCCGGAAAGCCAGGGGCCCTGATTGTGTTTTGAATCCTCTACATGCTAAGTTATGGCTCAGCGACAACCTATAAAAACATAGAAAGATATAAATTATACTTTGTACTACTGTGAAATGAATGAAATACAAATTTTGTTCCAGTTTCTACAAATCTCTGGCCATTTCAATAACAGCCCAACTTTTCTCAGGAGCAGACATAACTGGTTAACCTTTGACCTGTTGTCAGCATTGACTCTGACAATTGCTATTTTATTTAGAACCGAACCGCCAATGCTGAGAGTGTAGGGAGTCTGTCACATTTTATTTTGTTCCTGGACTCTCCGTCACATGTCTATAAAACTTGCATGTCAAATACAAGAGGGGTGCTCTCCTTCTGATAGTTCTCAGGGGCATACCATTTGGATTTGCCCAGTAAGCTTATAGATGTTGCTACTCTACATTACATAGGTCATAATGATAGTCATTCAATCTTCTCACTATCTCTCCTGTCATTGCACTATGTTGACATTATTAAAAACTCCATGTCCAGTCATGCATGTGTATCATGCCTGATTTTTATGAATACTCATGACATGAATGTACCTTTTTTACCATTGACAGCACAGACTGAGAGAGAGAGACTGGGTCCTGTTATGAAGGGTAAGATGTTGCCTGCAGAGTGAGTTGTTCTCAATATCTCTGCCATCATTGCACTATGTTGACATTATTCAATATTTGGAACCCCATGATGTCCAGTCATGCATGTGTGTCATGCCCACCAAAATATCTTACCAGAACTTGCAGAAGTGACCATCTTGTTAGGAATTCTAAGTAGGTTTAGTTCAAATTGGAAATAAATCGGACGATTTGAACAGAAATGACAAGCAAAAGTCTGATCGCTGATTTGCGTTAGCTCCTGAGCGATATTAGGGCAACTTACTTAATCGAGCCTGAAAAGGCACATCTTGGCATAAAGTTGTGCTATAAATATCGTTCATATACCGAATTAAATGTTTTTAAAAGAAGAATAAAGATAATTTCAAGTACCCCATCAGTTTGCAATGATTGTTTCATTTTGTGTTTTTTTGGTTATTTTAATTTTTGTTTCGTTTGTTGTAATTTTTGTTTTATTTTAATTTTTGTTCAGTTTGTTGTCAGTTTTGGTTTGTTTTTTTTGTTTTTTTTCATCCGTGTTAAATGTGGAACACCACTTTTTCTTGTTTAATGATTGGATTTTATTGTTAATGATTGGTTTTTTTTTTTGCGTTTTTTGTGCACTTCCATTACAGCTGACGACAACTGACCTGCGGACGACAACAGAGCTGCGGCTCCATTTTCAATACCCAGCTTTACTAGGCCTCTTCAATATAGGCCTAGCGCCGACGCGACCAAATGTCGTACTATTTGGGTGCTCATGAATATTAATTAGCAAGAGCTTCGAGTTACGTCATCGTATCGTGCACGTGCTGTCCTATTGAAAGGCTGTAATTACATCATCGCAACGTGCACGTGCAGTTGGATACATTCAAGGGGCGGGGCAAATGGAACAGACCTATTTGAACATATCTCATCGCATAAGCGGAGAGGGTGTTATATACTGAGTCTGATGCAAAGGAGAGTAAAATAATCTGTACTCTGGAAAATTATTCAAATCAGGTCATTCTCTGACACCTGCATGTGCCAACAATGTCAAATGGTGTGATAAACATCAGCAATCATTTGATAAACTAAAACGCAACTCTGTTGTCGTCCGCAGCTCTGTTGTCGTCGGCTGTATGTGTTGTTTCCAAAAGGGCAAGATGGCAACCTGCAAATTAATGGTACTCAGTTCTCGTAAGGGACCAGTTTTCCGTCGCTACCAATATCCACCGATTACAGCTGCTAAGCTGGTGAGAACCCTTCTAGGCGCTGCCAGTCATGGTCTACTTCATCGCCATCGGCGGTAACTGGTCCAGCAAGAGTAATCAATAAAAATTGCAACATTCATTTCAATCACAATTTTATCATGAAATGTCGATTGTACATTTTCAAATACCACATTAGTGGTAAAGCAGTAATGTATTTGTCGCACACCACATAGAACTGGGAGAATAATGAACGCGGCGGGATGCCAATTGGTTTTGCCGAGTAAACTTATAGATGTGTAGTAGATGCGAGCACACACTCTGCGCTGGACGGTCTGGAAAGAACTGCACGTGAAATGACAAATGTAGCCGATCATGGCCTAAACTGCTACTGGTGTGTCAGACAGACAATTAATTAATCCCACGTTACTTTAAATATAATATAGACTTTGTTAGTGTTAGCCACTGTTTATCACGTTTCAGATATTCACCTTGAAAGTTGTGCTATCGCCTTCTGCACAAAAGTCGCCATGTTTTCAATCTCGACTGGTTTCTTTCAGGGATGGGGTGCCCGTCATTTTATACAGTCGTTAGAGGGCACCACGATTTCATATGCGGTAGGTGGCGGAAGATTAAATGAACGCTATCCACGGGTGTCACAGTGTTCCATGAATTTGTAACCAAATCAAGGGCTTTCCCTTTTTTCTCATTTAATATCTGAATATTTGAGCGCATTAAAATATTATTCTTTGACCATTTTAATATTGTATGAGTCAAATCACGAATTAAAAGAGCTCTTCAATGTTTACTACACTGGAACGAAAGAGGAGATTTTATTATTTCCTCTTTAATTTCCAGGATTTCCTTCATTTAAAATCAAGAAAAAATAAAAATAATTAAAAAATGGTTCACTAGCAGTGGAATATGCAAAGCATAAAGTGTCATGATTTTTTACATGGAAAATCTGTGAATCCGTGATGTGTGAGATGTGAATTTTTCATGTGGACAAGTGCCTTAAATGAATTCGGCTGGGAAGTGATGCTGTCCCTCACTGTTGTAGCTATCCCTCACCTGTGCAGCTGTCTCTCAATTGTGCACCTATCTCTCCCCTATGCAGCCATCCGGCCCTCACCTATACAGCTATCTCTCACATGTGCAGCTGTCTCTCACTTGCGCAACTACCACGTGTGCAGCTGTCATTCAGTTGTGCAGTTGTCTCTCACTGTTGTAACTATCTCTCACCATTTGCAGCTATCTCTCACCATGTGCAGCTATCTCTCCCCATGTGCAGCTATCCCTCACCATGTGCAGCTATCTCTCACATGTGCAACTGTCTCTCACTTTTGCAACTACCACGTGTGCAGCTGTCATTCAGTTGTGCAGTTGTCTCTCACTGTTGTAACTATCTCTCCCCATGTGCAGCTATCCCTCACCATGTGCAGCTATCTCTCACATGTGCAACTGTCTCTCACTTGTGCAACTACCACGTGTGCAGCTGTCATTCAGTTGTGCAGTTGTCTCTCACTGTTGTAACTATCTCTCACCATTTGCAGCTATCTCTCACCATGTGCAGCTATCTCTCCCCATGTGCAGCTATCCCTCACCATGTGCAGCTATCTCTCACATGTGCAACTGTCTCTCACTTTTGCAACTACCACGTGTGCAGCTGTCATTCAGTTGTGCAGTTGTCTCTCACTGTTGTAACTATCTCTCCCCATGTGCAGCTATCCCTCACCATGTGCAGCTATCTCTCACATGTGCAACTGTCTCTCACTTGTGCAACTACCACGTGTGCAGCTGTCATTCAGTTGTGCAGTTGTCTCTCACTGTTGTAACTATCTCTCCCCATGTGCAGCTATCTCTCCCCATGTGCAGCTATCTCTCAAACTGTGCCGCTATCTCTCCCCATGTGAAGCTATCTCTCCCCATATGCAGCTATCTCTCCCCATGTGCAGCTATCTCTCACCATGTGCAGCTGTCTCTCCCCATGTGCAGCTATCTCTCCCCATGTGCAGCTATCTCTTACCATGTGCAGCTATCTCTCAAACTGAGCAGCTATCTCTCACCATGTGCAGCTATCTCTCCCCATGTGCAGCTATCTCTCCCCATGTGCAGCTATCTCTCCCCATGTGCAGCTATCTCTCACCATGTGCAGCTATCTCTCACCATATGCAGCTATCTCTCACCATGTGCAGCTGTCTCTCCCACAGCTATCTCTTATTTATACAGCTATCTCTTATTAATGCAGCTATCTCTTATTTATGCAGTTATCTCTTATTTATGCAGCTATGTCTTATTTATGCAGCTATCTCTTATTTGTGCAGCTATTTTTCATGTCTCAATACAGCTATCTCTCAGTTATGCAGCTATCTCTTATTTATACAGCTATCTCTTATTTATACAGCTATCTCTTATTTATACAGCTATATCTCATTTATGCAGCTATCTCTGATTTATGCAGTTATCTCTTATTTATGCAGCTATCTCTTATTTATGCAGCTATCTCTTTTTTATGCAGCTATCTCTTGCTGTTGTAGCAGTCTATCACTTGCTATCTCTCACTTGTGCAGCTAACTCCCAATTGCATGATCGTGGTGGCTAAAAATATCTGCATTTCACCCATATAGGCCCCTTTGTACAAAACCTAGCAGGGCCTCAATAAGTAGGTCAATAAATAGGTCAATTTGTCGATGGTTGAAAACAAAGCTCTAATACAGAAATATAGGCATATTGGAGGTAATTTTCATTTCTAATGTAATTCTGACAAAAAATAAATGATAACTATGCCATTCATAATATGTTAAAAGCGCAACCCTTCACATAAACTTGCAAAACAAAAGTGAAGTGGAGATTAGTTTAGTGTCATTTCCACCAGAGGGCAGGCAACGTGGTGACGGAACAGCGAGATGACACACTCTTATCAGTGGCGACTTTAGTTGCGGCCAATACCTCACACAGCAACTTTTTTTTTTTTTTTTCAAATCTCGTCACCCTTCCTCTCTGATCACGTTCATGCTTTTTTTATATATGTATGTAATAAGACATGAATTTTTCACATGGATAAAATGTGAAATTCTGGTTTAATTTATGATGTGTTTCATATTTGATTTTCAAGACAGGAAAGTTCATTTGGTCACAAATTATTAAAAGTATAACATGGCTAAAATATCAACTTCAGAAATCAGATTTAATTTTCCAATATAAATTTCAACGTACATAAAAGCTGAGAGCAATATAACTATTATTATTATTGCTCTCATATTAAAGTAATCTTTTATAGAAATGAAAAGAACTCTGAGAATATATTTATTTAGTCATACACTGGTCAAGCTCATCAAAGGCCACTTATTGGCAGAATTGAAAACGTATTGTGTTGTTTTTCAATATTGATATAAATTATTTTGATAAGAAATATAGAATGTGTTTGAATCCTTTTAGTTTCAGTGTATAAATAACTTCTATGAAATAATAAAACACAATAATTTGTCTACAAAAATACAAGCTCTAAATATGCCATTTTATGTTTGTCTAAATATCATAAATTGCATCATTAGTGAGCTATATATTGAGCTAGCTATAATTGCTTTAATTCTAACCTGGGAGTAACAATCCCAGGTAGCACACGACGTAGAAACAACGTTGTGGCCACATAGAAATAAGGTTTAGTTGTCTTTCTACGTTTTTTCAATGTGATGAACACGTAGAAGGATAATGTTGTGGTCTGACCTAATAACAACGTTGTTGTCCTATGTGCTGACAACGTTGTCTGCACGTTGTCTTACAACGTTTTTTTGACAACACGCTTACATAAGCACGTAGAAGTAAATTTGTGGTGATTAAATTGGCCAATAGGTGGCTGCAGTACTACAGAAAATGGTGACCTGTAACAGCTTAGTTATTAAGTAATTCAAAGTTTTAGTTATGTTCTGAATGACTAAATTATAAAAAAAAAAAGAAATGATCATGTCTTTTGTTGTGATAGAAGTTTATTGTTATTAATTACTGCAATATATATCCATATAATTTCGGACAATGTCAAAAGTTCAGCATAACATGCCAGTTGATATGCTAGGAGAGGTTACTAAAGGGACAATCCCAACTGAGTAACGAGATTTGGCCAAAGATAGCCTGATTTTGTTCACAGCTGAATTTATATGTACCACGTGCCTGAGCACCACATGCTTGCATTATGCTAAGCATATGTTTACATCGTTTTATCACAATATGTTGAAACATAATGTCAGTTTACAACGTCCTCACAACGTGCTGAGCACGTGCTCACAACGTTGTACAACAACTTGCTCACAACATTATCTGGTGTTCACAGATCTACGTCCATACAACGTCATGTTACAACATGCTCAGCACCAAAACACAACGTGCTCACAATGTAGAAAAAACATAAAATTGTTAGCTGGGAATAACATCGCATTACTCTCAGTTCTAACTTGGAGTAATTACTCCAAGGTTCTAACTAGCCTTACTCTTCCAAGGGAACTTCCATTCACGGCATGAATATAACCCAGAAAATGAGAGATGCACTTTGCAATGTCCAGATAGCTATTTGGAATAATGATGTTAATATGAAAAGCAGATCGGTTTTCACCTTAATAATCCTGTGAATAATTCACATCGTTTCCGAATGAACAATTCACGTTTTTAATTATTCGCGATATTTTGGTCTGTAAATTCCACGAGTTAACCACGTCATTTCAACTAGTTTTGTTTCTGCTCGGCGGTTATAAATTATTCATCATTCCCCTTTGTGCAACAAAATGGATAGTACATCTCTGGTAAGATTTGCAGCCAGAAAATAATTAGACTTTTCTCATATTATGACATCATCAATGTAAGAAAAGGGCTGCATCTATTTGCCGAGATTTTACCCCATATCAATGACAGAGGACATGTGTCTGAAATGTTAACAAACTATAGCGTCGTATAATTGTGAGACAGTGCTAAATCTCTGGAAACCATAACTCGTTTTCAAATGTGTTTTGTCATTGGAAAAGTATATAAACAAGGTATGCATCCTCTTATTGGAGGTATTGATATGTATTCATAAAAGATATATTCAGGAAGTTTACTTTCGAGTGAGTGTAAAATAATGCAGGTAGAAAAATCATTGTTTCAATTGTTTCTCCCACGTGAACATGATGGTGTTTCATATGATGGGTTCTTCACGATCGATGACATCATTGTTGATTGCTATTGTCTCAAGAATCCTTACATTAGATGCACACGCAACCTGGTGTAAGATAAGAGTATTGTGTAAGTAGGTTTGAATAGAATAGTTCAGAATATATTATACATTACGTTGGAAAAGTTTAGAATCGGCTAGGCTAGGCTAGGCTAGGCTAGGCTAGGCTAGGCTAGGCTAGGCTAGTTTTCCTTGATATCTTCCCAGAGACTTTAGCAATGATCTTAACCGTTCTAAAATCGTGGGAACAATACTTTTCCCTTTCATACATGTAATACAAATTTTATACCCTAAACTTTGTGATCATATATTATGACCCATCAAATGTAACATGCATGCATTTCTGTGCATTTCTTTGAAAGTAAACGAATCCTCTGCCAAAACCCAAATCACCCACACACCTTGCTTAGCTGAGCAGTGATCTTTGTCAACCACCTTCTTAGTTTAGGTTTGCTAACAATTAGGTACCAGATTAGGACACTTGAGTGATTTGGCTTCCAGAAGCCCTTTTGTCCATTTGCATTTGTCTATTGATCCTGGTCAAACACCCATATGAACCACAATAGTAGTCACAAGAGTACTGCACCTTACTTTTAGAAAAAACACAATAATCCCACAGATGTATTTTGGTTGATTTCAGGGAAGATAGCTTGTTTGTACCTAAGTTTCATGACCATATATCATTTAAGCACACCCCAAATCTCTGTAAAATTGCCTATGGCCTCTGCGATTTCATGAAAGCTTTAACTTCACGCTTGTACCATCATCTTAAATCTCTTCGCCACAAAAATCATGTAAAAGCGCAAACTCACCACCAATTCTGGTGAACACTTTGAGACTAATAAAGTATCAGTTCAGTAGATCACATATTCCCCTTAGATCCCTGATAGCTTTTATGACTTATGCTTTCCGTGTTGACATGAGGGCCAAAAGCAATTTGGCATCTGTCCTCAGTGAGATATTCATTCCTTGATTCCAAACATTACATAGAGGTCCTATAACCCGACATCCGGGATCTATGGCGCTTACAACAAAGTCCCAGTTCCATTTGATAATTTTCCCATAATGCATCTTTTTTTTGCACCAAATCTGATGTCAAACAAAGGAGCTATGGCCTCATTATGTACATATCTATTGCAACCAATTAAGTCATGTTTAAAAGTTAGGTGCAAAACAACAACAGGATTTTGGGTACACTTCGGTCGATTGGCCTCAAAGGTGTTTTTGGCTTATAGAACTTGGACGGTTCAAGGCAAATGATATGCCAGATTTATGTTAGATTTTTACATTTTAATGAATAATTGTTAACAAGATAAACATGTCATAGTGGAGAATGAATAAATTACTAACAAATGTGGAGGGGAAGAAAAATATAAGAAAAGTTTGAAATTTTTGTTCAAATAACAGGATAAAATCATAGACTACTGATGAAGAAAGGACTAGTGATGTGGGAAAGTGAACGGAACTAGTGATGTGGGAAAGTGAACGGAACTTGTGATGTAAATAGCTAAATGGAACTAGTGATGTAAATAGCTAAACGGAACTAGTGATGTAAATAGCTAAACGGAACTAGTGATGTAGATAGGCCAACGGGACTAGTGATGTAAATAGCTGAATGGAACTAGTCAGGTAGATAGGTCAACGGGACTAGTGATGTAGATAGGCCAACGGGACTAGTGATGAAGAAAGGACTAGTGATGTGGGAAAGTGAACGGAACTAGTGATGTAAATAGCTAAACGGAACTAGTCATGTAGATAGGCCAACGAGACTAGTCATGTAGAAAGGTCAATGGGACTAGTAATGCAGAAAGGTCAATGGGACTAGTGATGTAGAAAGGTCAATGGGACTAGTAATGCAGAAAGGCCAACGGGACTAGTGATGTAGAAAGGTCTATGGGACTAGTAATGTAGAAAGGCCAATGGGACTAGTGATGTAGAAAGGTCAATGGGACTAGTGATGTAGAAAGGTCAATGGGACTAGTGATGTAGAAAGGTCAATGGGACTAGTGATGTAGAAAGGTCAATGGGACTAGTGATGCAGAAAGGTCAATGGGACTAGTGATGTAAAAAGGTCAATGGGACTAGTGATTTAAATAGCTAAATGGAACAAGTCAGGTAGATAGGCCAACGGGACTAGTGATGTAGAAAGGCCAATGGGTCTAGTAATGTAGAAAGGTCGATGGGACTAGTAATGCAAAAAGGTCAATGGGACTAGTCATGCAGAAAGGCCAACGGGACTAGTGATGTAGAAAGGTCTATGGGACTAGTAATGTAGAAAAGCCAATGGGACTAGTGATGTAGAAAGGTCAATGGGACTAGTGATGTAGAAAGGTCAATGGGACTAGTGATGTAGAAAGGTCAATGGGACTAGTAATGCAGAAAGGTCAATGGGACTAGTGATGTAGAAAGGTCAATGGGACTAGTGATGTAGAAAGGTCAATGGGACTAGTGATGTAGAAAGGTCAATGGGACTAGTGATGCAGAAAGGTCAATGGGACTAGTAATGCAAAAAAGTCAATGGGACTAATGATGTAGAGATGTCAATGGGACTAGTAATGCAGAAAGGGCAATGGGACTAGTGATGTAGAAAGGTCAATGGGACTAGTGATGTAGAAAGGTCAATGAGACTAGTGATGTAGAAAGGTCAATGGGACTAGTGATGTAGAAAGGTCAATGGGACTAGTAATGCAGAAATGCGAAATGGGACTAGTGATGTAGAAAGGTCAATGGGACTAGTGATGTAGAAAGGTCAATGGGACTAGTGATGTAGAAAGGTCAATGGGACTAGTAATGCAGAAAGGTCAATGGGACTAGTGATGTAGAAAGGTCAATGGGACTAGTGATGTAGAAAGGTCAATGGGACTAGTGATGCAGAAAGGTCAATGGGACTAGTGATGTAGAAAGGTCAATGAGACTAGTGATGTAGAAAGGTCAATGGGACTAGTGATGTAAATAGCTAAATGGAACTAGTCAGGTAGATAGGCCAACGGGACTAGTGATGTAGAAAGGCCAATGGGGCTAGTAATGTAGAAAGGTCAATGGGACTAGTAATGCAGAAAGGTCAATGGGACTATTGATGTAGAAATGTCAATGGGACTAATAATACAGAAAGGTCAATGGGACTAGTGATGTAAATAGCTAAATGGAACTAGTCAGGTAGATAGGCCAACGGGACTAGTGATGTAGAAAGGCCAATGGGGCTAGTAATGTAGAAAGGTCAATGGGACTAGTAATGCAGAAAGGTCAATGGGACTATTGATGTAGAAATGTCAATGGGACTAATAATACAGAAAGGTCAATGGGACTAGTGATGTAGATAGGCGAATGGGACTAGTGATGTAGAAATGCCAATGGAACTAGTAATGTAGAAAGGTCAATGGGACTAGTAATGCAGAAAGGTCAATGGGACTAGTAATGTAGAAAGGTCAATGGGACTAGTGATGTAGAAAGGTTAATGAGACTAGTGATGTAGAAATGCCAATGGAATTAGTAATGTAGAAAGGCCAATGGGACTAGTGATGTAGAAAGGTCAACGGGACTAGCATTGTAAAAAGCCCAATGAGATTAGTAATGTGGAAAAAATATATATCGACAAGAGATACATTATTTCAAAATAAATGGCAAAAATATCGCAAAAGGTCGGACACAGGTCGAACCACTGCAGTAAACATCAACGTAACTTTAACACTCCATAGGTGTGAAATAATGACTATTCTAATGACTAGCTCTTATTCACCTTGTGTGAAGTAAATCATGATTGTCTGAATGAGAAATAAAGGGAAACTATAATTATTTAGGAAAGTTTTGTGCTGTTTAGTTTGTTTTCTGTAAGAATGTCCACACAGCTGACTTTGCAACAAACCTTTCCCAGCACTTAACGATAAAATGAATAAAGCCATGTGAAATATACCGATGTCGACAGGGTGTATTTGGCAATATACCATAAGTATTCTTTACAAAAAAGCTAATTCCATTCCTGTATCAAAAGAGAAGATTTGTTGGCAATGAGAACTGCAACAAATGTCCGATAAAAAGTAAGAAATGTGAATGAACTTAATTCCACATTTCTTGATTGTCAAAAACAAAGAACTGGGATGCGAGCCAGTCTCAAAGTAAGGTATTGATCACATTGTACATTTTATAGAAATGTATCTCTTTATTGCATGCCAAAATTAAAAGGCTGAATTTTGCAATATGATATTCTTCCAAAAGTTTATCTCAGGCTCACAGTTCTGTTGCAATTGGAATTTCTTTAAGGATTTATTTTTTATTATCTTCTTTTAATTTCTGATACATGTGGTTGTGCGAGAATACATTACATGTTTTTCCCTTAAGCCAACATACCTGACAAAAAGAGGAAAGTCTCAGGTAAGGGTACCGTAGGTAGAGATTAAAAATATGAGCTGGTGTCCTGCTGGGAACACTTGCTTACTGAGATTAGTACTCAGATAAGTGGGGTGTGTAGTCACTTTCACATGTCAAAAATAGTGGGCAAATCACTGTACACACATCTGAGCATTATTACTCAATTCAATTCAATTCAATTCAATATATCTTTATTATAGTGAAATATGTATACAATACAGCGCATAGGCTGTAAAATACATCCAGCCCAGTGGACTTACAATTCACTTTTAGCTCAAACATGAAATTAAGTCAATTAAGATCAATTAAGACTGTACATATATTGTCTTTTGTCTAGTATCAAATGCATTATTTACAAACTGAGCAGTGAGTTTACAATACAGTTTACTACACATGTTTCTTATTCAAATTGTGGATTTATTTGACCATCAAAATAATGATTGCAATATTTGAATTTATTTCAAATATAGAAATTCTAATTCTATATTGTTAGTAGTGTTTGAACAACTGTGAAACTAGAGAACTATTTTCGAGGTATGGACACCATTTCCAAGAGGTGATCTTTGCACATATGAGTACATGCATTGTTGGCTGATCTCACTGGACAACAGAGAAATGCACATACAGGTGACATGTGACCTGTTGATTTCCATCCTGTCAGTGAGCAATCCTGCCATGAGAAAAGGTCAAAGCAAATCATCAGACCTGTAAGACACATAATAATGCTGAAACATTGGGAACTATTGCATTGCACTGGATTTATTCAGAGATGCTCAAGGTTGGCCTCTTGATCAACTTACTCGAAGTTTAAAGTCTATGATAAATTCTTGAAATTGGATCCATGTTATAATTCGTTTTTTTTCTAAACTGAAATAAAATTGGAATATGAAGATTTCATATTTGTTTTCTGCATATAATTACTATTTTTTATATTTTCTATGTTGGCAAAAAACATATTCAATTCTATATGTTCTGACATGCATATTGCTCGAATATTACCCCAGTATGAAGATTTTATATTTGTTCACTATATAAATTCAGTATTATCCATATTGTCTATGTTTGCAAAATAGAATAATAAAAATTATATTCTTCTGATATGCAAATTGCTCAATAAGAGCTCCAATATAAAGATTTCATTTTTTGGGGGGTATCTAATCATTTCTATTATTTTATTTTCTTCTGCATTTGCAATAGACAAATCAATTTATGTTTCCTGAAGTACATATCACTCAAACAGAACCCCAATATTAAGATTTCACCTTCAGCATGAAAATAAGACTTTTCCCAACCAGGATTCGAACCCTGGACTTTTAGCATAGAAGACAGACATCTTAACCACTGAGCTATGTATCACCCTATATCAGTACTGTAGAAAACTTGGAGTCACAGCATTGTATGAAAATTGAAATTGTTCCATTTCTTTGCTAATAAAGACATTTTATTTTTTTTTTTTTTGTATTTTCTCCATTTGCCGAAAAAAAAAAAAAAAAAAAAAAGAAAAAACAAAAGAAAAAACACATTTTACATGTTCTGACTTTCATTCTGCTCTAAAAAGACCCCAACATAAAGATTTCACCTTTGTTTATTGTATCGTCATTATTTTTTATAATTTCTATCAAAATAAAAAATTCTATTCTATATGTTCAATTCTATATGTTCTGATGTGCATGTTGCAAAAATAAAACTTCAAAATGAAGATTTCAGTTTCAGCATGAATAAAAAAATATATATTATTCCTGGTGGGAATCGAACCCCAGACCTTTAGCATGGGAGCCAGATGTCTTACCCACTGAGCCATGTTGATTAGTATGATTTGACCTTCTCACTGGTAAATCACACAAATAGTCAACATCTTTATCACTTGATCAAGTTATTTTTATAAAGGGATATTCCGTTATTTCACACAACAGCCTAAATTAAATTTATAGAGTAAAATTTTCCAAAAATATGTTTGTCTAAGATGATATCAATAGTAATGCAAATCGATAAAAAGAAACAGATATCTATAACTCATCTCTCATTTAAATCTAACCATTTTCTAGTTGATTCTCTGTAGGTAGGTATATAAGGTTAGCATGTAATAATATATATTGAATATGAGGTGTGTCATATAATGTCCATACACATTTTATATATTTAACTCAACCACATAAAACAGAGAATTGTAATAAGCCAAAGAAAATCAGTTACTGGAGTGGTGCACATTTTTCTGGAGAAGTCATATGGAAAGTAGTCCGGTAGGATGTTAATTTCATAGGAAGTTTAAGTGTTAATATGTACTCAATGAGTTCACTCATAACAGAAATCAAGATGGCCGAATGTTGGTTGAGAAAGTGCTTGATTTCTCTTAAGGGGAGTACACGTCATGACCTGTCGGTTTTAAACCTTCCCTTCCAGATATTCAATGACTTTCTTGAGAGGCTGCCCCTATTGTCTGTCACAAGATAACATACTTTTATTCAGCATGGAGTTATATTTCTCATTACATCATTTCTGTCCTTATATAGGTTATTTAGCAGTATCCAAGACTTAGGTCCCTATGTAGTTCCCTGTTCTCCACAACCATGACTGTACTTAATTGCTCCACTATTTGACGTCCTTCCCCATAGGGAATCTGAAAAGCTAAGATAGTGTCGAAATTGTGTGATCAATGCAATGTCAATTCTCCCTTCACTCATATACAACTAAAGGGATGAAAGCTTAAATCACAACCTTGGATGAGATCATTTTTAGTTCATGTATATGGTTATCAATTTTACTTTTATGACCTTGAGGTATGGATATTTTTGATCTATGCCATCCAATCCTTAAATTCAGTGATTCAAAACTTAACCTAGCCTTACCTGAATTAATAATTCTGCCCAAATCTGAGATCACTTGTACAAAAATCAGAAAAGCCTGTGATCCAATGGAGGGAATGATGGAAATCAAAAGTGTCCCACATGATACTTTTATCCTGTGCTCAGTGGGGTGTGACAATGCCTTGTAGCTCTATGCAAATAGTATGAGCATTTAAACAACAGGGGGCGCAAAATTTGTAAGTTTCTTAGGGAATGATATTATTTCCAGGGTGTTCCACCGCCCAACCACCGGTCTTTTCTTATTTCTCTTGGAACACAATTTTCAACTCCACCAAACAAATATTTTTGAAAGCCATAAGGTAAAGTTTTCACTTTTTAAAAATGCTTTGGTATCTTATCATTGAATGGATAATATCCTTTAAATTTTAGGATGTACATAAGTATTTTTAATCTGATTTCAAACATCAGATTGACATAAATGTGGTGCAAGAGCTTTCATGCCCTTAGTTTATATATATAGTAATGCTATATATAGACACATGGCTGAGATCAAACCTATTTTTATCATTTGGTTTGCAGACAGCTCATGTCCTTCCCATTGTCTGTCTTCTGTACACCTTTGAATTAATTGTCCTTTGTCTGTCTGCTGTCACTTGCATATTTCTTATTTAACTACTCAGGTTCATGGTTGTCTAAAACGTGCATGTAATCTGTGTATAGCTGTCTATAAGCGAGTTCTCACTGCCTTATGTATCGAAAGGTCATCTGTATTGGCATGTCACTCGACTTAAGCAACTGTCAGTTTTCTACATGGATCTATCACTCACCAACGTCTCTGTCAATCATCTGCATTAGTATATCACCCACATTCGTGTCTGTCAGTCATTTGTGTGGGCCTATGACTCACCTAAACACGTCAGTCTGTCAGTCATCTTTACATACCATTCACCTATGTTTCGCATCCAGTCATCTATATGAACCTTCACTCATTGGGTTAATTGAATTGGCATTCTTGTTTGTAACATTGACCTCTGCGGGTGCAGCATTCTACGTAGTAATCCATGACATTTGTTAATGGTCCTGGTTTCATTCACCATGAGGAAAATCAATACGTCACTCGTCACCTGTATGTGTTGGCGTTATCATACTTGACCGAGTATAAGAATCCATGCATTCAGTTAAATTACATATGTGTGCCATTATAAAGCATAGAAAATTAACAATTAATTACAAATGTGTTAACAAAATGAAAACTACGGAAAATCAAGTTCCCTCTATTCTGCATGGCGAGGTAGAGACACATTCTACCCTTACCAGTATAGGCATGAACTTGGGGCTATTAGTTCAACAGGTTATTTAAACAATCCAATGAATGATGCCCAGTTGATGCTGATACTTTAACGCTGGTCTTCTTTGAACAAACTTTCACCACCATACATGTGTACATGTCAGTTTTGAGTCACAGAGGATGAGCCATTAATCATCCAAGGGGGTGAACAAATAATGAGAAGACTTTTTATTGTGAAAATAAGTTTTGAGATTGGCAAGTAAATAAATATGTAGATTAATTTTTTTCTTACCCCCATGATTGATTAATGGTCCGCCCCCACTTTACGTTACTGTCTTTCGGTATTGTTGTACTCACACCTCAACCATGACAATGACAGCAATTAGCCAATTCTCAGTGCCTATATTGGCTGCTTAAAAGAAGCTGGGAGTGATCTCTCAAAAATGTCAGCTTATACTTGCAAAAAGAGTAACCTTCCATTTGTACATTTGATTGATTTTAGAGTTGACAAAGCATAATTTATTAAATACAGTGGCGATATTGGAGTGATGTGAGATAAAAAATGAATATGCCTCATGTAATGCAATAATTTTAAGTGACTTATAAGAAAGCTTGTGTCACACATATCTGATTACGTGCATTTAACTTCACTCATTGCAAGTTTGCTCTCTCAATATTTATTTTGTCCACATTTGAGCATAAAATGCACTCAGGTTACAGGTTATGACATCAACATTCATGAACATATACCTGACATAATATATACCCACATCATATATGAGGTATCTGTTGATATTCAAATAAACAATGTAAACTCAGGTCAACCTTTCCTTCATCATTGAGGGATGCATGTGGGATTTCATTTTATAGTTATGAAAATGATAATGCACCCTTGGAGACAGACTGACTGAGTTCATTTGAAGAACTAGACAGACTGGTGTCTAACAATGGCTCTGTTATTTCCCCAAACAGGGCCTTAATATATGCATTGTAAAAGTGGACATCGATCACAGGTAAGTGACACCTGACCTGTCAATGTTGACCTCACTTTCAGGATGGCAGCCAGTGCATCATAACAGAGTGACTGCACATCAAAAATATGAAATATTATTGTCTAGGTCCCATCTTATTCACAACATATATGGAAACTTTGGCTGAAATCATCGGACAATATGGGCTGAAACATCATATATATGCAGATGATACTCCGCTCTACATCACTTTGGATCCAAAGTCTGAAAATGACACTAAAATGTCATGTGATGAAATGGAAAGATGCATAGAAAGTGTTAAAACATTTTTACTGGATAATGAAATTAAGATAAATGATGGTAAGACTGAATTGATTATTTGTGGAAAAAAACTCAAATTTTTAAAATGAAGAAATTCCATCTGAAATCAATGTTGGTGATGAAAAAATATCAAGATCTGATAAAGTCAAAGACTTAGGTGTTATCTTTGATCAAGGGTTTACCATGAGGCAACAAAAAAGAAAATGTGTAAAAATGGTGTTTTTTTCATATAAAGAACATATCACAAATAAGAAATTGTACAGATGAAAAACTGCAAATACCCTGGTACATGCATTTGTTACATCAACTCGAGACTATGGTAAAAATTGTAGAACTCTGCTACCAGGGTAGTGGGGAAAATGAGGAAGAATGACCACATAACTGGCAAGCTGATGGAATTACATTGGCTGCCTGTGGAGGCAAAACAGCTATTGATACCTAAAAGTGGGGCAAGGTTCCTCAGGTCTGCAGATAATAATGAATACATGGTACCAAAAACTAATATGAAAACATATGGGGACCGTGCTTTTGCAGCATATGCGCCCAAAACATGGAATGCTCTGTCCCGTGAAGTGAAAAACTGCAGAAAGTTCAACAAATTTAAATCAAAACTTATAACTTATATATACACTAAACATTATCTGCAAAAGCACTACAAGCAGACATAGTCTGATTATTATTATTATTATTATTATTATTATTATTATTATTATTATTATTATTATTATTATTATTATTATTATTATTATTATTATTATTATTATTATTATTATTATTATTATTATTATTACTATTACTATTATTATTATTATTATTATTATTATTATTATTATTATTATTATTATTATTATTATTATTATTATTATTATTATTATTATTATTATTATTATTATTATTATTGTTATTGTTATTGTTATTGTTGTTGTTGTTGTTGTTCTTATCATTATTATCATTATCATTATCATTATCAGTATCATTACCATTATCATTATCTTTATCATTATTATTATTAACATGACGATCTTGAAGACTGTATATGAGACCCAGTGATGTTTACAGGGACGTGGTCAGGATTGATCAATTGTCATAATATGTAGCACGAATGCAGTCCATGTTTGTGCTCAACTGTGGATTTTTGAGTGAGTACTCTTGCCATGTGTGAGACACATGCTTCCTGATATATCATTTGAAAATATTTCATTATTCATCTCACATCACTTCAACATCAACCTTGCATGGAATAAATCATGTTTTATCAACGGTAAAATCTACAAAATGTGCAAAGGAGAAGTCGGTCTTTTGCAGGTTTCTTTTTGTTTACAGATTTGTAGACATCCTGTCGAGGGTTTTCGTTGACACAAATATGTAATTTATCTCTAGATTGTGCATGGTGCCATGCACTAGGTCGATCTTAACTCTATATCAGTGTTTTACTTGCAATATATTTCACGGACAATTGTTTGATATGGCGTGGAGGTTTCCCTGCAAGATGTTGTGAACGTCAAGAATCTGGGCTGTGACATGTTATTTCTTATTTGTTGCTCAAAAATCAATCATATTCTGTAGACAATCCACCAAACATTTATGTGCAATATTTACTGGTTAAAGGTAGGAGGAAACCATGCATATGCATAACAAATCTTTTGTCAAACACAACACAGATATAAACTCATTATTACACACCTGACAATTCTGATAGCCTGAAAAGGTAGTTTGCAAACAGAGCCCTTTTTCGCCACCACTTGTACATGAATGGGTGAGGTAATGTTGTGATTAAGGTATTTGGATACTCTGGCATTTCATAGTTTAATTTTTCCAGTTTTTTGCACATTGAAACAGAAGACATATCCTGAATCAAAAACAATTTTTATTTGTACATTTACCATCTGTATATTTTTTTACAGCTGTCACTAATAATGGGAAAAATCAATATCTTACAATAAATTTAGTGAATAACATAATTCAGTTAAAATGCATCCCATGTAACATTAAGGAAAAGAAATATAACTTTTATACTTAAGTTTACATTGCTTATCAATAACAAGCATGTTTTACATGAAATTAGTACTTTTTCTATTTATGGATTGCTTGATTACACAACGGTGGCGCCATGTAGTGGCATAATCTCACCGCAATATTCCACATATCTAATGCATTTATTTAATTTTGGCTAGTTTAATTTCTTAGTTACTCTACTAAAAATGAAGGTAAATATGTATTCTATCATATAATGGAAAAAAATATGGATGTCATCACATTATTTTCTTCTGAAAAATTAATTATTTGAAATAAAATATGCGCAAATATGTGCGAAATTACAGAAAAGTGACATTTTTTGTCCAATATTGAGCTGAAAGATGTAATTACAACATATGTCATTTAAATGATATTATTTGAATCTGGGAAACTTCTTTAATGCCTTTATTCACTTATTTTGACCATGCTTTTGGGTATAATGATTGACGATAGCCCTTTTCATTGATTAGCTTCCCCTTACTCACAAACTTGCCTGTAATTCGCAGTCTATCACTCATTTTAATGTCTCAGAATGAGCAAAGCTGATTTGATTTTTGGTGGGAAAAGTTTTACAAGTAGAAGTACAGTTATTTAAGATTTCATTTACTAAAAAGCTCCAATTTGCCATTTTTTCCACCAGGTGGAGATGGTGCTACTGTGGCTCCACCTGCAACCAGGGTATCCAAAATCCTTAAATTGTATGGGTTAGTAATGAATACATATGTGCATTGCATAGTACATAAAATGCCCGCTGGTATACATTCTTTTTAATGTGCTTTGTTATTCACATTGTCCCTTTATCTTGGAGTAAAATAATACAAGTTCATATTTAGCTTGTGTGTCATGAGCTCTAATAGTGTAGTCACTAGACCCAATAGCACAATCGTGAGGTGAGAGGATCAAGAGTGATCCAAACAAGATTATCTATCACAACAATATGTCCTGAGTTTCATAATAATCGTCTGGATGATTCTTAGAAAACTGCGATATGAGTGTAACCAACTGAATACAAATGCTCACATGCTGTTATTCAGAAAACGTAAATCTTGAGATGAAAAAAAATCGTGTCATGGATTCAGATTCATTGGCAATATATGGTAATTTAATATAATCATTTTAAAATACAGCCGATCATTAGAGTGTGAGTTATTTGCCTAATGTACCCATAAGCGTAGCAAGTGTAACAAGATGATGAATGTATGTAATCATATGATGTAATAATAATTTCATATAGATCACATATCATACTTCAGTGAGATGGAAGTAACGGAGAAATGTGAGACTAGCAACTATGAATTTTAATGTATAAATATACTTGAAATAACAGCAATGATCTCTATTGTTTGGACAACTTCGGATTGTATAATAACAAAATATGGCACAGTTCAGAAAAAACCCAATAGACCTACTTTGTATTCCAGTTACGATAAATTTTCACACTGAATAAGACAGATTTGCTTTTATCTGTCACTTTAGAACAATAAATATGGGTTGTATGGAAGACAATGCTAGCGCCCTACGTGACAAAGCAGTCTTAAGTAGTGTCTATAATCTAAGTTACGCCAATCCTCCAGATTATCACCTGTATGTGTGACAGCATAAGGGGATAAGCGCTTTCCTTTGTCCCTCTCATCCATCTTAATGCGTTTGTATAATCCGGTTCTGTATTTGCTGTCCACTTATTGTGAGCAGTCTTCCTTTTGAACCTTTTGCAATTTCTTGAAAACACATCTTTTTGTAAAAAAAATCCAAATCTGCCAAGGAATTCTGACTGATGCAAGTAGATTTTGAAAATAATGAACTGATGTGAATAATCTTAGCTGCTTAATATTAAATTTTCCTTAAGTAAAATGAGCCACATACAAACCAATGCTATTTTATACTTTTTCCTCAACGCTTTGTTTTCGACAAGCTACGAATATAAACAACACATTCTTGCCTTTTAATGAGGTTCTTTTATGTCACAATGATTGTTGAAATAGGAGATAGATTTCTACATGTAATGTGTGTTTAGTATATTGGAATTGTTGCTTGTTAATTCAAAGTCTGTCGAGAAGTATAATCAAGTGTGAAGTCCATCAAATGTGTGGGACCCAAACCTACCTGTAGCAATATCTACATTGCATGTCAGAGAAAGTGAAAAACCTAAACAAAGTTTATCATTTTACTGTGAAAAAGTAATGAATAATGTGACCTGTGAGAGTTAAACAATTACTTTGATTTCAAGTAATTTCACTCATCAAAGATAGATGAAGCTTTTAATTATACGATGAATAATAACCTATTTTGTTTGATAGTTATCGGTGTTCATCAGGCAAATGGTTTAAATGTCAGGCACCAGGAAAATGGGAAAATAGATGTGAGATGATATCATTGAACAATGGAGAAATCCTGATTGAGATGTTACAATATCAAACCACATCAAAAGCGAGTCAGTATGAGCCACGACAGTAGCGTGATCCGGGACTGAGTCTCCCACCAGTTTGAGACTGTGGAACGGACTTGTATTGGTACAGAATTATTTAAACATGTATTAAATATCTCTGATTGGTCTGAGGGAAGTCGTCTTCATATAAGTGAGTCCTCATAACACCTGACTCCAGACAAGTCTCACATACTCTCTGAACCCGAACGAGCTTTCATATGCTGACACATGACTCGAAACGAGATTTATGACAACACGTGATTCTAAACGAGATTTGTCATAAAGCATGTAAGTCACGGAATAAAGATAAAATACGGAATAATGTAGTATGATAGATAGAACACGGAATAATGTAGTATGAAAAGAACAGAATCTTGTCTTCTAAAACCTCTTTCCGATTTTTCTTCGACTATATATTAATAGCTTTTTTATCTACCTACATTCCTACACTTACATAAAGGTCACGACTAAACTGTGCATGTTTACAAAGAGAATATTTCTATTTACAGAAGAAACCTCATTCACCAACAAAATTCTTTTTTCGCAGAAATCTTGAATCCTGTTGTAAAGTGAGATTTGCTTTTGAGTGATTAAATAAGTAGAGTTTTTCCCATGAAAAAGGTGACTAATATATTTCTGACAGCTGTGTGAATTCAGTGTTAACTGATGTTTCCACCACCTCAAATGTTGTCAGGCCCCGAAGCCTTGCGCATGCGCAAACCAACATCCGTAATAAGGCAACTGATTGCACCATGAAAATATTTCTGACTTGCCTCCAGTCAAAACCTCCAATTTTCACTCATAAATCTAATCTATGCCAAATGATACTGTAATTATCTATCAAGAAACTGCGCCTTGCTGAATGATAAAAATCCCACAGCCAGTACATTGCTAATTCCAATATAACCAGTGGCGTTTTGGAGATGAAGGGAAAATTGTACACCCTATTAAGGTAATGGTTGCCTCCAGACTGCATCCAAGATAACAAGAAAAGTTAAAATGCAATGATGATGGCTTCGCAATATTACCACAGGAGGAAATATGCGATTATATTCCACAAATCCAAGATAAGCTTGAGGAGATCTTTAAATATTATACATTTAAGAGTTTTAATATAAGATTGTTTGAATAATTATTTGTTCATGCATTTCTCAGCAATCTCTAGCGTCATATTTTTGTGGAATGACAGAATAACAACCCATCCATCGTGATTTATGGAATAGTTTTGAATATCTTTTTCTTAAAACTATTGGTATGGTATGCAGAGTTTCAGCTGATGCTATTTTGTTTGGATGTTCACATGAAGCGAACTGTTAACCGCTTTTCTCCTTTGGGGCTGCTACCTCAGAAATTGGTTTAAATTTTTGCAGTGTCAGAAAGCTTCGATAGCACTACAAAGTATATGTGATTACCAAGGCTGCATTTCCTCACAATTGAATAAGCAAACTTTGGGAACATTTTCTTCAGACAGTTTCCCCAGAAGGCAAGCCAATTTACCTCAAATTAAAGACAACTTACAGGGAATATACCACTGGGTTTGAGATTGCCAGGTCACCTCTGAGGCAAAGGTCGGGATTATTGTGATATTGGTGTAAGGGGCGAAGAGGCATTGATTCAGCATTAGAACTAATTTAGGAAGCAGGGGCTCTTGGCTTCTCCCACGGGACCATTGTACGGCGATGAAGGCAGATAGAGAAGGACAGCATAGAGAGACACAGTCCACTGTGTGCATTAACACAATGAATGGCTTCTTCACACCAAAACTGACAACACCCTACAATCACCATAACTCACACGCTCAGAGAAAAGTGAAGAAATATCAATAGGAATAAATGGGCAGAAAAGCGTCCTGAGAGGCTTTCTGTCAGCCGTGAAAACGATGATGAACAATAACAGAAATGGGCTGGTCCCCCTCGCCGGCGCTACTTTGCCAAATTGCCAGCCCACAACATGCACTTTGACAGTCCCATTTGCAATGTGGAGATTTACAAGATTTGGTGAGCAGCGCTAAAGAAACTTCGAAATGTTTGAGTAGTTCTCCAGACTGGATGGGTGAAAAAATAAGAATGGCAATATATCAATACATTTAACCTCTCTGTGTGTTAATTTACATTTATATTTGTGTATTACCTCTGTTTACTCACATCAAGGTATATATATATATGCGTGTATGTATGTATCCATTACATTTGTCCTGAGCATATAATGTATATTTACAAGACAGACTCCCACCATCTCCAGTATCCAGTGCTCATCCATCCCTGTGGATCTAGATATGTAAAGTTTGTTATAGACATACATTAACACGTTCCATGTGTCTGGGTGTAAAGGTTGGGCGTCAGAAGAGCTGGCGTGTGCATACCATTGTAGATACAAGAATTCAGAGTCCGATATCTTAACATCTTTTATGTTTCTGACTTTTAATGATCACAAATTCAGCATCACAATCTGTTTTCTTGCTACATTCCTTTAGTATTTATAGTATTTGTGTTAAATAAATTACAAAATACTATTAGTTTATTTTAAGCAGAACTTTATTATTCTATGTTGAATACATTTTCTATTTTTAGCGATGTTAACCTATATGCACCAGTACACATCATGAGTTTTTCAGTGTCTTATATTTCAAATGGATAAACATGGAAGGTTAAATGATATATTTCAATGTTATGATGTTATTCTATTTCAACTGTAAAATCATTTACAGAGTGGTAGGCAAACAAATGGTTAAATAACTAAGGCAAGTTAGCCTTATGCACGTGTCGGTTTGGCACTAAGAACGCCTATAAACACTGACATGTTAAGAGCAGCTGTGATTGCTGACAAATTAGCAGTCACAATTAGCACAAAATAACAAATTGAAGGTATGCGATGTTCAGTGCCAGTGCAGCCGGTCGGTAGCTGCCGCTTGCATACAGTTCTACTGATGTCAGAAGGTCTGACATTAATATTCCCACACGCCAGGCCTGGGCAGGTACAGGGGTCTCACTTACTATGATAACTATGTTTATAAAGGTTATAAAACTGCACAGCAGCTTTGCAGAGGTCAAGGTCAAATTTGTTTTATTTACCAGATGCCAGATGGGCCACTCTATCGTTTATATGAAAACCAATATTAGCACCTTCAATAAAGAAACACTTTATTGTGTATATTGTATGCATTATTTGAAATAAAATTTGTTTAGATAGTTTTATTTTAATCTAATTTTTGGTAAGTACATGGTAGTATGTTTAAAGTGAGAACGTATTCAGGTAATACAGATCCAAATGAGACAAAGATTGATGTTATTGTCTTTTCCCTGTGTGTTGACCAGGGGTACGGTTCAGCTCAAGTATGTCATGGTATGCCACAGTTTGGCTCCACACCCCTACACCATGTACACCAAGGAACCAGGGCCGGCTCCACAGGCTGCAGATTGCCTCGGTCTCCCTGATAACTGCAAACATGACCTCCTGTTCATAACATCTCCTGTATTGCCTAAGATATCTTATATACATAAACCTAAGAAAAGCCTACTTATAAGATCATGAAGAGCAACACTTGTTTACTCCATCCATGCATGATAAGTAAATGAAATTCTCTTTTTTTGTCATTGGTTTTTTTCTTCTTCTTTAAACCCCTATTTCATCCCTAGTAATTGGGACCTTGAGATCGCCGTGTGATGTGGCAGTGTCTCGGGGCGCTTATATAGGGCATGTAGGAGATGTCAGATTGGCTGCAAGTGGCATAGCAACATCCTGCAGCGGAAGGATATGCAGGTGAATGCTGCTGTAAACACGCCTAGGCTGGTACCCGCCCGCAGCATCGCACTCACATACATCTGCATTGCATCCCCGCCCCAGTGGTCATTTGTCGTCTGGCTGCAGACGTGGATATACCTCCGCGCCGCTAATTAGCTACCACTTGACTGCACGTGGAGGAGCCGCCTCACTCATGTAAGTTGTACTCATCCGACTTGTAAACGGTCGAGCCTGCTTAACCACTCTAACACGATTATCACTCAATGTCTCAACCGTAACACATCAGCACAGGTACTGAGCAGTAATTTGTGATAATATTCTTGAAACATCCTTGCTTCCTTGAAATGCCAGCCTATAATAGGTATATATATGTTAAGAAATATGAAAAAAAATGGTTCAATCTACTTTCTGATACTTTCAAGGAGCAATTGTTTTATTCTGTGTTGAACACAATGGTGTTTCTTGTTATCAAATGTACCATATACACTATTTGCACCAACAACAAACTTAATTTTTTCAATTTCTTACATGTATATATTCTTGAAATAGTCTTGCTTTCTTGAGATGCCCGCCAATAATATGTATCTGTATGTCAAGAAATATGGCAAAATTCATAGTTTCAATTCTTTCATCCTATGTTGAATACAATAGTGTTTCTTGTTAGCCTATGTACTATATACCATTTGCACTAACAGCAACATTTTCTGTCAATTCCTTGAAATTGTATTCACCTATAAAGTCAATAAAAACCAACTCAGTGGTATCAATCTGTTGAATTTCATCTCAAGAAAGAGAGAGAGAGAGAGAGTCAGTTAGCAATTATTGGTCAGACTAAAACCTGCAATATCTTATTTCCCACAAGAGTCCTAGGGATCCAGGTAGCATGGTATTTGATACCGCACTACTTCCTGGAATATCTTAGTCTGCTAAGATTAATGTGTTGTCTACCCTCACCACATTATCCTGACATGATGGATATTTACAGCAATATTGACATGATGGATATTTACAGCAATATTGAGAAAATAATGCATTCTTTACAATTTCGAGTTTATATTTCCGATTTTCGTCATTCGGATTCTTCTAAACTTTTAATGATGAAAATGACAGGTGTGATTGTAGCACACAATGTAACAAACTGGCAAGTGGAAAAATTACACATGGTGTAACAAACTGACAGGTGAAAAAGTAACATTTGATGTAACAAACTGACAGGAATAATGTTAATGTATCATGATGACACGAACTGACAGGTGTGAAGATAAGATAAGATGCAACAAATTGTTGCGTGAAGTAGCAACTCATCATTTGACAAACTGGTTGATGAAGTAGCAACTCATCATTTGACAAATTGGTTGATGAAGTAGCAACTCATCATTTGACAAACTGGTTGATGAAATAGTAACTCATCATTTGACAAACTGGTTGATGAAATAGTAACTCATCATTTGACAAACTGGTTGATGAAATAGTAACTCATCATTTGACAAACTGGTTGATGAAATAGTAACTCATCATTTGACAAACTGGTTGATGAAATAGTAACTCATCATTTGACAAACTGACCGATGAAATGGTAACACATAATGTAACAAATAGACAGATGGAATAGTAACACATGATGTAAGAAACTAACAGGTGAAATGGCAACACATGATGTAAGAAACTAACAGGTGAAATGGCAACACATGATGTAACATATTAACAGGTGCAATATCAACACAATGTAACATACTGACAGGTGGAATATCGACACAATGTAACATACTGACAGGTGGAATATCAACACAATGTAAAATACTGTCAGGTGTAATATCGACACAATGTAACATACTGACAGGTGCAATATCGACACAATGTAACATACTGACAGGTGGAATATCAACACAATGTAAAATACTGACAGGTGGAATATCAACACAATGTAACATACTGACAGGTGCAATATCGACACAATGTAACATACTGACAGGTGGAATATCGACATAATGTAGCATACTGACAGGTGCAATATCGACACAATGTAACATAATGACAGGTGCAATATCGACACAATGTAACATATTGACAGGTGCAATATCGACACAATGTAACATATGGACAGGTGCAATATCGACACAATGTAACATACTGACAGGTGGAATATCGACACAATGTAACATACTGACAGGTGGAATATCGACACAATGTAACATACTGACCGGTGCAATATCAACACAATGTAACATACTGACTGGTGGAATATCGACACAATGTAACATACTGACAGGTGCAATATCGACACAATGTAACATACTGACAGGTGTAAGTCATAATGCGGAATATGTCCTAAATCAAACCTAACTTGAACCTAATGATGCCACTCATAAAAAAAAATCTTCTATTTATGATCTTAGCCTTTTTTATCCAACCCATGAAATATTCTCATTTTGTATGCGTTGTGCTTATTGTAGTATCTCGTAATTGCGTGATGATATCTGTGTTATTGAGGCACTCAAATGGGTTCAGACAGAGCCAGTAAAGTATGAGACCAAGCCATTCATAATCAGGCGATAAAAGTTTGTTTTTGTTAAATTTTTACATCTCAGATCTCTGATATATGCGTACTCCTGCATTCTTGGGAGATCCTACATGTATCTCAAATCCTACAGATATTTCAGTTCCTACATTTATCTCAGACTCTACATATATCTCAGATACAGCATATGTTAGATTTTACAGATATCTCAGATTGTACCTCAGATCCTACACATATCACAAGAATCGTTTCCTATATCATTGGCAATACTTCATATTGCTTAACATTAAAAAGATGTTTGACCGCTGTGATTTGTGCATCAAGCTTCTCTCGGTAACAAGGGCGCTGCATAGATCTCTTTTTATCATGAGATGCTATCTCTTTCTGTCATCCACATAGGAATGCTGAGATTTTTATCTTTCATCCACATAGGAATGCTGAGATTTTTATCTTTCATCCACATAGGAATGCTGAGATTTTTATCTTTCATCCACATAGGAATGATGAGATTTTTATCTTTCATCCACATAGGAATGCTGAGATTTTTATCTTTCATCCACATAGGAATGATGAGATTTTTATCTTTCATCCACATAGGAATGATGAGATTTTTATCTTTCATCCACATAGGAATGCTGAGATTTTTATCTTTCATCCACATAGGAATGATGAGATTTTTATCTTTCATCCACCTAGGAATGATGAGATATTTATCTTTCATCCACATAGGAATGATGAGATTTTTATCTTTCATCCACATAGGAATGATGAGATATTTATCTTTCATCCACATAGGGATGCTGAGATCTCTATCCGTCATCCACATGGAAAAGTGAGATTTCTATACGCTATCAATTAAGCACCTTATACACTCATTATTCACAGAAATGATATAAAGATATATTGGAACAACGTAGCACACGATGGAATATTTGAAGGTAGTCTAACAAAACTACATATATTATATAGATGTCTCCGCTGACACTTGTAGAACTTTTCTTAGCATGGTTGTTGCCCCAATAGAAACTGAGGGCTCTGACCTTATTGCAGTGTGGTAAAGATATATTCTTCTCACTGTTTTAGCATTATATGTAAATCTGTAGCTTCACAATGCCGCCACATGAGAGAAGTGAGTTATATATTCTGAGGTGTTTTTTTATTATTTGACACTGTTGTGAGAAGGGTGGTAGCACGTGTGGACCGGGAATAGGATGACTGCGATGCCAACAACAACACAAGCCCTGTGGGAGCTGTTACAGTAATACTCTGGTATGTTAGCAATTAAGCAAATACAGATATAGTTAGCCATGTTATTAGACGGCGTTTCGTATCTTAAGAACATGGCTACTCTTATCGTTCAATTACAGCTGTGTTGTTTGTAACAACATGTAATCGTTGTTATGATGAGTTACTGCAAACCAAGCTTAGAACTGATTTTGCAACTTCGCATTTTCCTCGTTAGTGTTATTAACCTTATTTTAAGCAAATGCCCTCCAGCTCTGAGGAGCTTCACCTGCTTACGGAACTCAAACACATAATGATGACGTCATGTGATCACCACATCGCGTGTGCTTCTCGCCGTGTAGGGTTTTTCTCGCGTGAGTATGTTTTTCCTCTCCCACGAGACTTCAAATTGGCAACTCATGTCACCGAGATTTCAATGGGCGAATCTTGGACATGGCTCAGATTTGCTGTACTTGTTGTATTGTGAAACCACATCGCATACCAGAAAAGATAGGCAGATGCTTTTTGTTATAGTAGCATTCGTCTCGGAGGTTAGTTTCTTAGCTCTATTGTTGGGAAGCCCCATTCTTTATATTAGTCTCTGATATGATTCGCTATAATCATGCCACTCACAATGATACATTTTAAGTACGCTTTTCTAATAAGAAAGACTTTCATGCAACATCAAACTTCTTAGTTTCCCAGAAATAATTAGACTTGGAGCAATGTCTTAATGGAATAGCTCCAGTAATATTGTGCATGGCATTTGTTGCTAAGGACACACAATGCAGAACTTTGAGAGAAGCAAATATTATTGCTTTAATCATCACGGGGATCGATGTATCATATTTACAGGTTTTACAACCAACACAAAGCAGTCTTTTTTTCTCTAGACCCTGGACTTGTGCTGGTGTGTATACACACTATAATTATCTGTATTCAAATTTGTTATTATTTGGTTTTGAGGTTTTGTCCCGAATTCTATTGTCAGCCTTAAAAAACTTTCTTCTTTTCATAAAATTAGTATTTTTAGTTATTTCTATCATAAACTGAGTGTAATATGAATAAAACATAACGTGTGCATTCACAGTCGAATATAGACACATAAGGAATGTTTAACCCTTTTGACTAAAATCCTTTTAATAAATCAAACAAAGTTATAATATCGTGGTTAGACAAAGGCAAACTTTTTTATCAACTGAAATATTTCTTTTAAAAATATCAGTATAACAGAGAGTAAAATTAATGGAATTATCCTATTAAGACAAGAATGCAATTTCCATAATTGTATTTTAAAAGTAAATTGAATTAAATGTGTTTTTAAGAACTCTGGAAAATATCTATTATAGATCGATATTATCTATTTTAATAACACATTCCATCCATTTGCAATCAGCTGTACTATTATTTCTTAAATTTCTTTGAAAGTCTCCAGTAGCAAACAAATAAACGTCTCAGATCAATGTATCCTTGGCTTAATGTACTATTTTGAGATGATATTCTTTGCGTTCAGAGATATTGGTGATGGTCATTGAGTGATTCTGTCTGAGAGGAGATGTTGCCTCGTACAATGCATGTAGGACTCATTAGTACAGAGTGAGTGCGCCACATGCTACGATTACTATCTCACATAGAGGAGGTTCTATTAGAGGCTTGCATACTCTACAGGAATAATCACCTTCATTACGCTTCCATCCCGTCCTCATTTATTGAAATGTAAGTCATTACCTAGAATGCTCTCTCAATCCCAGGACTCCTTCCAAGCGGAAGCAGGAGAATACTTGCCTCTTGAGAAGTCATATTTTGCCCACGTGCCTCGGGCCATTTTGACTTAGCGGACAAATGAAGCGCATTAATTCCTGACAGAGTCATTAACCCATACCAATTTCAGACTCTTCTATCATAAAAAAACACATATATTGTAGGCATCGCTGTAATGTTAGGATGTTGGGAATCACATGATATCAACATGGGAGTAAACAAGTAAAAAACAGACAACATAACAATCGCTGAATGGTTCATACTGGTGAGAGACATTTACATTATCTCAAGCTGCAACGTCAAGGGTCTGATCAAGAGAAACTCAACGTTTATCTTATTTACAATCAACGATCATAATGCAAGCGAAGGAACCCTTCAGCGGTTTATATAAGAAACAAAGGTTGCATATTTCATAAATTAGATTAATACAGCACTAGATATATAAATCTTCATTGTTACGCAAAAACGGTCACTTTCACTATCGCGCAAAGAGGGACAATTTCATCATCACGCAAAATGGACATGTTCATAATCACACGAAATGGTCATGTTTATTTGTCATACACAGTGGAAAAATTAGTTGTCATATAAATTGGGAAATTTTGTATCATTCAAAACAAGCAAGTTTATTTGTCACACGAGAAGAACAAATCTATCCTTTAACTTTCTTATCCTTCTATAATTTTATTATTTATTATTGGATAACAAACGTCCATCTTATTTACTGTGGTATTAGTGCCCGTTTTAAATGTTAATATATTTGCCCATTTTACATCGATAGTAAACTTGAACATTTAAAATGATAGTCATCTCTTAGTGCTTATCAAACACGATCAGCATAATGCTCAAGAGATATTATTTTAATATATTTGTATTCTTCGGAAGTTACCTGTCCGAACTTTTCATGACATAGTTTTTACAAAGATAAACAACCAGACCGGGAAAGATCTAATCATCTGGGGAATTAAATTTTCAATTCTATGTTAATTGTGACCCAATACATATAGAATGTGGTTAATTTCCTATCATGAAAATGATACTCCTGAAGTTTAGACGAATATTTAGGATACCTTTACATTTTAATGACTGAGAACATCAATGCAAGGAACGTTTTATATTCATGGCTTAAGTTACAAAAGGAAAACAAATTAATGAGATTCTTTTCTCCCCCTATGCTCATTTCATAAGGCTTCAGATTTGTAATGAGACTGAAGAAACTACTCACGTAATGAAAAGTAACTAACATGAATATAAGGAGGTCACATTGAAACATAAAGTAGCAGCTTGGGGAGGGGAAGGTGTCACGTGGAGCTTTTTATTAAGTTGTCTTGCCTGCGGTGTCTGACTGACATGACAATTACGTATTCTCATTAATACCAGCCACGTGACATTAAAGCTTACAGCAACCCACCAATTATCCTTCACAGGATCATACCATACTCCATCAAATCCTCTCTGTCTCTCTGTCTCTGTCTCTGTCTGTCTGTCTCTCTCTCTCTATCTCTCAATCTCTCTCTATCTCTCTTTAACTATCTTATTATGTCTCTCTATCTCTATGTGTCTCTTTCTCTATGTGTCTCTCTATCTGTATCTCCCAATATTTCTCTGTCTCTCTTTCCCCTCTCTCTCTCTCTCTCTCTCTCTCTCTCCCTCTCACTCTTCTCTCTCTATCTTTCATTCTCTATCTCTCAATGTCTCTCTATATCTCCACTCTCTCTCACTCTATCTCCTATCTCTCTTCTCTCTCTCCATCTCTCTATCTCTCTTTCTATCCATCTCTCTTTCTTTACCTCTCTATCTATTTTAACATCCGGGAATTGGTAGTTTGCAGTATAAATCAAATATAATGACAAAGAAATATAAGTCCAAGAATCGATGCTCCCCCTGAACCGGGACACCTCAGATACAATTGACTATTTTTGTACGAACGTTATCGAGATTGTGTATCAAGGAGTTGTCAATAGAAATTCACTGTGATAGATGGCGCTCTGCTCAGACAATAGCAATATAGCAAGAGAGGCAGCCTTTATACAGAAAAAATGAATATCAGAACCTTGAAAGCCAAGAGTGCAGCTTCCGAGAAAGACCTTGTCAGTTCGCGCTAATTGAAAATGGATTGATTCGAATAAGTGGTTGAATTTCTGTGAGAAAAGGCTTTCTTAAAACCGGTGCTACACGCAAACGCCTAAACATGGTTTGACTGAATGTTGCTTGCTGATCGATTATAAATAATTAGGTCTTTTATGTTATTGGCTGCGAATTTTGTATCTGTTGAAAACGGATTATATTCCAGTTGGGATAAAATCAAGAATTCGTGCTGAGGTTTACCTGTATTTCCTTTCTTTTATCAACAGATTTTTGAATATAAACTTCCCTCATAAGATTTTTATATGGAATTTCCCCAAAGAGATGGTTTGCCTATATCTATTATGTCATTAAATCTTGAGGAAAGGCAGATTGACAACTGTTTTTGTATATAAACTTCCTTTATCAAATTGTTTGAGAAAAGAAAATATGAAATTTCCCCAAAGAGATGGTTTGCCTACATCTGTTGTGTAATTGAATCTAAAGCATAAATAGACTGTATATAACAACTGTATGTAAACTTGTAATATATCACAAAACCATATTCAAATAAGTGAGGATTTTGCTTTAAAAAAACGAATTCGTTGTTGCTGTGTGTCTGCAGGTGACTTTCAGAGGCTTTCACAGTTGTTTGTCACTAAGTAATCGTGTTACACATAAAAGTTTGAAACTCGCCAGACCTGAGTAACGTGGTTATGGGAACGAGGCTGGAATGCTGGCGGGACTGGCAATGTTAGCGGCCCAGCTCTCTCATAATGCATGATCGTTTACTACCTCCTATTTTCTTTTGTTATTGTATTCAATAAGAATATTGCTTTTTGCTTATATACCGCACAGACTGCTGACGGTTGCTGCGAGGTCTGCATAATATCGGATTGCCGGTTATTGTATTACAGACCAAGCCTCTCTCTGTATAATGTTATAAGAGGCTTACTGATTCATTTGCGTTGTATTGCATGAAATATCTGTCAATTTAAGGAAAAGAATTACTGCGTGTTAATTGAATTCCAGATACATCGAGATCCAGATAATCAATGTAATGGAAGTTTCATTTTTGTTCTGCAACCAATCAAACGTAAAAGTTGAAAATGTAAGTTTATCAAGTCGGATAGATAAAACATCGCATCAAGTCGACAATTGTCAATTCAATACAGTGAGGCATTAAAGTTATGTCGATCTAGAAATGTAATCCATGATGGGATTGTAATCAAATATGATCAACTAGAAAGATGGATGTGTATAATAAATATAGATAGAAAGTGCTGATCCAAAATTGTTGATATCTTGAGATATTAAGGTAAAGAATCGACGAATATTCTTTAATATAAATATTTATGATACCACTTGCGAGAAGGTACAGTTGTAACAGTAAAGTTGCAGTATTTCTGCGGTTACGTTTTACAGTGTACGTTGTTTAATCAATGATTTTCAGAAAACGTCCTGATCTCCTCTAAATGACATCTAATTTAATTCTAGGTCAATTCCTGTGTTTAATGTGACAGTTTAGGCCAACTAAATAAAACTGTTTGTTTTATTCCTATTTTTCAGTAAAACGAACCTCCAGCTCTCTGAGAGTGTAAAACAACTAACATGGAATATACATCATTGAATTGACAATGTAAATATGTCACAAACCGATGCATATAACCTTGTAATGAAAATATCAGTAATAGAAAACCTATCAAAACAATTGAGAAACCTTAATATATTCTTCATAGAGTTATTAATAAATATAAACCAAACATCACTTCTTCAAGAATGAAGTCTCATGCCTCTTGATCGGATGTTATTGTTCTATTTTATGAATAGAAAATCAGTGAACTCCTATGGCCATAACTTATCTGATTCTTGTCGATATTGAAGTTTAATTATCCCCGAATTTTCTAATCCGGTCTAAGAGCGGATTTGAATGTTCTTGTCACTGGGAATTTCATTTTACTGTGAAAATTCATGAAACTGGAGTTTCCTCTGTAACATTGAAAGGAAAGAGCCAAGTCTTGCACCAACTGATCGAATTGAATTAGAAAGTTTGAAACACTTTGTCATCTTATGTGCAGCTGGAGTGGTATGTGAGCGGTGCTAGATGTCTCACTCCATCAGCACCTTCCCGGGGGTAGTGGCACCTTCCCGGGGTGGCCAATACAACCCGCACGTCCACTTCCCTTCCCACTCACACGTCTGACACCTTGAAGTGCTCCACTCCCGGACAAGGGCATTCTTCCGGTGACACATCCACACATGCGCAACTAATTGACCGGAAGTGAAGTCATATCGATTTCCTTGAACTTGACCGGAAATCGACAATGGGAACGTGAAGCACAGTGAAGCTTCGTCCAATCAGAACTCTACTTGATGTAATTTTCGTCTGCCACTGTCGCCATTTTCGCTCCAATCAACTTTATTTCGGTGCAGCCTCGGTAGAGATTTAATTAGAACTAGGGCTGGCTCCATGCATATGGCTTCATTGCGGGAATGAGTCCTAAAAGAAGATATGTCGCAAATCGGTTTACATGGGTCATCAAGCTTGGCGAGCCATTAAATGCGAGTTGGTGGTCCCACTGAGCGCATCTTGGGGAGGTCGTGGCTGCCTCGTCTTTCACGCTGTCCTGTTACCACTACTAACCATACACCCTAAAAGCATTTGTGGAAGACGAGTCCTTTCCGGCAGTCGCTAATCCAATGCTGGTCATTATGCCGTATGTGCTTGTTAGGATAATTCTCAATTCGTCGCTGACCGATCCTGTCTTATTGCGCTGATATGGCCAATCATACCACCAATTCTGAAATAACTAAGTTTGCTCAGGAGTCCAGCCAATCATTCCACCCACCAAATCATATTCTCTTTCTCTTGATATAAAAACAGCACTAGTATCTTACAACAACTCACTTTTATTGGAAATATATTGAAAGCAGCCATTGGAATGTTTTAGGTTAAACTGTATTTTGGACTATAGAATGCATAATTTACAGTAATGATTTTCCAATTGCAAAACTAACACATGGCAAATAAGAGTTACTATATGCAGCTTCTTAAGATGACTATTGATCCAACAATACCAGTCATCCTGACCACCAGGGCCTGACCACACCGAGGGCCTCTACTGCCCTGCCATCCTCACCCTGCCACCATAGAGGTCACTGCCAGGTCATCTCCTATCTGGCCTAGACCCAGGAGTAGATGAAGGTTGACCTTTCAAAAATATCAAATCAATATTTCCAAGTGATCTGAGGAGATAGCATAAGATTGCCTAAATCAATGGCCTGATTTATATAAGATATGTTGTCCCACACTTTCCGTGTATCTGCATTCTACCAAACATCATTGTCAGTCTACTTCCAATAAGTCTGTGTGTACTGTGTAGGAAATTTTAAAGCACTTTGGGAGTTATCTCAAAATTCTGAAGTTTTAAGGCTTTAAAAGTTTTTTTAAAGTCCAGGCTTTAAACGAGTATAGGCTCTACAAGTATTAGTAAATAATATGACACAGGAATGGTGCCTGTATTAGATTATTTGCAGAAATATGATGAATTTAATTGCTGTAATAAAATATTAAAAAGCTGTTAGATACTTCTTGAGTATATTCCATAAGACAGCTTTATTTTCTATGGAGGGGGATACAGGATGAGTTCTATGTGGAGTAAAGAGACAAAAGGAAATTGTGAGATTTTTGAAAAATTGATATTTAACTGAAGATTGTGTTATATAATGCTTTTTATGTGATGGTGTTCTCCCACAAGAGGTTGAGATTAGTAGATTCAGAAATAGTTTGATTTGAGAGTATGTGTAGAGTACTAGTTTCTCCAATATAATAAGGATATCAATAAACATTCATATATCTGTCTGTTATATGCTTCACATAATGTTTCTTGAAATGGTTCAGATAACAAAATACCGCATGACTGCATGGTTTCATTTGTTCATCTTTTGTTAAACCACAATCTAATCAGCTTGCCGTCTGATGACATTCAGATATACAATTCTGACGTAAAAGTTTCGGAATAGATTAGATTTATTCAAATTAATTGATAGAACATGCATTTTACCTTTTACATAAGTATTTGATGGTTAATAATGATGAGTATTAGTAGAAACTGACCAATGAATAGATTTTAAACATAAATATAACTCATATTCCATCTACTCATATTCCATCTGATATACACAGGGAATATCTTTGGAGTGAATGTCACTCATGGTGAGTTAAGTAGTGAATAAGAACAGGATTTAAAACATACTGATTTATTTGACAAATACGAACAGAATTTAAAATATACTGATTCATTTGACAAATAAATTAGTATCCATGAAAATTGAAGAAATATGATCAGGTTTAGACATTCAATTAACCAACATATATTTAGTCATGAATATAACTTCATGGTTTTCAACTCTTTATCTCTATTCTGAGTCATCAAACCACTTAATCATTCACCTGGTTATAATGTGATATACCCAAAGTTGACATGATAATAAGGAGTTGATATTCTCGATATCTTCAAGACTTAAAATCATTTCCTTGAAATTACGTTCAGCTCAGCATAGTCTATTGATTACTCACGACAACGCATACGTTATCAAATATTTTCTACATAGACACAAGATTAAGCAACTGTATAACAATGATAGTAGATATGCATTTTCCATGATTAATCTGTGGCTAATGTTAATCTCTGGCAATTAGGAACATGATGCATATATTCATCTATATTCGGTGGAAATATAGAAGTAATAATAATTTAAAAGAAGAAGGTGCACCACAATTTATTTTTCTGTAGGACAATACATCTGACTTTAGAGGTGCAACACTAGAGAAAGTAACAGGTGTAGGGGGATTAAATGGTTGAATATGCTAGAGTCGAGAATGCATTTACATGTATTGTGTTGCCGGCATAATCATTTGTGATAGTGGTAGCCAAACTATAAAATCACTTAAAACATAGTGGCTGAAAGTTGCCTTAGAATCTCTTAAGGGTCAAAAATGTCATGCTTCTGCAAAGAGGAGCTTGTGACTGATCGATGAGGTCATTGATATAATAATAATAATAATAAATAATAATAAAATGTATATAGCCCTGATACCAGATAAATCTGTTCATAGCGCTTCGTTCAGAACATGGGTTCTGAAAAGGTGAGTCTTCAGTCTAGTCTTAAAAGACTCATTTGAGGTACTAGTCCTGATATCACTAGGAAGGGCATTCCATTTCATGTCAAGCTTCTTGTCCAAGGTTATCCCAAGGTCAATCACTGAATCGGAGGTTGATATATTCTCGTCACCCACCTGGATGGAGTCTATCTTGGAACGAATATCAGAACCGTCAGAGCATACCAACATTTCGGTTTTAACATCATTTAAATGAATCGGTTTTAACATCATTTAATTTCATTTTGTTAGATATAAGAAAAGCCCTCAATTCATCAACACATCGTTCCAGAGTGACTTTGGTGATGCTTGATGTGCCTCCAGGTGAGTGATCGACTGGGATGTAAATTTGGGTGTCGTCCGCACATATATGGTTGTTCAACTCATACTTGGCCAAAATATCTGCTAGAGGGGTCATGTATATGGTGAAAAGTATAAATCCAAGGACCGACCCTTGTGGTACACCATACTTAATTGGTCTTAGAGTGGACCCCTTTTGTCCAAACTTGACACATTGTTTTCTATCGGACAAATAAGATTTAATCCATGCCAGGGCCTGCCCCTTAACATTGCATCGACCTTCAAGCTTGTGGAACAGTAGTTCATGGTCGTTGGTGTCAAACGCTGCAGAGAGGTCTAATAGGAGCAGTATGACGGACTTTCTATTATCCATGTCTTATAATATATCATTTTGTACTCTTAATAACGCTGTTTTAGTACTATGATATTCTTTATAGAATATATTCTTTATATGCTGATTGTAAATTATCAATAAGTCCATATATGCGTATATGGTATGATATCGTAATCCATATCTGTCACACTTAAGTCAGGTACTCATTCTGGCCATGCAGTGCCTTGTTTAATTCTCCATATCTGTAACACCTAAGTCAGATACTCATTCTGGCCATACAGTGCCTCGTTTAATTCTCCATATATGTCACACTTAAGTCAGATACTCATTCTGGCCATGCAGTGCCTTGTTTAATTCTCCATATCTGTCACACTTAAGTCAGATACTCATTCTGGCCATGCAGTGCCTCGTTTAATTGTCCATATCTGTCACACTTAAGTCAGATACTCATTCTGGCCATACAGTGCCTTGTTTAATTCTCCATATCTGTCACACTTAAGTCAGATACTCATTCTGGCCATGCAGTGCCTCGTTTAATTGTCCATATCTGTCACACTTAAGTCAGATACTCATTCTGACCATGCAGTGCCTCGTTTAATTCTCCATATCTGTCACACTTAAGTCAGATACTCATTCTGACCATGCAGTGCCTCGTTTAATTGTCCATATCTGTCACACTTAAGTCAGATCCACAATATAGCCTTGTAGTTCTTTCTTTCTTAGTCCATATATGTTGCACTATGGCCAGATTCTCAGTTTAGCAATAAAGTGCCCTGTTTTGTTTATCTGACACACTTTTATTGAATTCTGAATTCAGACATTTGTACCTTATTTGTTCCGAATATACATGTCACACTACAGTCAGATTGTTAGTCAAACTAGGCCGTTTCTTGTTTAATTATCACTGCATCAGCCATATTACAGTCAGTTACATAGAAGTCCCATGTTGCATCTTGCTTACTCAGTTGTCACTTTGCAAAGTGTGAAGGCAGGAAACTACACGGTCTGCATAGACAAGAGCCCCCCACCTTGGTGGCCACACAAGCCGAGACTTTTAAGGTTAAGTTTGAGATGTGGCAGATGAGGCAGGATACCAGTGTTGACATTCTTCACACACAGCACAATTTGTCTGGCTAAATGAAGACTACCTCACACAAGATATCTCATGTCATGTTTAAATGTCAGCAAACCCACCAAAAGGTGCGCAGAATAACAAAAACGTTTTCCTTGAAAAAATTCTCTTTTAGGATTATCATTTGTGGTGTCTGTATACCATATCATATACCAGGATATAAAAAAAAAAATTAGAAATATTTTTAACAACATACCCAAACTAAATTGGAAGTTGATAGAATATTTTGGAAGCATTTAGGAAGCTAAATACTGGATTTGTTGTAGAATAGGAGCACCAAAGTTCAAAACTGAGCTCCAAAATCATCCTCTTTCTCTCTTTTAACAGGCATTGGGCACGGGCATAAATGTAACAAGGTCGAATTCATGTGAAAAGGAATAACATATATGGAGAGAAAATGTTGTGGATGTACCTTAACTAAGAACATATGTCAAATTCAAAGAAAGGACACTCATTTCAATAATATATTTATCAGATGCTAAAAAGAGGGCAAAGCTAAATTATTGCGCAACTAATATCTGGTATTCCCACTTTGGTACATAAATATTCCTCTAGTATTGGGAAAATAATTAATTAGAAGAAGAACATCTTTTATTTCATTAGCAAAATGGAGAAAAACAATCCTACCAAAATCAGTTATAGCTATTTGCAATAACTTTTAAGACCTAGAAATTAAAAATATAAAGTAAACAGACTGCGACAAATTTTTTTAACCATGGATAAGCTAAAAATAGCTACATTTAATTGCAAACATTACTATGGAAGCCTGAAACAGGATTTTATCAGTAGCATATTTAAATAGTTTGATTTTATGTTAATACAGGAACATTGGCTATATGAGTCAAGTTTTAGTACATTTGATGATTTGGATTTATCTGTGACTGTCATGAAAGAAGGTAAAAGTGCAATGGATCCTACTGTATTGAGATATGGAAGGCCGCATGGAGGCTGTATTATTCTCTGGAGATCCAATGTAAAATACAGTGTGGTACCTATTGGATGTGTCTCAAAGAGGATTAACTGTGTCAAAATTTCTCTGGATGATGGGGCATTTATAATGCTGTTTAATGTATATATGCCATGTGATGATGGTACAGCAGGAGAACAATGGCAGGAATACCAGAATGTGTTGAGTGAAATATCAGTAATATCACAGAGTCACAATGCCCAGTATGTGATAATAGGTGGTGATTTTAATACAGACTTGGCTAGAAATAGTCCACAATCTACTGAGCTAAAAAGTTTCTGTGATGAAGAGAAAATTTTACCTTGTGTGACATTACCCTGCTCCCAAGTGGAATATACATATGAGTCACATATCAATGGATCGAAATCACTGATTGACCATATTGTGGTTACTGAGAACCTGCAACCTTTGGTAAAGGAGTATTACACGGTGTCTAGTATAGACAATCAGTCTGATCACATTTGTGTTGTATGTGAACTTGATATAAAATGTGAGTATTTTGAATGTACACAAACTGAGCTCACCCCTCGTACAGCTTGGTATAAGGCTACAATCCTGGACTTAAAGCAATATCAGGAAACTCTCAACCAGGAGTTGATAAAAATCAATATTCCTGATCAAGCCATTAAATGTAGGGATGTAAATTGCAAATCACATAAGGATGACATTGAGTATTTCCATAATCATATAGTCCAAGCATGTCTGACTGCAAGTCAGGTGCTCCCATCTACAGGAGGCACCCAGAGAATTAAATGTGAGTCCACAAGAGTAAGACCGGGGTGGTCTGAACACTGTGCCCATAAAAAGGAAATAGCATTGTTTTGGCATTGGGCATGGAGGAATGTTGGTAAGCCTCATCATGGTTATTATTCAGATATGAGAAAACTTTCCAGAGCCCAATACCATTACTCGGTAAGAATGATTGACCGAATGAATGGGATAATCAGGTCGGAGAAAATGGCAGAGCATGTAGTAAATAATGAGAACAGAAAATTTTGGAAGGAGGCAAAGAAAATGAGAGGAAAGAGCAATAAGCTTCCTAGTGTGGTTGACAATGTGACAGGGGATAAGAAGATTTCAGAGACTTTTGCAACAAAGTTCGAACACTTGTATAACTCAGTGAGTTTTGATGAGCAAAAGCTGTGCATGGTAAGAAATGAAATCTCCACAGGCATTAGAGAAGGATACGATCAGACTGAAATTCCACTTGTGTCAGAGTGCGAGCTTAAAGATGTGCTGAAATATGTTGCCAGTGGAAAGTCTGATGGAAATCTGGGACTATTCTCAGATCATGTAATCCATGGTGGTGATGCATTGGTTCAATATTTGATAATGCTGTTTAATGCTATGATTGTTCATGGATGTAGCCCTTCTGACATGTTAGTGGGAACAATGATCCCAATTCCTAAGAATAGAAAGTTATCCATGTCCAATTCTGACAACTTCAGAGGAATTTGTTTGCAGTCTGTGTTATGTAAACTCATGGATATTATCATACTTACAAAGGAGAAGAAGCAATTACAAACATCAGATCTGCAGTTTGGCTTCAAGAAAAAACTGTCTGCATCAATGGCTGCTTCTGTTGTTACAGAGACAGTAGATTACTACCTGAACAAAGGAGGCACAGTATATACCTTAGCTCTTGACGCTTCCAAGGCCTTCGATAGAGTGGAATATACAAAGTTATTTGAAGAGCTACTTAAAAAGAAAGTTAATCTGTTATTTATCAGACTTCTGTGTAATATGTATGTGGACCAGAAAATTCGTGTGCAGTATAATAAGAGTCATTCAGAATATTTTGCAGTGAGCAATGGAGTTAAACAGGGGGGAGTGTTGTCTCCTACCCTATTCAGTGTGTATGTCGATGGAATGTTGACCAAGCTCAGGTCCAGTGGATTTGGGTGTCATGTTGGTGATATATATATTGGATGTGTGTCATATGCAGATGACCTTATACTTATTGCCCCAACAAGACATGCTCTTAAAAGGATGGTGTTGATATGTGAAACATTTGCCAAGGAGTTAAAATTAATTTTAATGGTTCTAAGAGCAATCTTATGATATACGGGTTGCCAGGAGAAAGTAGTCAGTCAATAAAAGTAGCTAATGATAATGTTAAATGTGTTAATAGCATGGAGTACCTTGGTCATATATTGACTAATGACCGCCTGGATCCATTTGTCAGTTCTGTGAGAAAGGATTTTAACATTAAAGTGAACAGTTTTTTAGCTGATTTTGGTAGAATAAAATCTGATATGAAAAATATGCTGTTCAGTAAGTACTGCACTAGTTTTTATGGATCAAATCTGTGTAGTTTTTATGATTGCAATGGAATGAGACAGATATATGTTCAATGGAGGAAGGCAATCAGAAGGATATGACGAGTGCCCAGTCGGACACACAATAGACTTATACCCCTTATCTGTGGATCCTTACCCGTGGATGTGATGCTACACCAGAGATTTGTCAACTTCTATGTATCAGGACTACAATCACAAAACAGAGTAGTTGAATTTATGTTTAAGTATTCAATTAACAGTATGTCAAGGATGGGCAAAAACATCAGATATATAAAACATAATTATAACATAAATTGTGGATTGTCTATGGGTATGGACGTAGTGCACTTCATAGACTGGAAACATAAGATGAATGATTGGTTTGAGGAGAAAATAGATCCTTTGGACAGGGAAAAGTGCAATATGATTTGTGAACTGGTGTCTGAAAGAGACAGTATGGAACCATGGTTGCTTGAATCTGGAGAATGCCAGGAAATTATTGATTATTTATGTATGTCTTAAAAAAAAAAAAAAAACATATGATTTTATGTATCTAGTTTTTATCTCACCTTTCATGTACATATGTAAATATAATCTAGCTATAAGTCTGTGTATTTAGCACGAATAAAATATTATTATTATTATTATTATTAAATATGAGTTTGGCACCAACAAACACAATAGAACTTGACCAACAAATGAAACGTGTGAAGACACTCCCAATACAACCTTTTTCAAATTTGTAATACCACAAGCTGGATTTGTTTCTAATTGGGCTTCTCTTTAAAAATCTCCAAAGGGAAATTCTTTTTATTATCTGACTTTATCGCTTTTCATTTCAGTTCATGGGAAACAACAGTCTATCACAGAACAAGAAATGTAATGTTAAAGATTTGGTGAGATGACAAATGTTTAGTGCGACAAAGGCTTTGAGGCATCTTTGTATAATCCTTGACCTCTGAAAGCTTTGGACTCAGAATAAATGTTAGCCTGTGGCTGTTCCTGTGTTTATGATACTTGTGGATCTGTGTCGATATTTCTAACACTACTTTGTAGGAGATCTGTCCACAAAGCACAGCCTTTTAGGCATGGCCTAATATCCTAGATGGAAAGACTGTATCATTATATTGATCAAATGGAGAAAATATGATGCGAGGAAATGCTTAGTACAAATGGAGTATATCTTGTTTCTATAACATCTAATGGGTTAATAGCAAATAGTAAGAAAACATTTTTATATATTCTCTTACATATTACTATAATATTACCAATCATAGACAATCACAATGCCAGTTCTTAGAGGTTTGTCTATTCTGGCTTTTAGACTTTGCCAGATATGCCAGAAGTCGGGAGAGTAAAGTATGTAGGACGGACACTACATGAGTGAGGCCAGTAATGCAATCACAATCCCTGCCCAGAGCTAAGAGGATGCTTCTCTGCTCCACATTGCCTCAACCAGGCTCACACAGGCTCAACCAGGGTGACACAGGGATGTCTGTTATGGCGGGTACGAGGAGGGTGACACAGGGAGGTCTGTTATGGCGGGTACTAGGAGGGTGACACAGGGAGGTCTGTTATGGCGGGTACTAGGAGGGTGACACAGGGAGGTCTGTTATGGCGGGTACTAGGAGGGTGACACAGTGAGGTCTGTTATGGCGGGTACTAGGAGGGTGACACAGGGATGTCTGTTATGGCAGGTACGAGGAGGGTGACAAAGGTATATCTGTTATGGCCTGTATTAGGAGGGTGACACAGGGAGGTCTGTTATGGCGGGTACTAGGAGGGTGACACAGGGAGGTCTGTTATGGCGGGTACTAGGAGGGTGACACAGTTATGTCAGTTATGGCGGGTATTGGGAGGGTGACACAGTTATGTCAGTTATGGCGGGTATTGGGAGGGTGACACAGTTATGTCAGTTATGGCAGGTATTAGGAGGGTGACACAGTTATGTCAGTTATGGCGGGTATTGGGAGGGTGACACATGGATGTCTGTTATGGCCGGTATTGGTAGTGTGACGTCTGTTATGGTGAATATTTGGTTTGCACAGTGAAAGTGTCCAAACGTCATTTCATAGTTTAGATTATTTTGTTTGAAGGGGTCTAATAAAAACAATATTTTTCAAACATAATTATTTTGATCACATTTTTCACTATTTTTTCTTATATTATCCAGCTTTGGGGGTGGGACGTGGCTAAATTAGTCTCCTTTACTTGTTTTTCTTTTACATGTTCTTTGCACAAAAGAAGCCACCTGACTTGCAAAGATCTTAACGGAATTAACAATTTCAATTGAATTTTATGGTGCTCCTAATCTTAAGACATGTGCCACAATGACTGATTTCTTTGAGAAAAAAGCATCGGTCAGGTCAATAGGTGAAATGAATTGTGCATTGCTGTTGACTCACTGATATATGAAACTATTCCATTTGGATCCAACCTGTAAATATGTAATAATACAAATAAACATTTTTATACATTTATCCACAAATGCAAGTAAGCATTTTCATAAATATATCTAGAGGAACCTCTGGGTTGGGCTGGTATGGTTACATTTGGCTAATGGATTCTTGGTAAGACATGACAGATGAAGTGGACTGCTGGCATTTATATATTATACTCCCTCCCTGACCAGTACCCGGCAACTACTACATGTATGTTATCAAAGATCCTGGTGCATCGCAGTCTCACTGCACGTATGTTATGAAGTGGATCCTAAGTTATTATTTCCAAATAATGTGGGTTTTTTTACGTCCTGCCTCAAATTCAGGCAACAAGAGCATTTAGTGTTATGCCCTTTCACTTCTGTTCAACTTTTTAATCTTTTAAGATTGTTTCTTATCTCCGATGTTTCATCTCTGAATTCAGGTATGTTCGTTACTGGAAAAATCATTTCATGGCAGGTTTGATGCATGTGGCCATCATTGTTTTATTGTATATAATCGTGTGATTAAATAAAAAAAATGTATATCAATATATAAATATATATGTAAAATGGACTTGAAATGAATATCATTGGAAATGAGGTAATCGCACTGGAGACATTCAGCATTTAATATAAATGGTGGAGATATGCACTGATAGTTTAGTGAAGATCTGAATGATTGACACTTTATATCATGTAATGATGAGTGTTAGAACGGTTAGTTATTCAACAGGACAACTTCCCATGATGCTCAGTTCAAGTCTCGCGAGATGTTTACATACAGTGCCTTAAATTAGCGGCGCCTTAACCTTGTATATTCTCCTCTTGAATCTTATGGAACATAAACAAATGTTATCAGCAGTGTGTTGGCCAGTTGCTCTCTAGCTTTGAGCGTGGGCATTTACATATCTGATTACCTCGGCCTTTTTACAATATCAGAACGTAACGGTACAATGGTAAGCATTTATTTTATCGAAGTGAATACGAAAGGAGGATTTGCAGTGGGTTAGGCAAAGAAAATGTCTCTCTTTGTATTCTATGTTATATGTTTCCTTTTGTACAAGCTATAGTGTACAAACAAGATTCACATAATAAATTACTGAGTCGGCTGAAGACAAATGAGTTTTAGCTCTGCATCTAATGACTTTCTTCATAACCGTGTGTAACTCTATTGAAGGCTATAAGCTGAAATGATTGTCATGCATTCAAAGGTTCAAAGGATTCGCTATTGCCTTAAGCGCAGATAGAAAAAGCTTCATTAGTAAGGGTCATACTTATGAATAATAAAACACACAAGCTCAAATGTATTTCAATAAACACTTATTAACCATCTTTTGGGTTTTATTCTAAAATGTGTTTGTAAACCGATATTTTATCAATTACAGATGACATGGTGTAATACTGACTGTCTAAATATGCTTTTAAAAAAACTTTTTCTTAAACTCTTGATGATCGAGAAAGGTTTACACAGTAGTTGAATGTTGGCAGGAAGATTGGACCGTGGAACAGAATCTTAAATTCCATGCAAGATGTCTGTGGCTGCACCAAAAGTCCAACCGAAGTGGACACACCGGACTAAACAAAACTGCACTCAAACACCATTGCTAAGTGGCGATAGAGCTTTATCTCACAAGAATCAAATAAACTAGTCCTGTAATTCGATGATTTGGAAGCAATTGGAGCAATTGTGTTTTATGGGCGTGTTTGCATGGCAAGACACGAATAGTCCCGGCAGTAAATCTACGCGCCTCTTTGTCAGTGGGGAGCTGTCTTCGTGCACTTCTCACCTAAGTTTTCAGGACAAGTCTTTTATATTTTCTCACCAGCCTACATCATCCAGTATCGCCCAGACTGGTGCTTCAGAATCAATGTACACCCCTTTGATGCGGCAAACTGAGCCAATTTTCTTGTTAGGGCGGGCTGGTGGAGATTTCTTACCGTTACAAGTCCCCTGCCACCTTGCTTTGGATGGGCGAGCTGTCTTCAAGCACTCGTCCACATTATAAAGGCCAGATTTTCAAATTGGATTCTGGGAGTGTTTAATTTTTGGATCAATTACTGTCAATGGTTGGGCATATCTCGTCACTAATGTGACAAAATATCGAGCGCTGTGCTACCCAGCCAAGCCTCAGTGGGCGCTAAATCTGCGCTCATCTCTGATAAAAGAAGACATAGAATTAGGCACAATTCCCCCGGAGACGTGCGCCCCGTCGCTCCATGAATTGCTCTATCTATAATATCATCATATTTGCGCCGCTGAGTTGGTGTCCGCCTCGCCCGCGTGTTACAGGCGTTTATTTACGCCGCGGAATAGTCGTCTAAGCTGCCTCTTTATTAGCGTGTTCATGTCACTCACATGGCCATTTCTCCGTCAGGATGGGCTCTTAATATGAATGTGTGATGTGTGAATCCAATACGCGGGTCTCATGCGATATTTCAACATCTCTATGCGTCTGTGAAGAAGAAATAAAAATATGTTTACACAAAGAAGAGGATCATCTTTGCTCTGCAATAAATATTACTTTCCTTGTGTTGTTATGTTGATCTGGTCATGAAATATCAACAGACGCTTCAATGAAATGCGACAGCGGATCGTATGCCCTTATCTATAAGCTGAAAAATAATTGAAAATTGTATTTGAGAATTGAAAAAAAAAATTGATTGGAATTTTAATCTCACTGAGATGAGGGTGAGCAGTTGCGAAGGAGAATAGAACCTTCCTATCATTTTATCAGAAAAGTAAAAAAAATAGATTTCTACATCTGTTTGATTGGCAGGTTGGGTAAACATTTCACAGCAGGCATGTCTTCATCAGAAAATCAATCTTTGAGTTTGTTCTACTCTGCACCGGTAGCTGTTGGTATCAATTCAAAGTTTAACTATGTAAGGTCTCCACTGAATGAACCTTGATGGTAATAACTCTTGCTTCATATCTATAAAGTGTCTTGTTTGTTCTCTGTCAGCATACCAAGTTGATGCCTTGTATAAGTGAGCGCAAGTTTATCAGGTAGATTTACAGTGCCACCTGGGGTGCGTGTTGAGTATCAGTTGAGCCTCGTTCTCGCTTGGTTGCCTCCCGAACATGCGGCACCTGTCTGCTGTGGAAAACTATCTACAAAAACGATACCTGTGGAAAAAAACCTTTATCTGTGAAAAAAATGTTCTTTAATATGTTCCAGCTCTACTGATAGTATTAGGATTGTTTAAGAATAAGAATGAATTTAAGTTAAGTCTGATTTTACTAATAAAGCAAGCAGATTATTTATTAGACAGATATTTGATTCTATTTCATTTAATTTGATTTGAGAAGTTGACCGCTCCACTTAAGTCTCGTGGGCACTGGAAATCTGCGCAGTATTTGGTGAAACAAAAACATTGCACTCGAGGCAATTGTGACAAAACGTTTTTGATTTGTTAGCCTCTACCTGTTGAAATCCGACGCTATGCGCTGGGCGCGATGGCGTCGTCTGAAGTTGTCTAAACTGCTAGTTTCCCAGTTGTACTTCCGCTCAGTGGGTCTTCTGCATACGAAACAGGAAAATTAGGTGATTTAACTTACAACACTGAGGGAATGGCATAATTACCATAAAATGACGAACATAGCAATGAGTATTTTTATTGATTGTGTTTCTGATCTATTAAATCTTGATAAAACTCATTATGCTGACATATGTTCCATATGGTTTTGTTTATGCTTGTTTGATTATTTGGGTTTTACATCACTTTCAACATTATTTTAGTCATTTCATGTTGAGACCTACTTGTAATGGATAGAGTGCTGCCTCACTAAATTGTCATGATGCAGATCCTTGGCATGACAACTCACCCAGTCATAGATTTACAAGGACAACGGGTTAACCCTTAAGACACCGGCCTCGGCTCATATATTACAATCATGAATTCAATGCCAGCATGGCCGGGAATCGAACCCATGACCTTCAGGTCACCAGTGAGGATTCGGTGCTAATAATCTTTACTCTAACCAATTGCGCCATGGCTAGTGGTCCATTCTATGTGGTAACTCAGTAAATGTCTCACAGTGACTAAATCAATATTCCAAACCTGCATGTTTTACAAAATATAGTTTGTTGCAAAAATATATATTGTCAACACAAAAAGAAAACAATTGGGTCTGTGTAGTGTTCTTTATTTTATATGTTATATATTTCCTTAAACTTGGAGAAAGGATGACGAATTCAAAAAAACATAGCCATAGATATTAAATTACATCTGCTGTAATATTCATTAATTCTTTCCGAAACAATTATATCGTAATTCAAGTTTATTTAATTCTTTGTATTACAATATGATGTTATCAAGATATGACCTAAGCTGCAGTCTTAGAAGATTGATAAACTCGCGCATGACATTTCAGATGTACGGCCTCGTTCTGGTGGCACTTCCTGTGTCTGCTGGCGTCTGTGATTGTTGCTACTCCTTCTAAGCTCCGCGACCATTGTATTCACCGCCTGCACCAGAATACATCGATTCACAGTCGACGAAGGTAAGATAACTTCCTTCTTATGAAACATGTTAAACAAATTACATTCCTCAATGGCATATATTAAGTTATATGTACTATGTTTCTGTTCATTGGAACATATCTGCCTCTCGCATATATATGTCTAATGAGTATATATAGAAGACTGTGAATGAATATCGGTGAGACTTCTAAGAAGAGAAACACATATTGAGGATGCCAACATTGAGGACAAAATTGAGACTCTTGAATTGTTGATAGAGTAGAATTTCAAGGAAAAAAAATAAGTTTTAATATATGAGGGACAGACGATCATACATGATATTACATAGGTGTGGTAATTACAGTTTCCCTTGAATTATATAGATAGACGTGTTTATAAAGCCATTTCTCAGGAATCACGGCAATATACATACTTGTGGTATTACTCAATGTGATAAGCAATGCTCACGTTACTTTGTACAATTTATATATTTGATCAATACATAAAGAGGTTTGTATTAGAAATAACACAATACACTAAACGTTTGATATGGAACACAGTTTGTCACCATAAATGGATAATAATACACTGCATCTTTCAAAATGCAATGCTGCAGTGCAGTTATTTATCGTTCAATGAGATATCAACACAAAGTTTGTTCCCAAGTTACTACTTCATTCGCTACCTTAGCTGTGTATTGGTCTGAATCCTTCTATCTTCTTCATATCATGAAGTAGTAACCTGAACTTATAACCTCAATAAACAGCATATATAGTTCATGAGGAATTTGATATAAATACACAGACAAATACGCAGAGAATAAATCTTACCATGAGATCACAGTGGGACATTTTGATAGCGCCCCCCAGCGGTGTGTTTGCCCACACGTGTGTCCAATCCAATAACGATTTGTTTACCCAGGCTGGGTGTTGGTGGTTCTGTCAGATGAGTTCCTGTGATCCTGCAGAGACACAGCATTAAGCCAGCACACGTGGGAAGAGCGCACCCCTTAAGCTGAGCGCCACCTGGACTCATAGCGTAACCCTATATCTTATTGTCTAATGACATTTTGTTCCACTGCTTTGGGCTCCCTTATCTTTTACCGATACCCTTTAGCTACTCAGGTGTAGTGAGTGCACTACGTGTACATTTAAATGTGTAGACTGAACTTTGATATTACTACAAGCGGACTGGATATGTGCGGTTTGTATAAGTATGACGGTAATAATAGCTTTACTGTAGCAAATCACAAATATCTGAGGTGAACGAGTCTGTTGGTTCTTTTACTCGGATGTGATTAACTCCAGTTACAGATCATATATTCCTTCATGTTGTTTAAACTAACACAATTAAAAAAAACTGCGTGTTTATTCAGCAAGATAATGATATTTCAGAGTCACCTGAACGTGCTTGCCATGGGCGCCTAAGAGATAGAATTGCCAATATTGTGTCAACCTCAATCTGGAAAAACTATACTGTTAGATTATCATTTTTAAGATCTTTTCACTATCATATTACCCTGCTGGCAATTGCAATCATTGTAAAGCCTATTCCACTCTTATCTGTAAAAATAATTTTCAGTCCTTATGCCATTTTTTTCATTTTTACGCATTGAAAAATGGTAAAAAATGTGATATTTAATAATAATATTTCCAGAAATTATTCAAATTTGTAGCGAACTCTAATCTAATCCCAAAAAACATTCTTGCGTGTTTTTTGTGCTTTATTATGAGTTTTTACAGATTTAATAAAAAAAATTATTGCCATTTTTTTTCTATTTTTTTTTTCTTTTGCTGTTTGGACACATAGAGACATTTTAATCCGTCGCCTCATCGATGGCAATCACGCTATTGTTAGTGAAGTGAGTATTATATATTTTTTGAATATGAGCCTGTACCTGTGTCGTACCTTGCATGATGCCCTCATCCTGTGTCTCTGCTCTGTGGAATGCACTCAGATCAGGTGTCTGGTGGTGGGCCTATCATTGAGATGTGCATATTTACCCTGGCCGAGATGGTACCCTGGAGGACAACGGGTGCAAACAGAATGTGCCTACGTCAGGATGTAGCCTTATTGATACCCTCAACAGGTTCCGCTGGCCACACTCACAAAATCACAATAAAAAAGGAACTCAAATGTAATTGGTCATTGTATTTGGAATGGTCAGACTGAGAGGTGTGAAAGCCAATGCTGTGCAGCTATTGTGGTTTTTATGACAGTTCCTTTCCTTGGAATTATATGGTAAAACAATGCAGAAGCGAGTTTAGGTGTGTGCATGAGACCAGGTACAGCTGCACAGTGGCAGGCATATGGCTGCAGACAGCGGGACCAAGCTGTGTGCCACATACCTGGAGTGTCCGTCTGACAGGTGCTTTGCCTTTAGTATCAGACTGAAAATGAACTTTTCCACTCTCAGTTATGATAAGAACACCTTTGACGTGAACGCACTTGACTTTGGAATGAAATACCGGAGCAAGGAACAAGCGTGGGGTGTGTGTGGGGGGTGGTTGTGTGAGGTGTTAAGAAGTTGAATAGTGGTGAAAGTTGCGAGAGCATTTACCGATATTGTGTTAGCGGCAAAATCATCTGTGATAGTGGTACCCAAGCTGTGAAAGCACCGAAAGACATTTCCAAAAGTTTAGAAGTTTAGAAATAATTAGGAGGGATATTGACATCCATTTAGATCCATTCAGATTGATACAAAACCATTGATGGCTTTGAATGATAAAATAAAATGTAGGTGCTTGTAGTGTAATTCGAAGATAGAATCGGGGATTATGAATAAATGGGACAATAGTGGGTGAGAGTAGATAGGCGGTTGAGTAGCTGCTCACACTGTCACAATGTGATTAGTTCTCCATTCACCACTATTATCGGCTTGATAAGACCTGACAAAGACACACACACATGCTGGAAGAATAATAATTCCCTCCCAGATTAGAGCCTCGGTGTGGCAAGCAGAGGCAAAGTTATATCTCAAAGAAGAAACGAAGTGAGCGATAATTCGAGGTGATGTCAGCATTGGACTGAAATAGGAGACATCTGCCTCAAACATCATTCATATTATAAGAGCATTCGGCCTCTGAAAATCTTGATATTCATGAAACAATTAACCTGAAATCAGATAGCACACTAAGAACAGAAAGGATTATCTCAAATTCACATATTACATTGAAAGTATGGTGTGTATTAAACGTCCAACAGGAAAGCCATAATGAAACTAATCGTTGCTGAAGGAGACATAGTGCATTTATATACATGTAATTTGCACAACATAGGATTTATTTGCATCCCCACAAACATAAAATGTGACTTTCACCATACATTTTATACATCTAATGATTCATCTGCGAAAACATCAACCGATTAGGTGGCTGAAAGAATTACATAGTAGATACAGTCATAGAGTTTGATACATAGACAAATAGGTTGATACATAGGTTAAACATATTCAAATACGTTAACATAGCCAAATTTATCGATACGAAGTCAATACATATGTGGTCAAGGATATAAAAGTTAATTTGTATCGTGGATGACCTAGATAAAGGGACATGAAGCAGGTGATGTGAACTCTGAACAAAACTGAGAATGGTAGAATAGCGGGGAACTTTCCCTTTATATATACGGGGCCCAGCCAAGGGCACAACTCTGATACATTATATACACATCAATCCTCTGTATTTAAAGTACAGTTTCAAAGAGAAAGAGAACTTAGTTTAAGATTTGCGTGCCTTCATTTATATTTTGCCATGCAAATTCAGATTGCAACATGGGGCTATTTCTCATATATACATTACCATGATAAATAAGGTCAGCTAGCTGAGACTATTTGCGTGTAGTATATATTCCTACTGAGCATATTCATACTATCTGTTCATCTGACATGTCTTGTTAATAGATAATACGATGGATACCACCTGTTGAGTGATTTATTAGATGCTGAGTGAAATGTGTGAAAGGACCTTCAGCTTTCAAGTTGGCTTCAGGTCTCCCTCAGAATTCCAAGTCTATTTGATATTCACGATGTGGTAGACACTAGATTCTCTTTTTTGAATTTTTAGTTTAGAAGATCAGCAGGTTCCATTAGTGATGGACCACGTTCATTATTAAATTGTTTAATCTATCAAATATATGTTTCTGTGCAGCAGATATTAGCCAACGTTTCAGGACCAGTTTTTTAGCATCCCAGAAAAAAAATGATATGATGAAATTTTGGGTAGAGATGACATTTATAATTATGTTATAGGTATTGAAGAAGGCTTTATTCAATAACAATTGTGATCCATAAGGGTGTTAGGACTGTACTAATAAACAAACATTGATGGACAAATAGGCCTATGTAAGCCAATTCACTCCAGTGTCCCAAACAATCTCAAGGTAACCCTATCTAGTCAACCTTTACCAACCAGATATTTACAGCAGATCACTGATCAGCTAAGCAAAGTTTGCTGACAAAGTGTTCAATGGATTAGATTTAAGACCCATTTACTTTCAAATGGCAGAGAAATATAAGTAGGGTAATATGGTATAAAATGTACATTATTGAAGGAAAAAATCTTTGAAAATCTGAATTCATGAAGGCGTCAAGACTAAATACCTGCTATACTTGAAGTGGACTATATTTCATGTTAAATTGACTTGCCTTGTAAATGTTTAACTTTCCAGCCTTGTAAACTCCAAGCCATCAATAATTTTAATTGTGCAATATATCTATTTTATATACGTTTGACTATAGAATCGTGGTCCAATATCAAACCCCTTTATCTCGCCACAATGGCAAATAGATTAACGTTAGATCCGCACGAGATTGCAATAGGAGATACGTTTACATATTTACTCTTATTGTATTTTATAAAATAAACATTGATATTTGATACAATAAACATCAATTTATCTTACGTTACGACATCTGTCTTTTATAACAAATACAGTAACGCAATATAAGATATGATTTTCTTTATTTTAATTGATTTTCCACACTCAACCACAGGATGACGTGTCCTCTCGCATCTAAAATACATTATTGTTTTGTTATAGATGCATTCAAATATCATCCTCTCTTTCAATCTAACATTTGCCTGGACTTGCAATACATTAAAAGTTCAATGAGTTTTATTTTCTCGAAGTATTTGATGGAGAGCGAGACCGTATTTACTCCAGGGTAACATTCCAATGTAGAGAAGATGATCCAGTTTCTTTAATTCTATCACATCACCCAGGGATCTCTACCATGGGCTTACCGCGCTTTTTTTTGTTATGGCAAGCGACACCAGTCAAATATCTAAGAACAAATGACCAACATCACGATGTAAACAACTCAAATATGTCAGTTTACAGACGGACCAATCAACACCGGCCTGCCTCTATCTTGTCAAATTTCGTCGATTCACTGCGGCTAAATGTAAACCCTTTTTATATCAAGATTTGGTTCAAACCATTGGCTGTACTTTGGATATACAACCGGAAGTACTATCCCCATTATGAAGATGCAATCCTGCCATCTGCTGGATTTTCGGAGCTCAATGTTATAGCTATTGGAGACAAGATTGAGGCTACAAGATTGAGGCTACAAACTTGATGATTTCAAGATTTAATCCTGGATTTTACATTGCCAACCTTGAGCATGTACAATGATGATTTACAGAGCATCCATACAGCATAGGTGGAGCTCCTCGCCATACATGGGCATTATGATTGAGAGTGCTGCCACCTGCTGGGGATAGCCCACACAAAGGCTTATTGACTTCAGAATGAACTTAATTTAAAAGCAGGTGACTGCCTAAACCAGGATAATACGCCAAGAAGACAACCAGGATTTGATAAAACACAAATACTTGAATGCGGTGAGAGTAATATTATTGCTCCACTGCACTAAATAATTCACTACAGGGAAGAGTAAAACAATGGAAAGTTGCAAATCATGCACACCAGGGGGCGATCAATCAAGGCACACCATAATTGTCAAGTTGATGTATAAAACCCCACTTTTGATATGACATATTTGATAAATGACTGCTCCATTTCGACTCCTATTAAATTCTCAGCATGGGTTCATAAGTGAAAAACTCTCCCAAATTTGAAACCTCGGAGAAACATGGCTTCTGTTGAGTAATTAAAGTGACATGCAGATATGCTGTGAAATTGCTGTGATTGATCAGAAAATAATGTGAATAATTGATTTAGTGGCCCAGTGATTAGTTGCCCAAAAACTGGGGTATTGTTACGCCACAATTAGAGATGCTATGTAATCAAGGGGAAATACATCTAAACCAATTTGATATCGATGATTCATTTTGCTGCTATCGATACCCTATAGGATTTGTCTGGGGCATCTTATTCCAATATCTTACCTTTACCCATTATTGCCAGCAGAAATTTGTTTACAGTTTATGATTGGGAAGCTATTCGTTATTCGTAATGGGAATCAAATTAGTCGCCTTGCGCCGCATTAACATTTAGATGTGATGGATGTTGCACATAACGCAGCCAGACTCATTATGGTGTTGATGTGTGATGTTTGTCAGTGGATATCTCCTTTATTTCTCACTCTTTTAATTACTGCACTAGATATGAGATGACCTTGATGAGTGAGGCAGTGAATGCTTTCTGTGCAGCACATTCGTTTCCAGCTCACACAATAAATTTGCTATTACGTTTTCTTTTCATCTTGAGGTGGTTTAAATTACACCTATACAAATTGTACTTCGGTGGATAAAACTGGTTCATCCATAACAGGATATCTCTTCACAGGAAGGATATGTGTATGTATATATATATATATGTGACAGGTGTATCCGGGAAGTCTTCTCATGTGAATGATACATAAGATACACAAAAAGGACCTTTTCAATGAGGAAAGGTAGGTCCATAGGTCATAGGGAGATACAATGCTTACATGTAGTACGATGCAGGCCAAGTCCAGAGAGGCTCCTAGGAATGGGTCTTTGGTGCTATCAGCATAGCTTCTGCAGTGAGGGGAGAATGTTTCTGTCATTCTGTCTGTTGGTTAACTTCGTTCTTTTCCTCTGAAACTACTGGTCGAAGCTCTTAGCTATTAGTAGATAAGATGTTGTATTTTCAGGGGACCAATGCTATCTTTTCCAATTGGGCTCAGACCTTTTATCCATTTTTTTTATTAAAGAATCTAACAAGTATCAATGAAGTTTCAAGGTGGCTGCCATTTTAAATAACAATAGTTTTAAAACCACACAATCAACATGTTTTTTTGTAAAAAAAGAACAGAAAACGTTACATGTTAATTATGAAAAGTTTGGTATTAAACAGTCTAAATATAATATGGTTGAATGTTGGTCAAGAGATAATTCAGTCAATTCTATAGATTGCCAAGCTAAGAAAAGATCCCAAACCTAAAATGAAAATGCAAAACTATCGGGAACTTTCAGAATTACATGCATAGATAGCAACATATATGTACATATTGCACATTGAAAAACTCCAAACATTGCATTGATATTGTGTAAATGACTAAAAGGAAGGAAAATCACTCAAAAGGGGATGACGTTTTCAGATACAAAGATATTTTTTTATATTTCTTCATATTTGGCCTCAGCATAATAGCTGAACATATCTTTTAATCAGCAGATTATCATCATTAGTGAGGTAATGAAGAGAATAAATGAGCAATAATTACATATTCAGAAAAGTCTTTGAAAAGGTCAAGGTCATTTTTAAGTTAAGTTTTAAAGACAAGGTCATGACTTCAATTTTGCATAGCTTCTGCATGAAGGTGGATATATTTCTGCTTGTCCCTTAACATTGATCTTCTTAAAGTGCTTGTCGTAAATCTTTGCTATTTGTAGGTAACATGTATAATCCGGGGGCCAAATCTATTTTCTATTAGGATTAGATTTGTTTCCATTTTTGGTGAATTTTGATAAAATTTAATTGCTGTCACCGAGTTGTTAAGGAGGCTGCATTTTGAATAACATGACAAACATCAGCAAATGAGAATAACAAACACCACCACACGATGCTTCCATCACTTCAACAAACACCACCATAGAGTGTTTCCATCTATATATTGATAATTAGAAATATTCAAAATAAACATGAAAAGCTCTGATATTGGCTGGGAGTATATCTGGGAGTATACAGAGCAGCGTGCAACCTGGATGAGGACATACATATGTCTGTGGTGCTCTGTCTAGTTATACTGCTAACATTCCCATCCATAATTAAAGCCCGGCTTATATTTCTTTATGCACTGGGAAATGTATGATGTGTTGAAAACGCAACCGCTGGGAGTGATAAAATGCAAATAGGTTGTATCTCAGGGTAACAATCACTGAACACAAGGCGGTGTTGGGCATGTGCATCCCGTGGCCGCCAAACAGATGGTCTCGGAGGCTCTGTGTCACCCGCACGCCAATACATAGCTCCAAGAGTAAATATTTGGTCCGTGTTTACCTGAGGATCGTGGGGGAAGAGAGTGGGGTCTGACAGGAAGGCATGAGTGCTTCTCACATCATGACAACATCTGTAAAATAACACACTCCGCTGGGAGGAGTGCACACTGCTCAGTTCATGACCTCTCATGATATTGTACAAAATATTCTCTGGTCATGAAGTGCCTACATGTAGTGTAAACTGTTGTGCAGCTTTTGATTGGAGGTATTCTTGAAGTAGTACCATCTGTTGGAGGCGGCAATACCCCATGGCACTGATAGCGTGCAGGCCTTGACTTAAGTTACTCTTAATGGGTTACACATTTAGCTTTGAATATAGATGCAATGAGAACATTGCTTTATTAACTCATAGAGAGGTAAATATTGTCATGGGACCATCATTTAGTAACTCATGGTCAGATGTAGACTGCAATGAGATCAACCTTTCAGTAACTCATGGTGAGGTGTATAATGCAATGAGATCAACCTTTCAGTTACCCATGGTGAGGTGTATAATGCAATGAGATCAACCTTTCAGTAACTCATGGTGAGGTGTATAATGCAATGAGATCTCTTTCAGTAACTCTTGGTGAGGTGTATAATGCAATGAGATCTCTTTCAGTAACTCATGGTGAGGTGTATAATGCAATGAGATCTCTTTCAGTAACTCATGGTGAGGTGTATAATGCAATGAGATCTCTTTCGGTAACTCATGGTGAGGTGTATAGTGCAATGAGATCTCTTTCAGTAACACATGGTGAGGTGTATAATGCAATGAGATCTCTTTCAGTAACACATGGTGAGGTGTAGGATGCAATGAGATCTCTTTCAGTAACTCATGGTGAGGTGTATAATGCAATGAGATCTCTTTCAGTAACTCATGGTGAGGTGTAGGATGCAATGAGATCTCTTTCAGTGACTCATGGTGAGGTGTATAATGCAATGAGATCTCTTTCAGTGACTCATGGTGAGGTGTATAATGCAATGAGATCAACCTTTCGGTAACTCATGGTGAGGTGTATAATGCAATGAGATCAACCTTTCAGTAACTCATGGTGAGGTGTATAATGCAATGAGATCTCTTTCAGTAACTCATGGTGAGGTGTATAATGCAATGAGATCTCTTTCAGTAACTCATGGTGAAGTGTATAATGCAATGAGATCTCTTTCAGTAACTCATGGTGAGGTGTATAATGCAATGAGATCTCTTTCGGTAACTCATGGTGAGGTGTATAATGCAATGAGATCTCTTTCAGTAACACATGGTGAGGTGTATAATGCAATGAGATCTCTTTCAGTAACACATGGTGAGGTGTAGGATGCAATGAGATCTCTTTCAGTAACTCATGGTGAGGTGTATAATGCAATGAGATCTCTTTCAGTAACTCATGGTGAGGTGTATAATGCAATGAGATCTCTTTCAGTAACTCATGGTGAGGTGTATAATGCAATGAGATCTCTTTCAGTAACTCATGGTGAGGTGTATAATGCAATGAGATCTCTTTCGGTAACTCATGGTGAGGTGTATAATGCAATGAGATCTCTTTCAGTAACACATGGTGAGGTGTATAATGCAATGAGATCTCTTTCAGTAACACATGGTGAGGTGTAGGATGCAATGAGATCTCTTTCAGTAACTCATGGTGAGGTGTATAATGCAATGAGATCTCTTTCAGTAACTCATGGTGAGGTGTAGGATGCAATGAGATCTCTTTCAGTGACTCATGGTGAGGTGTATAATGCAATGAGATCTCTTTCAGTGACTCATGGTGAGGTGTATAATGCAATGAGATCAACCTTTCGGTAACTCATGGTGAGGTGTATAATGCAATGAGATCAACCTTTCAGTAACTCATGGTGAGGTGTATAATGCAATGAGATCTCTTTCAGTAACTCATGGTGAGGTGTATAATGCAATGAGATCAACCTTTTAGTAACTCATGGTGAGGTGTATAATGCAATGAGATCTCTTTCAGTAACTCATGGTGAGGTGTATAATGCAATGAGATCTCTTTCAGTAACTCATGGTGAGGTGTAGGATGCAATTAGATCAACCTTTCAGTAACTCATGGTGAGGTATAATTTGCAATACGATATCTTCAGTAACTCATGAGGTGGTGTAGACTTCAATCACACCTCAAGCTATTAAGCATGTGACCAATGAACAGTAAGGTCAGATAATTACTGTGGGAACGTATGTGTCGTGTTAATTTGGGATGTCTCATGCATGGCATTTCAAATGTATGGCATATCTCATGTTTTATATGTTATGTATATAGCATATCCTGCGGGATTGTTAATGGATATGGAACATTTGACAGTTTCCATCCCTTATGAGACTTTTTAATGCTGTGAGGGTCCATTCTATGAGGGCTAGAATCAATGCTCAGTCAAATGGAACATCTTTAATCGCCTGAAAGCTGAAAATGAAAATTCATGATAACACAGTGAGGCAACACTATATCCGCTATAAGTAGGTCTCGTCATGAAATAACTGAGATAATTTTAAAAGTGACGTGAAACCACAAACTATCATACAAACAAACGACCAAATCAACGTAAAAATGAATGTTAAAAGCCACATTGATATTTCGTAAATTCCTTCCAGTTATGTTACATCTGCATTTATATTTTTCTGAAAATGTTGAATATCAACCTATCCCAACCCAGCAGATTTACAAACAAGTTTCGACCTTACCAAATTGAATTTTTACATCATATGCCTTGCGGTTATGGTTAGAATAAGCAACTAGCTAAACATGTATTGGATGAAAACTGTGAAATAGGAGATGGTTTCGTCTCGAACTGAATACAACATAACGTGTTCAATTTAGCCTATGTTGGCAAAGGTGTTGATGTTCCTCAGAAAAGTCTACACATTCTGGTGGATGAGCGATAATATGTTTTCACCATGAGAGACAAGTGATTGACTGGTTACGTACCAGGTTTGACAGGTACCATCTCTTAAGATGAGAAGGTGGGTTCAATCTCACCAATCTGACTCACTTTATGTTTGGTATCTGTTTAAGTATTAACTTTCACTCTCATGTATCTTTAAAGGCTTTTTTCTATTATTGTATAGAGGTTTAACCTGCAGTCAAAAAGATAGGAACAATTTGTGCATTAACTGGACGCAATTCTCCTGCAGATATTATCTCATCCACACCATCCATGAAAATATAATGAATATGTCAGCTGAGTGGTGTATATATATATACTCCTTATGATCTGTGTATATATTAGACTCTCTTATACGCGTCCAACCTGTCAACATAGTCAGGGTTTATGTAGCCAGGTTATCTTGCAGGAGAGATATTCATAGAAATATATTACCTGTTATGATACCTCAGGCAAGACCATCTCACCTTCAACTTGGACGTTATTGCCTGCCGCGCAGAGGTTGACATGTGGGTTAACTGTATAAATGAGGTGTGAAAGTTAAGTAGAGTGTTGGTTTGTATGAAGTGCTGATCAAATTATTTACTGACATTTGATGTTAGGTGCAAAAGTTAAGAGGTCTGGTCTTTTTCTTCAAAATGCCAATTTGGTTGTGGTGTTGACATCCAGTAGGTTCAAGTAAAGAGAGTACTTAGTAATATTCTATTGATATCTTACATCCTGTGTGATAGTTAAATGGGTTCAACCTCCTCTTTAAATTGTTACCAGTACTTCCAATTTTACTTGTCAAGAAGTCCAGTACTTCCAATTTTACTTGTCAAGAAGTCCAGTACTTCCAATTTTACTTGTCAAGAAGTCCAGTACTTCCAATTTTACTTGTCAAGAAGTCCAGTACTTCCAATTTTACTTGTCAAGAAGTCCAGTACTTCCAATTTTTTTTACTTGTCAAGAAGTCCAGTACTTCCAATTTTACTTGTCAAGATGACCATGAGCTCTTCCGGATTAAGTGTATTGGTGTTGTGCTTTGACCTCTGTTTTTGTAATGCCAAGTCCCTCTACAATACAGTTCTTTATGTGAGAATTGCCCATCGTTTCTCACACCTCCCTTATCAGTGGGTCCTCTTACTGTATCTAGAGGACAGAACAAACTCATCGTTATACACTTTACAAAATGTTAGGTGTAAAAGTTACGATGGTACCCAAATGACTTGGCTTAAAGTCACGTTAATGTGTTGCTGACATAATTAAGCTGAGAGTGTTGTGCTGAAATCCCTGTAAAATTGCCGGTGACTTCTGTTATGGCATAGAAGTTTTAATTATCAAAAAGTCGGAAAGTGAGAATTTAACAAGGTGATACATGCAGATTCAACACAAAGTGCCGCCATTATGAACAGCTGAATCGCCAGAGAAAAACTGTTGTTTTAGGAAACAGACGATTTGAGCGCCACCATAGTGTTTTCTCACCAATTAAAATATTTATACGTTCGACAATGATGGACCCCTACTGCTTTTTATTTCCGTTCTGCAAGATTTAAAATGGCATCCAAACTGGTTGCCCTGAACGAGACAGTTTGGATTTGATTTTATATCTCACATCGGCTACAAGCAAGACAGGCAGGTAAAATCTGATAAATATGTTAGTGATATCAAATCTTTTAAATTGTATGTAGTTAGAGATGATGGTCCCAATTTACAAAGAATATGAGTTACAGGTTGTAGCCAAGCCTGACTTGATTTACTTCATGAGCTCATTTTGACCCAAGAATTCCCAGTTCGATAGATTTCCTAATGTTATTTAATTTTTAAAATGCGGAAAATGTTTGAAATTTAGCTTAAAATTTAGAAACTAAAATCTCCAAAATTGTTTTGATCAAAATTGTACTGCCTCTAAATCACAGTCCGCTGGCTCAAACGGAAGTCCTATTGTGGGTTCAGTGGCCCTGCACCACCTGGGCAATGTCATGGTTTTCAAGGTTTACAGTTTTACAATATTTACTGGCAAGGAATTCTATAAGATTTAACCTTAAAGTTACTTACTAATACTAAATCCCCTCCCCCATCTCCCAATATCAAAGGGTCGCACCTGTCCTTCTCTTCATGAGAATAAACGTCATAAATCCCCTCCCCCATCTCCCAATATCAAGGGGTCGCACCTGTCCTTCTCTTCATGAGAATAAACGTCATAAATCAGGATAAAACTCACCGATTGTGCCGTAAACTTCCTGAGAATACTCAGTCTCATTATGTAGAAATGTATGCCACATTTGGGGGCGTGGCCATATGACAGCCTGGGAAGCTCTCCACGGCATGATTGACATGTCTGACATTGCCAGGCGACAGTGTGTAACCCTCAGATAACTGGACACAAATGATGTACACCCATCACCCCTCCCTATCTTAGTCTCTCGGGATTAGTAATGTGGAGATCTCAACATGTATATCTTATCTACACCTTTGGTACTCAGCCTTGGAAATATATTACATGCTATATAACATGATATGTAATACATGTGCTAAATCAAAATGTGCTAAATTAAAATAAATTTGAAAGATAATCCATTGCTAACTGATAATCTAGGTAGTCTTGTGGGATGTTTTCTGTTGAATTCCTGGAAGAAATTATGGTTCCTGAATCAAGCTTCTCACGTGCAGTGCAAAGATGTTTTTTTCTTTTAGACTCTGATGATGGATACATTATGGGGAAGGAATACACTTATCATATAACCTTGCTATCTGTGAGGAATGGTAAGTAATATTGAAGAGGGATAAATACTCACTTCCTCCCTAAGACTCACTGCTATTTTTCCGCTAAAAATAACAAGAACATCTATTGATATTGACTGTTTTCTCATCTACCTACAACTCTACCTTTGATAGAGTATCTTATATCTGTTAAACCTTTCTCGTCACTCCATGATGGATGGGTTGAGCCTGAGAAGTTGCCAGGTGTGATTCTGCGGACATTTTACCGCTAGGTGGTGCTGCGAGTCTGTGCCATCGATCTTGGCAATGGAAATAGCGCTTCTTCAGTGTTAGCGCGGCACTCATGCCAAATCGGCACCGTCGGGCCTGCAATTTTACGACTCAGCGGACCGAAAAGAAACGGGGCTCAGAGAATCGGCAGCTGAAGGCTGGTTTGGCCGAAGACAGTCTTAGAGCTGTGCGGTAATCAAGCGGTTGTACCCCGGACTTACGGCTACAGGCAGGTTCCGGTCTCCATCCGTGCGGTCTGGGCTGCTGAGGCATGCCTAGTGGTGATGATGATGTCCCGTAGAAGGCGAGGCCTGACAGGAGGAGGAACACGGTAAACTGACACAACCACTGTCCACGGGAGAACACAGCACGCACCGGCGCAACAAGAGAAGATGTGGGATCCGGAGACACGGCGTAGCCGGAGAAGTTGAGTTTCTCACCCGGAATATCCCAAATAACTCACAGCTTTGATGTAACAAACGTGAGATAAGAGAAAATACATGACATTTTCATCGCCTGAAAGCTGCTATACTTGAGCTGCTCATCCATCACCCAGTCACAAGTGAGTAGCTCTATAGTGCGATTCACACCATGTGAGGGCCCGACACGTGTGACTGTCCAGGTCTCGGGGACTCCTAGCCTCTTCCCGCAGAGCCCGCGGCGACCACCTCCCACCCCCGGGCAAACGGCGTTCTCTACGTGGAAACTGCCAAGCAATTGACAGGAAGCTTGTGGTTGTAGAAAATCAAGGTATGTGTACAATTTACACAGAGCAAGATTGTGGTGAGCAGTGTTATTGCATGATGGAGCCTAGAGACCCAATACTCTGACACGCTGACTCTCCACCAGTCACGTCAGATGCTTTAAATACCACTTTTGCCACGTCCTAAATAAAAGATGCCCATACGATGATGCCCCATTCTCAAATGTCTTAATATTTTAAAAGGAGTTAAAGTAATTAAAGACGATAAGGAGAAAAAATCTAGTGAGTTGCGATTTTATGCAGAATATGTAGAATGCATACTCCATTCACCTGATTGTGTCTTTATTGTATGAATGGATTGACAGTAAAGTCACAAGAAGGCTAATTCAGTAAAGTGCAAAATGCTTTTTTTGGGTGGAAAGGAGAAATGAAGTGGTGCTTTTCATAATGTGGCTTTTGAGACAAGATTTTCAGCTTGATGTTTTGTGACTTAATTTAGAGTTAAAACTCTTATATTAAAGTAGCATAGCAGCTAAATTGAAATCGAGATTCTGATGGGATGTTGGCAGGCAAGTGATGTGATTTTGTTTCTATGGATTGTTACAGGAATTACTCAATCACCCTTCATAGAGTTAATACAAGACAAACACTGCTGTGTGTTTAAGGAAGATTGACGTCTGAACACAGAGGAAAGTGCGAGGTTTTTGTGGATATGGGCCAAGCAAAGCAGGCAGCAAGTGGGCCGCGCTCACAAAGGAGGCATGCAGGCCCCAGAGTGCCATAAAAGAGCTGGGCTGGCCAGTGCAGAGCAGTCTTCTGTCAGGAACATCAGCCTTCCGCTCGGCTTTTCTTGTCGCACCGGAACAATTCTGGCTCGTGTCATCGAGGAGATTGTCCCTTTAAAATCAGATGGCGGGCGCCGCGTGAACTTGTCGTCAAGATGTTATGACAGAACCCATTCTCTAGACTGGAGAATGTATACCTCCGCCGCCACGTGTCCTCTCTCAACCTGAACACACCGTTATACACGTGACACACATTCGCCGCAAGAACATAGTGCAGCGTTCTGTCCTTGGAGGGATAAGTTAATGAGAGGATTATACGTATAAAGACAAAGAAGTCTAATGAGTGGTCATAAGTAGAGCAGCTTCTTCTGCCTCGCCGCCGAGCTACTCAGCTCCCCGTCATCAGTGTAAGTAATACCATACAGATACCTCTATGCTCAAGAACAGAAGTAATGTCCTTACAGTCAGACCGCACCTATCTGCTACGCCGAGCAAATGTGTGCTTTCACAAAAGTGCTGAGTCGCGGTAATAAGTTTCGCCCGGCACAGCTCACTCTTGACCTTTCACCATCGCCGTCCTTTTTATGGATATTCGCTGTTCTACTCCTCCTAAGTGCCTAATTTTCCCGGTTCCCCTTTTCTGAATTGAAATAGCGATGCACACAGATACTAGGCTATTCGGGTTGTATTGATTCCGGATAAAGAACCAGAGATGTCCGACGAAAAGGCACAGATATTATCTTTTTGAAAATATTGCCTTCGACAATCCCATGCAAGGGTAACATTAATTTCAAATGAAATCAGACAAAGGAAGAAATATTGCGGATATCACGCTTGTTCAAAAGAGGTTATTTTGAGATAGACATTCTTTTCCACAACATTCATTTAAGATAATTGTAAAATAGCATTTGCAGTATTCTTTGCTATCTACAATGATGATTTTATGTTCTCATTTCAGCAAAGTTAATGTGTTTCTATTTATCTTGAACAAAATGTAGGTTATGATAGGAGATAGGTCGTCGAAGCAGATGTGAGTTCTGGTCACGTGTTATGAGTTCTTATGACAGATGCCAATAAGAGATGTATTGATAGACGTTTTGTGTGTGATTACTAGCATATTGATGCTCCCTCCATGACCTTGTGACACTGCCATCTATTAACATGCATTCTTCATGATGCTTGTCAACCAGGCCTTGCCCCAACATGTTATGTAAGTTGAACCATATATCTGAGATGCTCCCTTCACTTACAATGCTTTTCCTCCTTATGTTAAGCGCGTCTCTTTATTTTAATTACCCTCCAAAACCTGCTACAGAATAAATGAATATTCATAAAGATTCTCATTGGTTAGAGTCTCAGTCAGCCAACTAATTACAGGTCATGATTGCTGAATTCTGATTGTATAATATTTTGGTGGGTGAGACTCGCATGCATAACTGACCATGGTGGTCCAGATTTCAAAAATGCCAAAACAGCAATGACGGCAGAAATAGTGAGAGCAACCAATGTAATGTAGAGTATGTTTTAATGAAAGTGGAAACCTTTTATCATTACATGTCAACCAAACAACTACCCAAACACTGAACTAGAATTTCAGTTGCTGTTTCCTTGATTGTGACATGTTTAAGTAATCGGTGTAGTTTAGGTCATCCGTCTGGTTTTTCTGAAATATAATGCAATTTTATGACTGCATAAGAATCTTGACATAAATTGGAGTTTCATTTATCCGCTTTGTCCACGTCACCATTCAGATATGTATATTTCCCATACTTGTTAATTGGGATAATATATGTTATCAGTTATATAGCCCAGAATACTGACAATCAATAGTGCATCATTAGGGTACATAATCCCTTTTTGATGATTGCAATGTATATAATCTGAAATATGTCTTTTGATGCAAATCTGCCAAACAAAAAATATCTTATATTAAGAAGTCAGTTAAGATTATGTTTTTAAACTAAAAAATGGGGATTAATTAAGTGTCCCAGTTAGACATTTGGTGACTATTGCCATATTTAATAAGGTTTCCATTTTGACCCTCATAGCAGTTTTGAATTCAACATTTTGGTCACGTGGTGTGTTGACATGTATTTCTATGTCTATAAATCATCCCAATATGCATGGCAATATTTCTCTATTTAGAGGAAGATATGTTATTACATAAAGGTATTTCATATTGCCCATAGCTGAATACCTGTTGCTAAATGGTTGGCTTGCTTTTAAGCAAAATTATTATTCAAATTTTCATGTTGAGATATTAAGGGTGAGAGAGAGATCTGACTGTGATGGCTCAGGCATGTTCACACAGCCACAGATGCTTGCGTGTACCGCATATTAATTTCCCATTTATATCAGATCCAAAACGGTAACCTAACGCCACAAGCGACACGATTCAGAATGCTGATTCAGTCTTGTTTATGATAAAGTATAAGAAATGGAGGGATGTCCTGAAATTATAATTTTTAACAGAAAGGCATTGGGAAAAAATAAAGGAAATGTTGAATTAGAAACATTAACATACTCACTGCATCGCGATTTGCAGCAAATGCCTTTACATGTATGGCTTTGTTGGTAGACATATATTGCCATATATTCCTACAACAGGAAACCATGGTGGACCTGAAGCAAGGTATGTCTGATATAGATCATGACACCGTGGCTTTCTCAGCACACATATAAGCCTATCTTAGACCCACTTCACAGCAAGAGGTGGATTATTTAGATTGGCATCTGCCATTAGGAAAATTAAACTATGATATGTTATTCTGAATACTTCCATGGGCTTTTCGTCACAATTGAAAGGTGTTTGGGGATTGTGCTTTGTAACATGATCCAATAGCAGATATCTTTGCCAAGAGGCACTCCTAGCCCTGACAAACTAGGAATGGCGGATGCCACCGCTGCTGCCGCTGTCAGCATTGCACTATTCTTGCCATGAAATATCTGTGTCAAGTCTAATAGTTTCATTATTCATGCCTATTGGTGCTGTAAGTAGTATAACATATTATAAACGGTTAGAAAGATGCAATTAAGATCAGAAAACACAGCACCAGGATAAAAACAGATAAATGATGAGTTCAGACATAACTGGAGCTGTGTCATAAAGTTTTAATCAAATTAGGATTAGAGTATGTTTACAAGTGGATTTTGGCAGAGACAAAGATTGGATGTGAGATGTGGCTTCATGGTGTGTTGCCAAAGTCCCCCGGGATCTGACCTTTGTCTCGGCCAGGCCGTGGTTTGTTTCCCACATCTCGCACGTATATCGCATATGACCTTTCAGCGTGCACATTTGTCACGTCGGACCCGATCCCCGCTTCATCACTCCCTATTACCGTGTCAAGAATCAATCCGCTCATTTTTGCTTCTTAACACACACATACCCACACATACACGCAAATACACATACATACACAAACACAAACACACACACACACACACACACACACACACATATATATATATATATATATATATATATATATATATATATATATATATATATATATATATATATATATATATATATATATATATATATATATATATATATATATATATATATATATATATATATATATATATTCCATTAAAAGGTCATCTACCTTTGGGTGAAGGCATTCAATGTAAACCTTTTTATGTCAGTATCAAAATAGTTATAAAGTCATGAATGATCTCGCACATGGCATTATTAAACAAAATACAGGTTTTTATTTATGTTATTGCAAATTAGAGTGACATAATATTTTGAAATGTGGATGTGGAGTAATGAAGGACTAAAAGATAGGGAAATATTTACTGAAAACCTCAGATGACCTACCGAATGCTGTACTAACCAAACATAGACAAAACAACCGGATGTAGCTTAAAGAGGTCCTGGCAGTGTCTTCATCTAGTTTCTGATATTTGTCTTAAGGCTGGACCCTCTTTGACCTCACCTGATAAATCATGTACAACTTACATACAGTTGGCATACTACCACTCTCAATGCAGCACACTAGATGGATATAACCTGTACTTCTTCGATAATGCAGACAAGAAGCGTGTAGAGTAGGCGGGAGAAGTCATATTGTGAAAAAAGCCATAGGTGGATGAGACGTGAGCCGTATTGAGTCCTGTAGCTTCTGACTCTCTTCTAATATCGTGACATTCCGGGGCATACAGCCATATATCATGGGCCCCATTTCGACATCAAGCAGGGTCATATTTGTCATTCCCTGTTCATACTTTTCTGGAGGGATGTTTTGCTTTTTGGAGCAGAATATCTCCAGGAATATGATGAGCAGAGTGAGGATATAATACCAAGATAGCCTTTAATAATGGATGATGAGACATATGTTTAATGTTTCTAGCTGTGTTCATTTTGTCAACATAGCTTATGCAGTGTGGGAGGGGGGATTTACTGTCATTCTGTCTGTCCGTCAAACATGACCTTCTCTGAAACTGAATGGTGGATGTCATAGCCATTTGTAGGTCAGGTGTGGTATTGTAAAATTGATACATTAGGCTTAGGTTTTATAAAATTTGTTATGATTTTTTTTTTAAACTACAATTACAAAAAGTAAATTGTTTTTCACATGCAAAGAGACCTGGAACATCCAGTGTTCCATTCTGCCAACCTTGATAAAGCCTCATGTTAAGCCTTGTAGCAAAGCAGTGTGGAAATGATAGAGTCAGGCGACCATAATGTGTACAATACATTACTTCTGTTACACTGGCTCTCCTCGACCTGCAAAGCTGGGTCAATATTTGAAATCATCAATGATAAAGGAACTTGAAGGCATTTGAGGAAAAGTGCACATACATTACCATAAAAGAATAGTCAGCAAAGATCTTAGGCCTTTAGTCTATGTCTGTCACGATTCTGATATCATTTCACCATTGCACTATAAGTCAAACTATCTTCAAAAACTAAATGTCAACAAAGGGTTTAGCTTAGACATGTGTTTATTTATATTGTTTTACTGTAAATGTTAAACTTTATCACATTAAAAATCTGATTAAAATTCGTATTCCAAGAAAAGTGAAACTTTCTGTTGCATAGGATAAGGATTAAGTTTGGTCAGAAACCTTGTTCGCTGTTCGGGTATATAGTACTCGATCTTTGAAAGATAGATTTGAAGATACAGATGGTGCAGAAAAAATACTATAATATCATGATGGGAAATTAGATTTGACAACAAAAATAGACTGAAAATAGTTGTGTGTTGATTCCAGTTTCATCCCTTTAGTTTGTGATACATAGCATGACATGGGTCAAACATTATCCACAGTATCTTAACTCTTTAGTTCCCTCTGGTGCCGCCAAATGTAATGAAGTGAGGTGAAAGAAACAATAAGGCGTCACTTTCAACATTATTTCAGTCATTTCATTACGAGGCCTACTTGTAGCAGATATAGTTTTGTCTCACTGAATTGTCATGCTTTAGGTCTTTGACATGACAAGTCACCCTGTCACAGATTTACAAAGAGAACGGCTTGACTTTTCCGGCACAGGAATCTGTAACATGAATACAATCTGGTCGGAATATAATGACGATGACAAAACTAAACGGTTATAGATTGACCTATTACGTTTCATGACGTGTTCCTTTTTTACATAGGGAAACCACCTGATTTTAAGAGATCTAATCAGGTTGGGCATTAACAGTTTCAATAATATTTTAATGGTGCCCATGTACTTTAATGAATGTACCTTTGTGACTGATTTCTTCCAAAGGATATACTAGTGTCAATAGTCAATATGTCCGTTGTCTGGAGGCTTGGTGCCTACACACCTTAAGGAATGGACCTTCTTCATCGGAAATAACAAGTTATGGTCAATTGGAGTGTCAATAGTTAATACATCCGTTGTCAGGAAACAACATACAAACATGTTAAAAGCCTTGTGAAATAAATCTTAGGTTAACCCCTGACGCACATATATAAATGTTTACGTTTATCATTAGTTTAGGAAAGGATATGCATACGGAATCATCCATTCTTCATGAGTTGCTATCAGAACATTCCTTGTTTGTTTTTGTCGGTTTACTGACGTTTATGAACCAGAGTGTAGAATCCGATGGTACGAATTGGTTTCTTTGTTTCAAAGGACTTTAAAAATTGTATTGCAGGCTTCGAACCCTTGTCGGAATTGGATGTAAGTTGATGTTGTCATTTTGCTGTGAGGGCAAACCTGTTTGTTTTTTATAATGTCAATATAAGATGGAACATACATTATAATGCACTCCATCGGACCTAAGCATGGCCCATGATGCATCACGCGCCCTGATATAATCCAATATAATATCCTAACGTATAGATCAAGTTGAGTGGTCCACACTGAAAAGCTTAGGCTCCTAATAGCGACTGGGTCCTATCAAGGGTGGGTCCAATGTCCCTTTGGTCCTGGGCATTAGCCAGATTGGCCTAAATAATACTGGGCTGACATTATAGTCCTCTGTCTATTTATTATAGGGCACAAATTATAACAAGCACTCCCTGAAGCCCGCGCCGTGCCCTGGGCACCGTCTCCAAGCGGGATGAGCTGCCGTGTCGGCTGACGTTTGTCTTAGTCACAGCAAGGGATAGCAGTGATGGCACACTATTGCTGAAGCCATATATGTTAATCTACTCATATTGGGGTCAACAGCCTTGTGTCACCCAGCCCTTAATCCTAATATCAGAGCCGTAATGCTCCATTAAATGTCAAGGCCATTCATGCTTCGCTAGCTGATGTGCATATCAAAGATATATGAATCGCCAAGGACTCTAAATATCACCATTAGAGGTCAGCTATATAAACCATCAAGCCCAACAAATGCCTCTCTATCTTAATATAACAATCATGTCAGTGATCTTATCTGGACCCTCTTTATATCAGAAACTGCAATTATATAACATCCTTTGCTGCATTGTGCTATAAATTCAAGCTTATCTAATGGTGATCATAGTCTGGTAATAAAAATGGAAATGGGCCTCAAACAAGGGTTCCAATCCCACAGGCGTTTTTTTAATTATTGTATCACCTTGTATCGACATGATATTATAAAGAAATGCTTTTTATTCATTTCAAAAGTGATGCAAAAGAATTATCGTTTATACTCTTCTTTGTTCATCTAGAAGCAATGCATATAAACATCGCTTATATGTTCCTAAATGGCGGATTAATGATAAGCAAAGTGAATTATCACCCTCATGAATAGAACAGTACTGGCATTCTTGAAATAAACTCATTTAGCCTCAGCCACCGAATAAAGCATAGAGCATAAAAGCATCATTATTTAACACGAAATGCAAGGTGACATTTCACAAAGCGTTATGCAAAAAAACTTCATCGAGCTATGGCCTCTATTTGGAATAGAACCTGGAGAACTTTGTCTATCGCATTACCTTCCATTTTAAACTTTAATTAACTGGCAAGTTTCCACGGCGAGGCAGACGGTGGACTAGCCACTAATTGTATTCTAACTTTTTTCACTTAAGGGACACACTTTCAAATCGGAATAATTAGTAAGAAATGATTTGGGTGCGAGTTGCAATATCACCATGGTTACCATGATATGTCTGGGATAGCTCTGCATTGGAGGATACGTGTGGTGTGTCAAAACTCCACCAATACAATGGTATAATGCCATATCTGTACCATGCCCCAAGTAGATTTGTCTGATTACTTGGTCAGTTCTTCCTCCACAATGGGGCCACACTGGACTGTGGGTCATGTTGTCAGCCGGCATTCTGCCTGCCGCGAGCACTCGTGATCGCCTCCAATATGTAACGGGCAGGCTAATCTTTTGTCATAAATTGCGTTTATTGATATTCGTGGTACCAGGGCCACACGGAAGCACCGGGCGCCGCCTAGTGGCAGGATAAAGAGGATGGGAACCGCCACCACAACGCCAAGCCTCCAGTGATGATTTCTAATTTGCTGGGATATTTGTACCCATATCCAGAAGGGTTAGACCTGTGCAGCCTCCCTAGTCTGTTGTGATATTCTGCGGGGACAAAAGAGCAAATATCAAGTACAACACAGCTGCGGTTGGTATAAACCTCAGACCTGTTATTCTTATATCAGTCAGACCTGTTATATCGCTTAGACCTTTTATACTGCTAAGACTTGTTATATCGCTCAGACCTGTACCTATAAACAGCCAAATGCCAAATACATTGCTTCAGAATGCACCTCGAATCGATCTCATTTGTCAATTTATATGGCATATATTGATGCATATTTCACAAAGCACGATGTTTCAATGGACATTTTCAAGTCATATCGTTGTAGTGGATGGTCTCTTGAAAAAAAATAGACTGTACTTATAAAGAAATAAAAATTGTCCTCTGACTGAAGATATAGCTTGTTCCAATCTATTAGTAATTATGGTGGTACTATAGCACTCTACTTCATTAGTTGTAAAAGGTTGCATAAATATAAAGTTGTGCTATTCCAAAGGCGTTGCCTTGGTCACTTAGTTAAGGTTATCAGCGCCCCCTGTCAGCGCAAGGATGCCACGGGTCAATACCGCCTCAACCCTGGAGACCAATTTGCATAGACATTTGGACCTTGGAGATTCTGTGCGTATGCCGACCGGCTTTAATTGTATATCTTGGACGCATCTCTGATTCAGAGTTTCGTTCTAAATGTAAGCGTTCCAGATTCTGTTGAGGCAAATGCCCTATAAGAGGCACCACAATAATTGCTTACAGCTGCATAGTCCTGCCTAACAGTAGTTTAAAAGTGAACAGTAATTTTCTGCTGAATTTGATTTGCATAATTAATTTGATTACTTGTCTGTGGCATGTAATCATTGGAGAAACTAGCGGCAAAGCAGAAAATAAGCAGTTAGCCCTTAGTCGGCATATTAGAGGGCGTGACGATGGCGGAGAATCTGTGATCGACGAAGATGACTGCCAAATTGAACACCGACACGTTCCGTATGAAGCCTGCAAATGGCGAGACAACTACATATCACAGCGTGATTGAACGAGGCAATTAAACACAGATTTAACTAGGTAGAAATGGTCTACTGGTTGAGCAACACGGGGGTTTGGGCAGTAAAGATTCGGGGCAGTGACAGTTTGTGATAGCCTTTGTATCGATTCCCGGTCGTACAATTTCTGTCCATGCACGGACAATTTACCATCCGTTATTGGACGCTACTTATCATCACAACGAGACCAGGCGAAATCTCACAAAGTCGCGTGTGGTCCAAACCACGTTGACGCGAGAGCGTTTCTCCTTTATTTGTCATACATGGATGGACGGGGTTGGAAGTGAAACAGATCAGCTGGTGTGGACGTTTCCTCAGTGAGGTGGGTGGAAAAAACGCGCGAAACCCTTCGCTTCCTGTCGTCTGATCTAACAAATGTTAAATTAGAAGACAGAAAAAAAATTCTCCTTCCGGCGAGACATGTAGGAAATGAAACGGGCGTGAAACTCTTCCCAGAAAATACTTGGCAATTGATATTAGCAGCGAAACAGATCCATTACAAAGCAATAAAACGCGTCAATCAGACGTAAAATTGGAGCATAAGTTATGTTCCTGCTGTTCCCTCTATACTTATTTTTCGCATGTTGCTTTCCATGCGTTGCTCATGCCTTATCACTTGTTGTCTCCGCGTTTTATTGTGATGCTTGCATTCAATTCATTAAGGTAAGGGCCATGGCGCAATTGGTTAAAGCACAAACTTTTTAGTTACAATTTCACATATTGGCTGAGGCCGGGACATGAAGGAAGGGTTAACGCGTTGTCCTTTTCAATCTGTGGCAAGGTGGGTTGACATGTCAAGGACTTGCAACATGACAGTTCAGTTTGGCAACACTAAAAAAGCAAACAAACAAATCAATTCATATAATGATATAATGTAATTTTGCATTGTGTAGTCACGTATTTAGTATTCACTTATACAAAATATGAGCCTTAGATTTTACAATAAGGAGGCAAGATATCATATAACAGCGTATGTGTATTGAAACATGCTCCAGAATATCGGTGATATATGATACAATAAGGTTATTATACAATTATGGTAATTTCCATTGACAATAAAAGTTATATCATTGATCGCATACCAATAACCAGTATCCATTATTCATATATGTATAATCATGAGTGAAAAATTCTCATATGGACGATATTATTACTTCAAAACTATCACAGTAACAATGTAATGAACCCAACCCCTCGCTGCTTCTCCTGGATATCAGAAGGATCTCACATTAAACATTCATCAAACAGGAAACACAACATGCTACAAAACATGGAAATTTTAAACTCCTACAATAAGAGTAGTGCTGTGACGTGTTCAAGCTTGGTGGAATTCAAAGGCAGATTTTGCCTGACCTGATAGATACCAAGTGGGGGGTATTAGTCTAAAATGCGTGACAAATTCAACATGATTATTTTATTCTGCCCCATTTGATGGTATGATGGGCTCAAGGTTTGTGGAGCCAATGGCAGCTATTGCCCCTAATCCAGGCCTCTATTGAACCAAAGCTATTATTACCGGGAATTCAATAATGTAAGCCATCATTATCTATGTTTAGTGGGAAGAAGATTGTAGTGTTTGTATATCGGTGAAATTTTCAAAAAACAGAATCTTGGGGAATGTTTTAACTACACAGAGCTAGAGCTACACTATAATGGTGAGTGTTATACTTGCAGTATCTACATAGTAGGTCTAGTGTCTGCAGATACACTATATTGGTGAGTGGTATACTTGTACAGAGCTAGGTCTAGTATCTGCAGATACACTCTATTGGTGAGTGTTATACTTGCACAGAGCGAGGTCTAGTTTCTACAGATACACTATATTGGTGAGTGTTACACTTGCACAGAGCGAGGTCTAGTGTCTACAGATACACTATATTGGTGAGTGGTATACTTGCACAGAGCGAGTTCTAGTGTCTACAGATACACTATATTGGTGAGTGGTATACTTGCACAGAGCGAGGTCTAGTGTCTACAGATACACTATATTGGTGAGTGTTATACTTGCACAGAGCGAGGTCTAGTTTCTACAGATACACTATATTGGTGAGTGTTACACTTGCACAGAGCGAGGTCTAGTGTCTACAGATACACTATATTGGTGAGTGTTACACTTGCACAGAGCGAGTTCTAGTGTCTACAGATACACTATATTGGTGAGTGGTATACTTGCACAGAGCGAGTTCTAGTGTCTACAGATACACTATATTGGTGGGTGTTATACTTGCACAGAGCGAGGTCTAGTGTCTGCAGATACACTATATTGGTGAGTGGTATACTTGTACAGAGCTAGGTCTAGTATCTGCAGATACACTCTATTGGTGAGTGTTATACTTGCACAGAGCGAGGTCTAGTTTCTACAGATACACTATATTGGTGAGTGTTACACTTGCACAGAGCGAGGTCTAGTGTCTACAGATACACTATATTGGTGAGTGGTATACTTGCACAGAGCGAGTTCTAGTGTCTACAGATACACTATATCGGTGAATGTTATTCTTGCACAGAGCGAGGTCTAGTTTCTACAGATACACTATATTGGTGAGTGTTATACTTGCACAGAGCGAGGTCTAGTTTCTACAGATACACTCTATTGGTGGGTGTTATACTTGCACAGAGCGAGGTCTAGTTTCTACAGATACACTATATTGGTGAGTGTTATACTTGCACAGAGCGAGTTCTAGTGTCTACAGATACACTATAATGGTGAGTGTTATACTTGCACAGAGTGAGGTCTAGTATCTACAGATACACTATATTGGTGAATGTTATACTTGCACAGAGCGAGGTCTAGTATCTACAGATACACTCTATTGGTGGGTGTTATACTTGCACAGAGCGAGGTCTAGTGTCTACAGATACACTATATTGGTGAGTGTTATACTTGCACAGAGCGAGGTCTAGTATCTACAGATACACTCTATTGGTGAGTGTTATACTTGCACAGAGCGAGGTCCAGTATCTATTGGTGAGTGTTATACTTGCACAGAGCGAGGTCTAGTATCTGCAGATACACTATATTGGTGAATGTTATACTTGCACAGAGCGAGGTCCAGTATCTATTGGTGAGTGTTATAATTGCACCGAGCAAGGGGGAGCACCGCTATGTCACCACTACAAGAACACGGTGATGAATTCACAAATAAATGAAGTGCCTTGTCCTAGTGGAGGTATTTATTGCGAATTGAGTGTAAAAACTTGTCTGAGAAGACCATAGCGACTTGGCTTCAATTATTGTAGTATCAGGTAGGATTAGGTGAAAGTCTAACTATGGATTGCAAGCCCTAAGGGATGGGATTTGAATGTAGAAGCTTTTACTATCACCTCACATACCATTTCCTGCCAACTCCTTATCTGCTAATCCTTAATTATTGTTGCCTGCATTCAAGGTTTTCTCAATAAAATGTTTCAAAGGAACAAGTTTGATGTGTCCTTGAATGAATCTACAGCATTGGCTCATGTCACGTTCTTACAATATGTTATCTTGTTCAACAGCGCATTCTCCCATCAAACCAGGGCCATATTGAATTTGGTTACTTACGGTTTATTATGCCTAACTTTCTATGAGAGGACAGGCTTATTGTGAAATATATCAGACCAACATTAGCAAAGTTATGATAGAATTTATGTGTGCTTAGCTGGGTTTTGGTTTGCTAGATCATAAATGTTTGTTAAATCATAAATGAATGACGATCTTGATACATAATTATTGGTATTGTTAGCAGATCTGTATGATGTTCGATACAAATGTTGATGTACACATTTTCACACCAATTCTTGTGAGGTCACCTTGATGTGGTGCCCTCATTATTATCAAAATCGTGATCATTCCATTACATACATGTAAACAACTTCATTTTAGACAAAATATGCTTGAATGGCGAATACAGAGGCCGTATGTGTGTCTCGGGAACATGTTGTGTCCAGTCACGTGTCCCGCGAGAATAACGTCCTGTTACATCAGCTGGCTTTGTATTGATGATCTGTTGCGTAACATAAGTGTGTTGACACTTGGGATTATCTGTGTTGTTGTGTTGAGTATGGCCTTATTTGTGCTGTTTCCTTTCATCACATCACATCCATATCACAGAGATTGACTCGGCCACTTTGGTAGCAGCTTTAATGCCTGTACTAGTATTTCTGTTTACATATTTTATGTATATGAGTGTGTTAATTGTTGTTTAAAATCGTTGGTCTATGTAATGCATAATATAATATAATTAAGGGCTCTATTTTCATTCGCATACTCTGGAATATATTGAGAAAGGTCAAAGTTTAACATCATTCTAAGGTTTTGAACGGGATATGAAAAATGAAATAAAGATCGGTTACCATATACAAGTGTTTTGTAATATGGAAGAGCACATTTCAATCATCTTGAATTAATCTTACCCATTGCATGGATTAGCTGGTACTGTAATCCAGATGTATTAATGTACATAGTATAACTTGTATGGGTTGTAGTCACACATAAGTTATTTATGATGATCATCACCCTAAAAGGGACGAGTAGAATGTTTTTTTTATAAATTATAGTACTGATGGTAGATAAGGTCGGTAAGTACACAGTATATCTGAATAACAGTCACATTCCTGTGGAATATGATCACTGACATGTTTGGATACTACTCACCCTACTCACGCTTTGATGTTGAGTATTGCGATTTCTTATGAAAATGTTTCATAACCTAAAGATACATACAGAAGACCACAATCGTTCTAAATATAGAACTTAAATCTCATTTTACGCGGCCTTGTGTAAAAGTAAACACATATTTGGAGTTGATTATTGCAAGGATGACCGAAAATGTAACCAAAGAGGAGATGTCTATTGAGATATGTTTGATATCTTACTTTAGATAGAATTTCATGTAGAGAGTGAGAGGTTTATTTGTATAGAGCAAATTCAGATTCAAATGCCATGTACATAGATGCATCAATCACAAAATGTAAACGTTAATTGCCAATGTCAATGAGCAAGGAATTGCCATTGAACATTTATATTTATTTGGCTGTCCTCCAAAGACTTGAGTAAAACGGAAATGCCATTTACACAAAGAAAGAATATTGTGTTACTATTTTATGAATGTATTCCAAAATGATAACCATTTTGTCTGAAAAGGGAGAAAAGTTTAGTGTAAGAGGGTCATAAACATGATTGTTGATGATACTTATATCCGAGGTAAGATTCCCCACAGTTCTTTGAGTCTTTGAGTTTGCTAACCCCGAGTCTCGTGGACACTCCATTTTGGAATGAAATATGTGCAAGGTCGGGAACACACTATTTTTTCCTGCACTGTGTTCCCTTTAAGCTGGAGTGTTTGGTTGCATTCAATCCCTTGCCAAAGTGTGTTTTAGGTCCCGTGAGAGATGGAACAAACACAGGACACGCCCAGGAGCATGTTGGGTCAGTTGTGGCCATAATTAATGCGAATGGTATCTTGACATGAGCTGCTTTCATTTACATCGCAAATCTACAAATCTAGAAGTAAGTGACGAATGTGGCTGTACGCCAGATAACCACATCGTCTAGGTCAGGTCTTCTCCCTCTCGGCATCAATAACACATCGCTGCCGTAGATCGCCGCCTTCCTGCCGTAAAGGGGATCTGTCGTATTGACCCCAATGTCGCAAAAGGGCTGTAATGGCTGGCTTGTTTACATGGTGGGATTATGTAGAGGCCTTGTCGGTGTATTGTACCACCCCAGTCATACATGGTGGGGATTAGTAGATGAGGGACGGAATAAGGCCAACACTGGGATAAGGTTAGCTCATGTAAAGCCAGGATTAACAAAGCACATTGTAGATTAGTGAAGGCTGGGGCACGGTGCACACACACTGTGGCAAGGCTAAGGGGGGTCTTTGCCTGGGATTAGCTAATAGTATGATCCCTGCACGTTACAAGCACACACATATTCACACTAAATAGACACACTTCCGGCTCTTGACGGCTGTACTATTGGCCTCAATAAGGATACAGTACCTCAAGAGAATCTGCTTCTGCTGTACTCAGACATGGAGGACTTAGCCATAAGCACGCTGCTTTCATAGTGCAAGTCTCTCTCAGAGCCGGATTAAATTTCAAATGGGATCTAACAACACTGGATTACCACAATTACACTTTGTTAATCCCTAAAGTGTCATTAATGATAAATGTCGAGATTTATCCTCACTTGGTGCGCGAGGTGAAAGGAAATTAGCAAAATTTACATTAGAGATGTTTCGAAAGGAAACAATTTGCAAAACACCTGCCTCTGAAGACATTTTTCATTTGCTTTTCTTGGAGATGGCACCTCACATGACGCTTCCACACAATCCATAATAGCTGAGACACAACCGACAAACACGTGATGTGGGCCACAGGCACATGATAAATCATGAGTGGCACAGATACATGGCTCAGTTTTGTGTTCAATCTTTTTTCACAGTTTCATGAAATATTTCGTCTATTTTTAGTCATATGAAGTCTCAAATGTTATATACGTTACAATTTAGGGAATATCATCTAAAATGATCTAAAAATCGTGTACATTATGTCGCAAAATCATTTTGGGATCTAATTATAACCACAAATCTTAAGTTATGTCAGAATTCTGAAGGTCATATGATTGCGTGGTATGATGAACATTCTGAAAAGGCCGGGTGACAAATAGCCCATTTGCAGCACAAAACTGTCACATGGTTTGGGGATATGACAGAGACTAACTGTTGGCCCATCCATCAGAAAGTGGTGGATCACACCTCCCCATATCGACACCCAGTGTCACATAATCCGCAGTAACAGCTCCTCCATCAACCCTGCAACCCCGCGCACACTCCAAGCTGAAAATCCGCCCAAATGGCCGTCAAATATGACAAATCACAGCTCACAAAAATATGTAGCCGCAGCAAGGATCTCAACCATAGGAACTGCATATCTTCTCAGGCCACATACATGTATTTAGGAAATTGAGTTCAAGGATGAATCGATCTTTATCATTGACCTGAATAATACACTATATATTTGTGTTTAATTTCCATGTTTGTTGCATGTGATATTGGACAATAGAATGAGTCATGTGAAATATTTCACACAGCATGATATCAACTGAATACTGCCAAGGTGTAGATAGCATAATACAAAGTGCATTCCTTATAGGAAAATAGTGTGACAGAGGAAGAGTGGCAGACACTGCTGAGAAGATTTCTACTGATTTGCAATCAACATCTCCATCTGCATTCGGTATTGCATGCAATGTGTTCCACTAATAGCAAAGCTTTCTGCCTCGCTTTGAGATGAAGCCAACCTATCTGTATGTGCATGTTGAGTCGATCTCTAATGAAGCTTTTGTTGTAAAATGTAGAGGCAATTCAAAGAAGACGTATCCTTTATTCACTAACCTAATAGGAGCAAATAACTCAAGGATTAACGGTGAAAAATAGGTTACCATGTTCAAACGATGGTGCTGTATGGTTTAATCTTTCTCCTTTTATATCGACGCAACTGCCAAAGTAAAAACAAAATATCCTCAGAGAGAAAACAAAAAGTCTCACAGACTTCTTCATCAAAGACTTTTAAGTATCATTTCCTTTGCCTTTCAAATTGATGCAAAGTACATCTTGGCACCTACGTACAGACCTGGAAAAAAGTCACCATGGTCAGGCTACAGCCAAAGGCTTGATTCACATCTGCACAAAATAGTTCCCTTGCTTCTTGGCTGTGATGTGGTTGCAATAAGGAGTAGGAGCCATGGAGAGCGAGCGCAGCCAGCCCAGGTTCGCACCAAGTCCTAGCGAGCACAGCCCAGGTTCCCATTAAGTCCATTGAAATGTCAGTCACATGAGAGTAATGCGAATGCAGTAGTAGGAAATTATAAATGCAGGAGGAACTAACATTTGTTTGTGTACAATTGTCGGTCACATTTTTCTGCGGGGACATTGCTTTATCATCGCATTATTAGATATTCAGTCAACCCTGGCTTTGACGGTGCGTGGCGTTATTCTGGAACGCCCTGAGAAGTTCATCCATTTTACTAAGCCGTAGTGTGTGTTTGGGATTTTACGACACTTTTAATATCATTTCATTCATATAATGACGAGACCTATTCGTAGCAGATATAGTGCTGCCTCACTGAATTGCCATGTCCTGGATATCCCAATCCACCTGGTCACAGATTTGCAGAAACAGGTTGACCCTCAGTTCATATGAGAAACAGTATCTTGCATTCAATCTCCTCATGACCGGGATTCAAACCCATGACCTTTGATTCATCACATCACAGGCATATTGTTTCTAATAAGCTTGATCTCTAAGCAATTGCGCAACTACCCTGGGCCTTTAGTGACAAGGTCGGTGCTTCTTAATGTATTTGGACGTAACATCGGCGCAGTTCGGTCGTAGCAAGGGTTCAAGTGATAAATATATTTTTTTGTAATGGAGCTTCACTGTTATGGATAAGGAGTTCTGGTAGCACATAGCATGTTTCCTATCTTTATGTTTTCAGCAAAGTCCTTTGTAAGAACTCTGATGTACGGCATGCAGCCTGTCACGTCCTCTCCTATTCCACGCAGACAGGTGAACATAAAGGTTTATACATCATTCATACTATCGAGGTCAATGAAGGTTTATACATCATTCATACTATCGAGGTCAATGAAGGTTTATACATCATTCATACTATCGAGGTCAATGAAGGTTTATACATCATTCATACTATCGAGGTCAATGAAGGTTTATACATCATTCATACTATAGAGATCACTGGCTATGTCATTCTCATAGAATGTGATTCTGAGGATGTAGATACAAAGAATAACATGTTAGAATACACATCTTCTGAGAAGTATTATCGGTTCATGCTTAATATTAACACCAAGTCATTATAGTATCACTCTGTAGAGGTAGATGCTCCAGGTTGAGGATCGACTTCCTCTGTTTAGCAGAGTAATATATTAACTGATTTGTACGTATTTGTATATATGCATATGTAAGGATAAATATATGTATATATTTATACCTTGAATTATGTATCTTGATTGATGCATCAAGACTGATTACTTCAATAGCTACTTCAGGTGTGAGACTGCAATATTTAAAATCATTTTGTTATCTTCATTGAAAGCAGCGTATTCAGTTACAGTTTCAAAACTGAAATAAGAACAATTTAAATTGATATTGTTAATAATGTGCCTAAATACATGAAAATATTTCCATCTGTTTTAATAAAAGCGGATATGTATCATGTAGATTTCCTATGCATATTAAGACATTTGATACTTGCTCTATATGAGAGAAATATAGTTCTGTATCTGATTGAGACAATAAGAAACATCTATTAAAAGAAGTCTGTCTCTTTGTCTCTCTGTCCTAGCGCATCTCTTCAACTGAGCGAGCATGTGACCCAAGATCACAGATACAATTAGCTGGCCATATTGCGAGACAGCTGAGTGGGTGTGCCTTGGCCTGTGGCACAGTGCGGAGGCCATAATGGAGAGATAGCCTCCCGTCTTGGCCTCCCTTCATGGCCTCCCGTCTTGGCCTCCGCGTTTGGCCTCCCATCTTGGCCTCCCGTCTTGGTCTCCCAGTTTGGCCTCCCATCTTGGCCTCCCAGTTTGGCCTCCCATCTTGACCTCCCAGTTTGGCCTCCCATCTTGACCTCCCGTCTTGGCCTCCCATCTTGGCCTCCTGTCTTGGCCTCCCATCTTGGCCTCCCATCTTGGCCTCCCATCTTGGCCTCCCGTCTTGGCTTCCCATCTTGGCCTCCCGTCTTGGCCTCCCATCTTGGCCTCCCGTCTTGGCCTCCCATCTTGGCCTCCCGTCTTGGCCTCCTGTCTTGGCCTCCCGTCTTGGCCTCCCATCTTGGCCTCCCTTCTTGGCCTCCCGTCTTGACCTCCAGTCTTGGCCACCCATCTTGGCCTCCCGTCTTGGCCTCCAGTCTTGGCCTCCCGTCTTGGCCTCCCGTCTTGGCCTCCCATCTTGGCCTCCCATCTTGGCCTCCCATCTTGGCCTCCCTTCTTGGCCTCCCGTCTTGGCCTCCCATCTTGGCCTCCCATCTTGACCTCCCGTCTTGACCTTCCTTCTTGACTTCCTGTCTTCGCCTCCCATCTTGGCCTCCCAGTTTGGCCTCCCAGTTTGCCCTCCCAGTTTGGCCTCCCAGTTTGGCCTCCCAGTTTGGCCTCCCAGTTTGGCCTCCCAGTTTGGCCTCCCAGTTTGGCCTCCCATCTTGACCTTCCATCCTGGCCTCCCATCTTGGCTCAGAAGCCTGCTCAACGGGCTCCTATGACACTGTCATTCCCACAAGATGGCGCTGACAATATACTAACAATTATAAACACACAGATCTATCAAAGCTTTGTGCTTTGAAGTGTATATCCATCACCTACTTTGTATGAAGCCATAGAGATATCTAATGCATCGTCAAAGATAGAGTGTCAACATAAATATCAATGTCAACGATAGACCAATTTTGTATTCTTTGGCAAAATTATTCCAATATTATGACACGATTCTATATAATAGAATGCATATTATCTCGGTATCGATATGTGAACTTCTCCACTGTACATTTGGATTAGCCCTGAAAAAAGCAAGATGTGGAATGAGTGACACGTAGATTTATGATAAGAGATTGCGTGATATGAGGAGGTAAACTCTTCTATGGCCTTGGAAGCATTCGTGTCTTAGGCCACCTTACCGAATCATAACCTCAGTACTCAATCCCCATTCAACTCAAGTGACGTTCATATATATATCTTTATCAATCTGTGATTCACCTTATTAGTTTTGTCTCAGGCATATATTTTTTACAAAAATGTTTACGTTTTTTGTCTTGCAGAGAATCTAGATATTCAAATATATATTGTCCTGGTGTCATTGATGCCATACAACCAAAATTCATATTACACTTTATATGTCCAAATGTATGGTGATAGTATATAATATAATTATACACATCATAGAAGGCTCTATATCACACATCATGGCGGAATGCTTCATGATCAATCATCTTCATGCCATAATCCTGTAATAAAGGTCACTGCAGGGATGACAGCTGCATATAAGACTTTATCAAATGAGGTGGTATCGTCAGCTGCATCTCCAATATAAAGTCATTAAAGTCGACTTCCGGGTGATGAGCAGCAAAGATGCATCAGCTAGTGAGTGAGTGAGTCCTAACACGTGACTCGTGTCACCCCCTGAGCAGCTACGTGCAGTAATTAGTCATTAATTAGAACTCCCCTCATATAAACTGCACAACCGGGCACAGGTTCCAGTGTTTGTTGTCCTAAGTAGTCTCCATTTATTCAAGTTTTATAGTCTTTATTGAAGATATATTGCATGTGTAGTGAGAACAATAATGGAAAGATTGTAGGCCATAACTAACATTAGGTTTCCAGATTTTGTCCAGGAGATCCCATTAGCAGTGCACTTCTTTTTGGAATTCCGAATGAGCTTGATCCCGCAGTTACTATTAATAAGCGTGATCTGAATCATGAATAAAAATAAAATAGATAAGTAGGTATGTGTGAGTAGGTTTATCATTTGGTTATAAAGGATCACCATGAAACCTTAAGAAAAAGACAGAACAACTAATACGTACAATGTGACATTGTTCAGCGTGCATCGTTAACTTATGGTATAATAAGTCATGATTCCATCATTTCCACCACTTGATATCAATTTGATTAAGGACAATGGTGGTTGCAAGTCTTTCAAGATAAAAAAAATATTTTCATTTTTTTTATCAACGCGAATTATACATCACGATCACATAAGCTTAATCAATTTACACACGAAAGGAAGTATTGCGAACATACTCACGTGGTTAAAAGAACATCACATTCATCATCTCGTTTCAACTCGATTCCTCGAGATCAGACGAGAATTGGAAGAGTATGCTGAGTCATGCGTGTGTAGCAGACGATATGGGACTCCGATGGAAACTCGAGTGTTTTGTACAGGAAATAGGGAGTTGGCAACATCAAGACAAGAAGTGCACTCGCATCTAAATTGGCCTTTATTGCCGTGGTGGGTGCAGGAGGGCATTGTTGTAGGTTCACTGGACTTCTTTGTACATAAACAAACACCATTCAAATTGTTGCTGTCAATCAACTGGTATATCAAGAATATTTACCCGGGATTCGTATCAAGCCGGAATCAGTTTTGGATCTGACAGGCAGACATGGTCACGCTCCTCTACGGAGCAAACAAAACGGATTTCTTCACAACCGGCCATATATATCTCGGCTGTTCAATCTACAAACTCTAATATTGTTAAGACCGTTTGTTCTGTATAAGATGCTGTGTTGTTTTTTAAGTATTTCCTATCTACAAGGTGATACTATGTGACAGGACATAAAAGCAAGTGTAATTACTGCCATGTTTGTATAAAATTTCAATTTACTGCTACACGTCTTGCCTGTCGGCTTTGTAATGTTTGTGTGGGATTAGTGAGGTTGTTCTGCAGATTCTCTTCAGATAGAGTCTGGCTTCTATATGACCTGGACAAAGGTCTGAGATGCTTGGCTGTCATCACCCCGGCACATGCTGTATGGGCATCTCTTATCTGGTGAGCCCATCCCTTCCCGTGATGTGTCCACTTGCCATTAAGACCTCCCGCCTGCCCGCCAAACACCGCCACACTTGTCCGCCTTCGCGTGATCTGCCATACATATTAGTCCGTCCTACACCAGTATCTAGCATCACATTAACGTATATAGATATTTAGGTATCTTTATAAGAATTTGAGTCATTTCAGAGGAAATGAAAACATATGTGTAGTTTATTTCTGATCTTAAAACTGTAAGCGCATTGAATGTATCTATGTGTTCTGAAATGAAAAAAGAGGCGTGTGATACCATTGGACTATGGTATCGTATCATTGGCCTGTGGAATTTTATCATTGGATTCTGGCATTGTATCCTTGGACTATGGTATCTGAGAACTCGGGTATGATATCATTTGACTGTGGTGTGGTATATCACTTGCAGGAGGTGTCACCCAATATGCACCGTAGAATAACAACATGTTCCCTGCTAATACTCCACGACGAGGCGACAATTCAAGGTGGCTTCTTCAGTAGCGTCTAGCAGTACGATCGGGCATATGGTGGCACCGTTTGTGCCAGTTCACGAGAGGAAGCTGGGGCTGGTGTAGAGAGGAGACATACAGGGATACCATGTGACCATTCTAAACGAGGTGCTGTACAGTAGCGATGGCAGATTACTGTATGGTTACTCCTGGTGGTGGCTAAATGTGCTGCATTGTCATTACAGCAGCTATGACATATTAATATATGGTTACCCTTGGTGGTGACTACTAAATGTGCTGCATTGTCATTACAGCAGCTATGATAGATTAATATATGGTTACCCTTGGTGGTGACTACCAAATGTGCTGCATTGTCATTACAGCAGCTATCATAGATCAATATATGGTTACCCTTGGTGGTGACTACCAAATGTGCTGCATTGTCATTACAGCAGCTATGACATATTAATATATGGTTACCCTTGGTGGTGACTACTAAATGTGCTGCATTGTCATTACAGCAGCTATGATAGATTAATATATGGATACCCTTGGTGGTGACTACTAAATGTGCTGCATTGTCATTACAGCAGCTATGACAGATTAATATATGGTTACCCTTGGTGGTGACTACTAAATGTGCTGCATTGTCATTACAGCAGCTATGACAGATTAATATATGGTTACCCTTGGTGGTGACTACCAAATGTGCTGCATTGTCATTACAGCAGCTATGACAGATTAATATATGGTTACCCTTGGTGGTGACTACTAAATGTGCTGCATTGTCATTACAGCAGCTATGACAGATTAATATATGGTTACCCTTGGTGGTGACTACTAAATGTGCTGTATTGTCATTACAGCAGCTATGACAGATTAATATATGGTTACCCTTGGTGGTGACTACTAAATGTGCTGCATTGTCATTACAGCAGCTATGACAGATTAATATATGGTTACCCTTGGTGGTGACTACTAAATGTGCTGCATTGTCATTACAGCAGCTATCATAGATCAATATATGGTTACCCTTGGTGGTGACTACCATATATCGTCAGTAGAGTATTTTATTTTAAATTCTGAGCGATGTGTTGGTTTTACTAGTGCCATCATTGTTGGTTCAGGTGTTTTTAAAGATTTGAATTTTTAATTTAGCACCTGTTGGAGATTAATAATGTTGTTTATTAATAATGTTAAATGCATAATATGGATGACAATTGTCATTTGTAGTTGTAATGGGAATTGACACGGGATGAGGAACCAAATCTGTTTAGAAGAAATACAACGTATACAGACGGCTATCAGGGGTCAATATCTGGGTCAAATGATGGAAAAAATCTTGTTTTTACAATGACTTTTATTCCTAGCAAATTACACAGACAGACAGCAAACTACCATTTCAAAGCATTGCCTTTGCGTGATATTATTTGTGATAGATTTCTCTTCTTTATGCCATCATGTAATGCATATTTCAATGCCTTTGTGGCATTAGGAACACAGGTTTACATTGGTTTGATCTAGCCGCTCTCAGCATTTAAAAGGGGATTCTTGCTCTGGAGAAAACACAGAGCTCTGTCATACTCGTCTGCGAGCTTCACACACAGGCTACGGATTCTCAGGTTTGCTTTAGTTTTCTGATAAAGATGTTATGAGCTATGCACATTTCTGCAATTTATTATCTAGTTATGAGCTTGTGATGGTGTATTCTTCCGATGAATGTGACAGGCCATGTGCCAGATATTGCAATATCTGACTTTTAGAATGGATATATTCATTATTATAAATATCTGTGTGATCGAACGAGTCACCAACATAGAGGTACAAACATTTAGTTTTTTGTATAACTTTTTATATCTTTTAAAGCATAACCGAAACACTCTTGGAAGCATTGCTTGTTATTTGGTTGGTATTGTGCTCACCACCTGCTCACATCGTGTTTAGCTTCTCAGGTAGCACTTACACACCATGTAGCCACTGTTGAAAAGGTGTGAGTGGATAAGCAAGTCGTCAGCACGGGTATCACGAGACGCTTGTTGCAGCGGGACACGATTAGCCGTGGCTGCTTGTTTCCACTTCCGCATACCGGAAGCTTATGGGTCTGTGGGGACCTGTAAAACGCGGCTGCCACTTGGAACGCCATGCAGAGGTATGGGCCATTGAGAGAGCACCAATCTTCAGTAGCAATATTCAATTTGGATTTGGAGACAAAATTGCATGGCGATGTCGGAGTGATGGCCGGATTTAAGTACCGGGGGATTGCTTTATCAGCACATTTCTGGTTATGGGACCTTCTCCTTTTGAATATAAGCAATGCTGAGATCCCAAGGGAACACAACATGGCCATTTCTTTATGTAAACTATCGTAGACTTTGGACAAACTCGACTACGATGTTGGTCTTATCTAAGACTTTCTTCCACACATGGATGACAAGTGAGCCGCCCAATAGGTTGACGGAAACCCGGATGTCAGGAGGTGCCCCGTCCAGTTAGCTGACATGGAAACCCTCCAATTCCCCTACACTATGCAACACAACATCAAACGTTTAAGGGTGATATCTAAAATGGATGCACACATAAATGTCCATGAAACATTTATCGCCTTCTCTTCGTGATAAACCGACATATTTTCTCATCACTGGACGATACAGAAACTTTTATGAAGCTGTCTCAATTGCAGTCTCAGTGGTGGTCTCAGCGATTGCATGTATTTTGCTGAACACATATCCCCAGAAGCAGAGCTATTGAAATCTCGTCATGGCGGGGCATTCTCGCGAGATTTATGCACCAGTCATTGCAATTCACGGTGATGTACATTGTTGTAAATCCACCGTGGCCTTGCAGGGGATACCTGCTAGAAGCCGGCTCTATAGTCCCCATTCATGTACACTCAACTTGTTCACATTACAGGCAGTGAATGGTTAAAATCCATTTCCATTAAGCTCAGGTGATCCACAAGACACAAAAAGTGCTGCGCAGTAGTATTGAATGTAGATCTATAGATAGATCCTTTACATGACTTTTCAATTATCTTATGTAAGAAAGAATGAAATTGATTCCATTTCTGTGTCCATATCTGCATCAATAGTTCAAATTGATGAGTATTGTTAGCATTTGAATGAGGCCATTTACAGGTGCGAAATTGATGTATATGGTAGTTAAGGCCATTGTACAAATATTGCTGGTCCCCATTCAAGTGTTGCATGGCATGCCATTACATATACGAAGGGCTATTGACAATCATTATGGAACCCTTAGTACAATCGAGGCCAAGTTATGCCATTGCTTTCACATACAGGTGAACACGGTTGATACTGAATACAGACCCATTGAGGAGAGGTTTAGTCTGTAAGGAGTGTGATATCCATACCACTCTACAGCAGAATATAAACCTTGTCAAGCCCCACATGCTCTAGCGTGCCAATGTCAGGGATTAAGCTGATCTCATCTTAAGAGCTTTATAGTTTTTTTGTCTTAGAAAGACCGGAAATATCTTTCATTATACCAATTAAGGTGAGTTACATTGCTGCTCTTCTGCTAACTGAAGTTGCGTTTAATAGCCTACCAACTGGGACCAGTAATTTAAGTGTTAAAAGATCTGCTTAGGATAAAAATATTTCAGTAGATATAAAGTAATAATTAATATGTCCGATGGCAATTTGTGCGTATATATAAATATATGCTCAGATTGACTAGTTTATCTATTTGAATAGTTGCCTGGCAAATGTCACTCAAGGTGAATTACTATTCTATGAATAGAGTTGGAACGCTTCAGCTGTTGATGCCAGTATTGATACCAGATATGAATGATATCAGGTGTCAAGCATGGTCATGTGAGCAGCTAAACTACTATAATGTTACAACGTCATAGACTGGTTAAGCAATGAAATTGAGATTATTTCTTTCAAAATATAATCATAATTGTGTTTATAATCATAATTGTGTTTCGTGTAGACTAAGGGTCAAAGAATTGCAATGACATTCCAATAGAGTCCAATAGATGTGAAAACATTATAATTTACATGCGCTTTAAAATTGATTTGAACATTAAATTGTTTTAGAAGTTGATGTATATAAGCCAAACCAATTTACATCACATATATAATACTAGAGATAGTTTGATAGACATATTGAATGTCCAATATTTGCATTGTAACTTTACTCCCATGTACAAAATTTTGTAGGAAGTTGAATCCTCATCTTAATGACCCGGAACTTTTAAACAGTTCAATCCTTCAATACGACAATTTACATTTGGACAATCATGCATTATTGGTAATGTTTGAATCAATCGGTTTCAAGAACTCTTCAACAGCATTAAAATGGAGGAACAACATATATTAAACTGTGATGCCTAGGTTTCCTTAAACACTGTGCTTATGATATTTAGCTGCACATATACTGAGGTTACTAACCACCTAAGTGCATAAGCACACGCAGAGAGGGACACTGTCTCTTTGTAAATCGATCATAACAGGAGAAATTAAGTACAGTCAGATGTATGTGTTTCCCTCTGTCTGTGATGCCTTCCATTGAAACAAGGAAGCGGGTGGCAGCTCTAAAGGTCCACGTCTGTTATTTATGACCTCGTCTTCTCTAGCTGCTCCTTTTGTAGATGTATCTGGTAGGAAACACAAAAATGCCTCTTTCTTGGAGGCTGACTTCTCCATCCTTTTACACAGCCTCTTATTTCACTTGCTCGGTGTGTGTTTTTTGGCTCCGTACCAAAGTATAAAACCTAGGATTTATCAAAAGAAGAGAAGCACGTCATTAAAAAAAATATCTCTTGATGGCACAAGTGTCTTTATTTATTACGTGTCTAACAAAAAAGTAACACTAAGCTAACAGTGTTTATAATGAGTTTATATCGTGACTTTCCTGTGGCAAAAAGATATAGTTGCCAACCATAACCATATATTCTAACAATCTATTTCTAGATTTAAGGTTGTTCAGTGTGTCTTCTTCTATCAAATGTATAACAGCTTCAATGTTTCACGCTATGCATCAACCTCTAAAAAGATGAATATATTTTACCACCTATATCCTAGTTGATATGTATAAGAGGATCTGGAATAGATTAGTCACATATATTTTAATATTGTTTTAGATCCTTGTTTTTACTTCATGTACAATAAGTGGATATAAAACGGGGAAACATGTACAATAAGTGGATATAAAACGGGGAAACATGTACAATAAATGGATATAAAACGGGGAAACATGTACAATAAATGGGGAAACATGTACATTAAGTAAATATGAAAAGGGGAAGTGCATTTTATATCAGCTGTACTACAATATGGCAAATCTCTTGAATTTAAACTCTATATACTGCAGCGATACTGTTGCGGCGCGGTGTCCTTGCCGACAGTCTCGGGAGGGCTCACCCCAGGCACTAGGTGCATTAGGACAGTTCTCCTCCTCACTCACACAACTCCAGGGACATACCATCCCTGTCTTTCAGATGTCTTCCTTAACTCACTCTGAAGAATCCCAAAGACAGTCCACCACCTTTGAAGCTTTCATGCTTCATGTAGCACACAGAAACTGCTCAAATGTTCCTGATAAAGATGCTGCATTTAAGCTGACTTTGAGGACCGAGCTCAGAAGAGGTTCACGCTGGCAGGACGTTGGTGTGGGCCTTTGGAGAGCGTGCCTCTGCAAGTGTTCTCTGTTTGACGTAGGAATGGCTCCACAATTTATACCAGCCCAAGCTGAATATGGAAGATAAACATAGTACAGTGAATCCCCAATTCAAAACTACCCTCCATCGCCCCTCACATGGGTATAGATTTTTTCCAATCTGGATTGACACAGAAGTTGTATTTTTTTTTTTACATATTTTGCGTTCTTGTTTGTCATGAGATATTCCCTAGTGGACTATTAGGACATAACAGAAGTTATCCACGTCCTTTTAACACATGATATTGTAATTATGGAACATTTTTTTTCTTTAAATAGCATATTGAGGATAAATTACAATAGTGGGAAACAATGCCCTTCCGCTTGGAATAAGTTACATTTATTCAATATCGCCATGTAAATATGATTTTATCTTCACACAATCGCATCGCTGAAAATGTTTAGCTCAAATGTGAATGGTTCACAACGTCGCCCTCTGGTGGAGATCGAATTCTATCAAAATTACTATTCAGCCGCTTTTATCAAATACACCCAAGTAAATATGACGTATCAGACAATTCTCACTGCTTGAGTTTCAACACTTCTTATCCGCTAGGTGTCATGTGCAATAGCTTTGCATATCGTGAAGGAATTGGCAGGCACATATTGTGAAGGAATTGGCAGGCGCATATTGTGAAGGAATTGGCAGGCGCATATTGTTAAATAATTGGCAGGCACATATTGTGAAGGAATTGGCAGACGCCTATTGTGAAGGAATTGGCAGACGCATATTGTGAAGGAATTGGCAGACGCATATTGTGAAGGAATTGGCAGACGCATATTGTGAGGAATTGGCAGACGCATATTATGAAGGAATTGGCAGGAGCAGAGAAAAACTAACCAGTTTAAGAAGATTGAGAAGAATAGAAATGCAGCCGGTTATGGGTTTAATAAATTGATTGAAATTGAATGACATATCAGTCAAAATTTGTAGCTACTATGAGCCTAACTTATACGTCGAAAAAAGTCTTCCCATGCTTGTGAGATTTCGACTTACCAGGTGGCAGCATGACCAACCCAAGCAGTGAGAATTGAGTAATAGTAATATGTTTGCTCAATGATGGATATTGTTTACTCTGGTGTTTTAGATATTGATGTGAATAGCACTGAGTATTTTACATATATATTACAAATATTATGCTTTGTTAATGTCATTTCTGTGTCAAGTACTTCTTCTCTTTCAAATACCTCAAGATAAAATATTTTATTTTGTTCATGTTCCGCGTCTGTTTGCATCTGATGTGCATTTCAAACAATAGATTTGTAGACCGGGTCCACGTCTACAGCCCAGCACGTTATCGCAGAGTCTGGTCTGGTACCCAGCCCCCATTAGATCATCATTAGGCCAGGCACACGATAGACAAGGACATGACATTTCGTCGTGAGATTATTTGTAGCAGTGTCATTATATGGAGTTCGTTAGGCCTATGGGTTCGCCATACGCAGGGGCAAAACACGGGGCAGATTAGTGATATATGCTTTGTGACATGCTGCTTTCTGATATGAGACCCGCAACCACAAGCCTACAGTTATGTAGGAGACCAGGCCAAAGGCGGCCACAAGAATAAGCACTATTACTGTCATAACTCAATATGAGTTTGAAGAAAGGACAGATAGATAGAGTGACATAGAAGGCCACATTATGTTTGCTCTGTTATGTTATATCACATCCCGACACAAATATAACACGGGAACGTCATAGCTGAGACAGAGATTAAGTCATCCATTATCAACATTGCCTCAAATTACCGTACATCTTCATTTTCACTATTATCTATGTACATGAAATAAATGCCATTAATAGAGATATTCCTAATTGCAAAGAAAATTGTTCCATATAGAAATATTAAGCGACAAATATATTCTCATTTGAGAAGATTGATAGTTACAGAAAAGATAATTACTAAAGAGGAAAGTAAGCAAGTAAGAAATTCAAAATTATCAAGTGATGATTTGTAAACTGTCTGCAGGGTGAGTTGGTTGGCCTGAGTATTGAGGTCATGGTTGTCAATATCATCAGCTTGTGTGCTCCGTTTCCACCCATAACAACTCCTGCTTGTCAATATCATGTCAGTTTCCTGATACTCTCCTGCCCCCTGGTAGAATACTCCACTTGTTATTGTTAAAACAATCTAACAGTTTTTCTTCGCCCCAGTACCCCAATATCCATTCGTCAAGGGCTTTCCTGATTTATGAGTTATAGTCCTGTAATAGATGGGTTTATATAGGATCTCACGGCTCACGATCTAAGGATTTTGCCAGACTTTCCGTGCCAGATTTAGGCTCACATCCTGAGCGGCTTGAGCTGGACCTGTGTTTTTGAAGCAGGTCAGCGGAGGGGTCTTGGGATTTGGGTTCTTCCATCAAAAAGACATCAGCTACTCTGAAATTGATTGGGGCGAAATAGATCACAGGACAGAATGTGGACAGTGCCGCAACAGCTGCGTCCGTGAAATCTTGTAGTCTCGCGAGAAATCAAAGAGAATTGGCGTGAATCTCATACGGGTATGCGCGCGCCTGTCTGGCGCTGTCAGTTTTATTCATGCTTATTATGCCTAAGCAAGTAGACCATGTGTGATGTTAACTTAAGAGACACGTGAGTTCAATTTATGTCGAAACAGTTTCTATGGGAATATTTATTATAAATGAAAGTCCACAAATGTTCAATATAAACGTTTTCATGCACAATAATACTCCCATTGTAGCGAAATATATACTTCCCATAAATGCCTTAAGAGTGAGGCTTGCAATTGTCTGATGTATAAATTACTCCCTCTGCCGGGATACCTGCATGAGAATCTCGCCAATCACGTGTTCTGTAGCTTATGAATGGGCCAGAAAATAGACAAGGCCATATTATGTGCATTGTGACAATGAGGGCAATATGGCGGCAGAATATGCAATTCCTGCTGGGCTATCCTGTGCCAGCTATACTTCCCTCCACCGGGGTTATTGACCAGGGCCATAGGGCCTGGATAGGGATAGGGACTGGATAGGGACTGGATAGGGACTGGATAGGGCCTGGATAGGGCCTGGATAGAGACTGGATAGAGCCTGGATAGGGACTAGATAGGGCCTGAATAGGGACTGGATAGGGACTGGATAGGGATAGGACCTGGATAGGAATAGGGCCTGGATAGGGATAGGGCCTGGATAGGGCCTGGATGTCTGCCAACATTGCTTATCGTTTCCCGACGTGAACTATTTCATATCTGCGGTGCCAGGTTTCAATCTTTACCACCAAGGTAATTCCGAGGGTTGCCATTAGATCGCATATCTCAGCTGGTGTGATTTTAAAATCAGTTACATTTTGCAGTGATACTCTCTCAACATGTTACCCACATCTTTTATTATACACACAAGAGATATACATAAACTGCAAGCTGAAAGATTACTGCTTTCACCAAAATAAAAATGTACTTTTTTCGGCTGACTTTATGCCTGAAACCTTTGAAACAGTCTCATGTACATGCCAACTTTTCCTATATGAGATCTGTGAAAAACGACAAGGAAAGAATCTAAAACCTGCAAAAGGAGTCTGTTGTTTACAAGAAGAGTTTTCTTTGTGCTATCGACCAGGTGGTCGTTAACAGAATATACTGCGCAAAAAATGCCATTACTCAAGGCCAGCCTTCATCTTAGGTCAGAGGGAGGGGTGAAGGCAGGTCCGGGGTCACAGAGGGTTGTCTACGCAGGCGGGTGGTGAGGTGGCAAGGGTTTCTTACACAAGCTAATGGAGGCTGGGCCAGGGTCACCCTGGTAGAGTTAACGACTGTCTTAGCCGGTATCTGTCCTGAGAGAAATGATGGGTAGAACTAGTCAATAACATTACAGGGGGAGGAAACAGACTTTGTCTAGTGGTGCAAGGCCCAAGTTTTTATGGTAGATGTAATTGTCTTGTCTTCTCAGGCCCAATACAATTATGCCGCCTGCATAGGAAATGTTTGAATTGTTGAGGGTTAGATCTTTTCAGGCATTCTTGAAGACTAGTGAATGTCTAATGTCCTTTCCTCCTCACCCGCCACAGCCAGGTGTAAATGATTTCCCTGAAATGTGTTAACCTTTACGGTGTTACTTTTTGATGATTATTGATGCATTTGCGTATCAGAACCAACATTTGAGAATGATGTCTGAACATCATAAAATGAGATGAAAATATTGTCACTGCTCACCAAAGCAATTTGAGTATATATGGCTTAACCACATCAAAATAATGAATTAACTGTAAATGATCTCTGCACATTGTAGATGATGAGTTAAACTTAATTTAACCAAGCTAGTATGAGAAAGATGTCATAACAGAGCAGTGATTAACTAGATCTAAGAGAGGTTGTCACGTGATGGGTCACATGACAAAGTCTGGTCAAAGTGCCTGAAGGACCTGTGTAATGAAGTAAGGCTATATTCATGTGATGGCCACGCACTTATATGCGGCTAATTACATGTGATATGTCTCAGTTCTTGTCCTTGCGAGACAGTAATGGCGTACAGACAGCGAAGTCGATCACATCCGAGTGAGCAAATACCTAGCAGTTTTTAATTTGGAGTTTTCTATTGGAAGGTTATTGGATTTGAGTCTGGGAGACAGATGATAATGATGCATTGTTTCAATTCATCCTGGCGGCTATATAATAGAGAGTGAAAAGATGGAACAATAATATCACAGCATGCTTTATGATTGCCAGGTCAAAATGTCGTCTGCTGTGTGCACGTGATATGGTGAGCAGACGACAATTTGACTAAATACATTACTGGTCATACGCTTCGGTCCAAATCTCATTTCCAATAAGGTAGAGGCTGCAATTTTGTCCGATTGTGCTATCTAATGCTGCCAAATCAGGTCCAAAATAAGTGTAAATCCTGGGGAGAGCTCGGGTGAAAAACGTGAATCTGGGTGGGATTTGACTGGAGGTGTGACGCGTGCTGAGCTTGGTCAAGGTGACAGTAGGCGTCTGATTGCTGACCGGTAACGAACTGATGTCTCCCATAAGATAAATGTGAAGTCATCCTTTCAATTGTTTGCTGGTGTTTTATCACGTGTGAAATCCAAAGCCACAGCATAGCGAGAGACAGGCAGGCCTTCATCAAGCCAATAGTGTGTTGCTCTCCCATAGCTGGGCCCTTGCTTCCCGATGGCCTCTCAACTCTCATTCTGTAGTTAACTGATATTGGACGCCAAAATAGACTCAAAATCTGATTACAGACAGGCAAAGCCGGCAGCTCAGACGTGAAATAGAACACTCACAGGCAGAATACAAGTCCAACATGTTAGTGGAATGACACAAGCATGAGAGAGAGGTACTCAAATTCACACGATTTGTGATATGCTATTACTGTTGCCGCTTAGATCATGACAAAACCTCACTGTTAATACTCAGATCACAGATACAAAGTGCACTTTGTAGTTATGTCCAATGAATTAATTTGTGAATCTCCATGCCTCTGGATAGAAAGATTTTAGAAACTAGTGCCATATTGTTAGATGGAGAGGATACTATTTTACATGTGCATTATAGAGAGATGTATTAGATGTGTTAGATATGTATATATTCTTTTTTTTATTTTCAGTCAAGAGATGATTCCACGTGGATTTCTTGAGGACTTTCTATGACGTACAACACTCCGACAGTTTCACATTGAAAAGAGAGAGTGAGAAGAGAACTTTCTAGTACACAAACGATCGATGGGAAGAAAAGCTTTGAGACCACACAGAAATCCAGCCTTCAGTTGGGTAATAAATATTTCCAGAATCATAGGTCATACTTTGGACATCTTCTAGAACCTGACATCTTCTGAGTGACGCGACTTCCTGTGGCGTCACATGACATCCGGTAGAACCACGTGACATCCTGTACAGCAGATGAGATAGGTGGGACGCTGACGTGGCTGTCTGTTAGGGAGTATGTCTTGTCTGAACACAGCTGATGACTGTTAACGCTCCATCTGACATCGGACCAGGTTCTGGAAGTGGACATTGTGATAACACATTGTGAACCACACCGACATCTCTCTTCCGTTCAATATTGGTTTATCTGGTGAAAGGGGCGTGAGCATTACAGTGGTTTAGATCATGTGTGCCAGCAGATTCTACAGAAAACACTGACGGCTGCAGACCTTTGTGAAAAGAAAGCGATTGTGCAGCATTTAGTGTGGCAACAGAACACGAAGAAAAAACACGTAGACAGCTTTGAGGCAAACCAATCTTGTCCACAGAGCAAGGGATTAAGGCCCAAGAGGGAGAGAATTCATACGATCCCACAACAAAGCCCCTCGCATAGTGTCACATTGTCATAGTGGCTTCCCACTGCACCGTGTCTCTTTGCGTAGACACTTGGCTTTAAACCAATATATTCCAACTGAAGCCTGCCTTTAACTCTCAGCTGCTATCCTGAGGGAAAGAAGATCACGCCGGAGTTGAGATTTGAATGGTTTGTTCACGAAACACAACACAGGGGAGCGGGCCTTTAATTTGACCACGAACTGGCGGTGGATAGTAATTATCACTTGGCGAAGTGTCTGCAGCACAAGCCCAGATTGCTACCTCTACAGATGCACTCACTAATTCCACATCGAGATTTTGTCCTGAATCTAAATGTGGCCCTTATGAGGTAAAACAATCTGGATCCCCATTCGCAAAAAGCACCCATTGGTGCAAACAAGAAGTCTCGAATTTGTGAGTTTATTGATGCGCAAAATTAAGGATTACGTTGTTCTCCATTTATATGTAAAACAAGTAGTTTATGCTTGGGAAGACAACTAATTAATGGGTTCTGCATATTGGGAATTTGATACAACTAACCTATTGTAAGCAGACCACTGCAACAAGAACCTGCTTTAAAGACAGCCTTTTATTTATCTGTTGTGTTCCAATACTTCATCCAGGAATGCGATATCTTCATCTGTCTTTAAGACTTAAATCTGCAGTAACACGATCAGAGCACAGTAAAAACTAGGAACCAGAAAGACATCTCGCGTTACCTCATCAAGGACCGCCAAACGAGGATTAGGTGTTGGGATAAATTGAGTTTGAGGACTGAATATTAGGGATGTAAAGTGTCCAGTTCCAAGAAAATTCTGGATTATGTTATATTGAAGGCATGTTTCAGCTGAGGATTAATGATTAGCTGACAATGATCACATCATGTTATTTGCTTGTGATGCTATTTCTCTCATTATCGCCACCTTGCTGGCTCTCTGACGTCACTTCCTGGATACCACCAGTATGTCCTCTAATCTGTTCATGTGTAAAACGCAATAACCTTTATGGTGGGCAATATTTCAAGACTTTGGACTGCAGCAATAGTAACATACATGCCCTACCCTCCAATATATCTATGGAAACTGAAGCTGTGATTTTAGGGCGAAATCGCATGTTGTTGTCTGAACTGAAAGGATTAGAAAAACTTCAAAATATCACAGTTCTTGATTTATCTAATAACCATCTCTATACACTTGAAACATGGGTGATACATATTCCAACATTAGAACATTTGTCAATCGATAGAAATGAGATTAATTATTTGCCTAATAGGACGTTTGGGTATGTGAAAAATCTTAAAACTTTAACTATGTCATACAATAATATTGAAATAATCCATACCGATGCATTATGTGGACTCAGAGAGTTAAGATATTTGGACATGTCCAGGAATAGAATATATGAAGTAAACTGGAGATGGGTCAGAGAGCTGGTTTCTCTTGAAAGATTGGACCTGAGCGACAATAACATTCACACGCTTAGAGATGGGGACTTTGCTTCCCTGAGCACACTGAAAATACTTGACTTAAGTCATAATCATCTGAAATTCGTCCACGATCACAGCTTTCAGGGCCTTGATAATCTGCTTGAACTTCATCTTCAGGATAATCAAATGCGAGAAGTACCCAAAACTGCACTGAGCCGCTTTGCAGCAGTTGATTTGATAGACCTGAGCAACAATCGCTTTCATGATTTGTTGACAAACAGTGTTGACAGCATCAATGTTACCACACTTCGCCTCAACCGCCAAGTGGACCTCACCTTGGTAGAAAAACATGCTCTCAATAACTTGCCACTTTTATTAACTCTTGAGCTCAATAACAATAAAGGGCTCCTACATATTGACCGCGAAGCCTTCGTTGGTTTGCCTAAATTGCAGTCTTTATCACTGCAGAATAACAATCTGAGTAGTTTGGAGGAACACCTTGTGGTGGCGCTGCCGTCGATACAGGAAATACATTTATCTGGGAACCCTCTCGTTTGTGATTGTTTAGCTTATTGGTTGTGGAGGGAAATAGCATATCATACCAGAAATATCACATTTGTGGATTCTGAAAAGGTAACGTGTGTGAGACCTTTAGACTATAAAGACGTCAGTGTGACGTCACAGACGTTACGCAACATTCCTCACACTTGTTCACCAAGAATACTTCCACTATTTCACAAAGTGTACAATACAGTTCTTGGTGATAGGGTACAGGTCAACTGCCGTGCGGTAGGAATTCCTCAGCCTCAGATAGACTGGTTGCTCCCTGACCATAAAATGGGTGATGTCAATGATGACGTCACAGTATTAAAATCTGGTTCATTAGCAGATGGATCAGGGCGCGTTATAGTGACATCGACGGGTACTCTCTATATAGACTACATCCAGGGAATAGATCACGGGCAGTACACGTGTCTAGCCTCTAACCCTAAGGGTAGGGACGAGAGAACTATGAGGCTTCACGTGAAAAATATGCTGGCAAATGTGTTAATAATACGCGTGACGTCAAACTCGATAACAGTGACCTGGAAGAGTACACATTATGCGCACGACTACCAGATCCTATATAAACAAAGCAACACTAACCAAACGTACTCCATCATTAATATCAGGCCTTACATGAGATCATACACCGCCAGTGAGCTGTCGCCTCAGACCGACTATGAGTTTTGTATTGCAGTGAAACACAATCAAAAGTCAATGAGAATCAACTGTACAGTGGTATCCACAAGGCAAATTAACTTCTTGAAGGGCGTCATCAGTGCCAGAGATTATATAATCGGGGGTTTTATAGGGTGTCTATCTGTGCTTGTAATTCTTATATGTACTGTGACATATTTTGTAAAACGCTACAACCGGAAGAAGCGGCAGCAGGAGGAACTATATGGAGACAACCTGTCTCAGCTCTTCCTGGCATCCATGGACAGCATGTCAGACACTACTCCCATCACGTATGAGAACAGGGCTGCCGAGATATTTGATGATGATGATATAGAAGAGATCAGGAGCGCCGCAGCATCTGCTAGTGCTACCACAGGCATCAAATAATGCACACAGTCAGCTCACCGTGAGGTGCTAGATGCATCAAATAACACACCATTAGGTGCCAGACACTACAGTAACACACCATGGGGCGCCAGACACTACAGTAACACACCATGGGGCGCCAGATGCCTCAAATAACATACCATGAGGCGACAGATGCCTCAAATAACATACCATGAGGCGACAGATGCCTCAAATAAACACCATGAGGCGCCAGATGCCTCAAATAACATACCATGAGGTGTCAGGCACCTTAGGTAAAATATACCATGATGTGCCGGACACTACAATAAAAGACACCTCAAGTAAGATACGAGGTACCAGATCACGAGGTACCAGATAACTCAAATGAGACACACCATTAGGTTCCAAAGACCTCAAATAAGTCACTATGAGTTGCCAAACACCTCAGATAAGGCACACTATAAGGTGTCAGACACCTCAGATAAGGCACACTATAAGGTGCCAAACACCTCAAGTAAGACATACCAGTAGGTGCCAGACACTTCAAGTTAGACACACCATGCCAGACAAACCAAATATGACAACCCATCAACTGCCACAGACATTACATAGATAAGGCAAATAAAATAATAAAGTTGCTTGACACATCAATTAATTAACTCGGTGAGGTATCATATTTAAAAAGGAAGTACCAGATATATGAAACAATACACTGTGAGCTGTTAGACACATCAAATAATACACCGTGAGCTGTCAGACACATCAAATAATACACCATGAACTATCAGAGACATCAAATAATACACTGTGAGCTGTCAGACACATAAACAAATACACCGTGAGCTGTCAGACACATCAAATAATACACCATGAGTTGTCACAGAAATTAAATTGACAAACTGTGGGCTGTCAGATACATTAAATTACACAAAGAACTGCAACAGGCACTGATCCAAATATTGGCCATATGTAATGTTTTACTGTGCTTCTTTAAGGTTCAATCTGCTCTGAATCATGCTGATTGAAACAAACCTAATATGTTCTGCAATGTTTTAAACATATTAGGATCTAAATGAACAATTAATGGCATGGTTCAGGTGTCGACTCTGACTATATATACATATATATATATATATATATATATATATATATATATATATATATATATATATATATATATATATATATATATATATATATATATATATATATATATATATATATATATATATATATATATATATATATATATATATATATATATATATATATATAATTAAAACAAGAGACTCTTTACCCCCTGAGATTATATTCACAGTTCATATATAACAATATCCTTTCAGTTATGTAAACGTCTGAAATAAGTATTGAATCAAATCTAAGGGAAATTATATTATTATTTTGTTTCAATATAAATAATTCCTTTGAGTATGAATATACATTTTAAGATTTCAAGTGAAGTAATAAATGTAATATTATCCACTACTTCTATTTTAATTATGATAATTTGTGTGACCAATCATTAACTGATAATGATATATCAGACTTATCCATATATAACATTTTAAAATGGAAAATATTTGTACTAAATTTGAAAAAAGTATATATTGCTGTACAGTATATATATATGTTAAACTATTTGTAACGTGCATTGCAGAAGATCATTCTTCAAAAATATTGTAATATTGTTATTATATGGCTGCTATTATAGTTATTAAAATTTAGATATTGACAATGCCCAAGAGTTTGTCATGCGATGCCAGGCTACCATCGTGAAGGTATAATAGGACAGGGTGGCATCCATGTCATCTTAAACCTGTGGTGATGACAATTATTAAGCATGTATGTATATAATTCATTATTCATTGTTCTTTACCGTAAATTTGATTGCGAAGTTGGTTGAATATTCCATCAAAATCTCTTAAGGGCCGACCACGTAATGATTCTTCAATTCGGATTCTCAATTTCATATTTCTATCAAATGACTTGTTATCAAGTATGATGAAATGAAGACATTTAGAGAGCAAGTCTTAGATTTCTTATTCAGACGCGTTAAACACAAATATGTTTTATGAGCATGAACATGCAATTGTTATTTTGAATAACTGGGAATGATATAATGCACATGATATGCCTTTTTGCACAGTATGATACATATTTTTTTTTTCAATTTATTTAATATTTTCCTCTTTCAATCGGTTTTCAATAGCTATTAAATTTACTGTAAAGACATAAAAATTGAGACATGGAAATGTCAGATGACAGTGTTTGAGTCTTGGAGGAGATTGTATTGCTTGCTTGTTTTATTACAGAATGACTATATATTGATTTTCATATATGGAATAATTTGTATCATCATGTAATGTAGATCCTTGTGAATATGTTTCTTCCTCTGTAAATACTTCAGGCATTGAATACCAATATTTTACACTGAAATAAATATTATTATGAAGGTGTCAGAATTGTTCTTTGTCACAGGATAATCTTTTATTACAAATCAGGAAAGTTGATTAAGAGCATAGTTGTTTTTCTTCAGAACTGGAATGATTACAGTATTAATTTTCATATTGGTACCATCTTTAATTGAAAATTAATCATAGATCAGCTGTTACGTTTTCTACATGTTGAAATATTCTTCATTTCTTGTGAAGTGGAGTACATGTAATGACGGCCACTGATGGAATATTCTCACAGTAAAATAATGCAGGCAGGAATCATTAAATCAATTTTTTTACAGAAATCAATTCTGCCACATAAAAAGAAACTTTTTTATGACCGATGGTTTAAGATGTCAACACTAACGTCATCCAAACCATTATAATATGACCACATAGAATAACCTCAACCCTTGTGCATATTCAGTGTTGAAATGGATCTTTCTGTGTTAAATATAAGTTCTACAAGCCATTTTAATCAAGATATATCTCCTGGGAAGAAATGACCCTCATCTCACTGCGACATATTACTATTCTCATGAAAACCCGTTTGGTTTTAAGAGTAGTGTCAAACGATGGCAATTTCTTAAGGTGATTGATACCTCACAAGAAGAAGATTGGTCATAAATAGATATGATTTGCAGTACCTCAACAACGGAAACACTAACAGCAATAATTTGAACAATTCTTAACAAGACGGAGATAGCTCTTGGCCCCACGGATATATATATATATATATATATATATATATATATATATATATATATATATATATATATATATATATATATATATATATATATATATATAAATGCAAGAAAGATGGGCGATACAAGAAGACCATGATTGTGGACATCACACAAGGCAGCAAGCCCCAATGGCTGCACACACCTGCCAGTCTGCAAAAATTGAGAACGATAGGGACCCAACCAGGGCTTCTATTGGATCAACATGAACCCCGTGCACTAACCTCAGAAAAGTGCAGAATAAAGTGAACTGGGCCAGTACTTATGTGCCAAGTTACAAATGTCTCAAATTACTGCGCCACCATTAATTGGTTTTAAAAAATCTATGTAAGTGCGCATGTGTGTATGTATGTATATATATATATATATGTGTGTGTGTGTGTAAGTGTGTGTGTGCATTATTAGTTTTATGTTCTCGTGACAACGCATTTTGTATACAGATAGACCTTTAGCTTTTCTGCAATCCCCATTTTTGAACATAAAAGACAATAATCTGAAACATTGAAAAGAAAAACCTGCGGCTCATTTCCAATTAAAATACGGTTTATCTTTAAACAAATAATATCATTAAACTAAATAGAAGCGGGGTGAATTATGGCAGAGAATGAGATTAAAAATATCGATCACAACCTCACACATTCATTGCCTTAAACCAATACTGGACACCCAGTAACACCCAACTCAGCATCTCATAATACTAATGCATATCAAACAAATTAAACATTCATGATAAGAGAATTTAGTATTCATCCTTGCTGTAATTAGACTAATTAAACTCATTTTAATCTCTTTTTAATCAACTTTGCAATCATGCCTTTATTACTTAGTTTATTTTAGTATCGTGATAATTACATCAACAGTATTGGAAATCCATTATGGAATGTTTATTCAGCTTTTGTTTTGGCGATGATAATGATTTCCCAGTGGAATGAGGGTAAACAGGGGGATATTTCACGTGATTATGAAGAGTAATTAGTAAAAAGCCAAAGAGAAGGACTGAGATAAATGCTCACCATAGATAATGGTGGAACTTACTGAATTCTATTAATTTTATGGATTTTATGCTGTCAGAAAGGATCATCAAATAATAAGACTAGACATGATCCCCGAGGAATATCAGTGGGAAAACAGTGTCCCCAGTCACATGAGCTTATGTAGGACTGACTATACAAAGGGTGTCCACCACCAATAAATATTTAATATCTGTCATGCATAATGGGAGTACATGTATCGGATGAAATATATCTATTAGTCAATGCCGTCACGGTTTCAAATCCCGACGATGTCAGGATTGCACTCACGTTGTTATCTCAAAATGAGCTGGGCATCGATCCCGAAAGGTTGAAATCTGTAGCTGGATGGTTTGGCATGTTTGTTTGTTTGTTTGTTTGGGGTTTTACATCACTTTCAACATTATTTCAGTCATTTCGTGATGAGACCTACTTGTAGCAGATATAGTGCTGCCTCACTAAATTGTCATGTCGCAGGTCCTTGACATGACAACCCGCCCGGTCACAGATTTACAAGGACAACGGGTTAACCCTTTAGGCACGGGCCTCAGCTCATATGGGAAATTGTATTGCGATTTCAATCTCGGCACGGCCGGGGATCGAACCCACAACCTTTGGATCACCACAGAGGAACTGGTGCTAGTAAGCTGGCGCTCTAACCAACTGCGCCACGGCCCGTTGCCCCGGTTTGGCATGTCAAGGACCTTTGACATAAAGATTCAGTGAGGCAGCGTTGTATTTACTATGTGTAGGTCTCGTCATGATATGATCGAAATTATGTTGAAAGTGACGTTTAACGACATTCACACACACACATACACACAGACACACAAACACAACTAATTTAGAAACTGTACACCTGCAATTAATTACAGACATTCCTTTGTTCAATATATAGTGATATCAAATTATATACCTGAATTTTTTGATATTGTAACGTTATTTGTGATTTACAACAATGCACAAAGATCCTACTGTAGAATTGAGACTCCACGAGATTTCAGACTCCATGTGACCAGACACGATACTTCAGACTCCATGAGACCAGAGTCTATAATTTAATATGGACGCCTGCAATTAATTACAGACATTACTTTGTTCAAGATATAGTGATATAAATTACAAGACATTTTTAGCTATGCTGAAAATGGTGTGAAAATGTCATTCTGTCTGTTGGTAGGTAAAATGATGCTTCGGGGGATTAATCCTGTCTATTTTTCATTAGGCTCAGAATCTTTTTCATTTTTTATGATTCTTGAAAAATTCTAATAGCTATCACTATTTGGCATGGACGCTGTAATTTTCAATAACATGGAAAATATTATCAGTCAATGAAAATCAAGATAACAAGTTCGGGCCAAATTCAATATGTAACATGCATCATGATTGGCTGAAATTATTGTCTGCTCAAGAGTCTGCTCTGGGAAAGGATTTTTAATTTTTCAGGAAGAAATACCTCCCATAAAATATCTGAAACCATTACTAGGGCAACAACAGCTAATCTTCGGTTGCAAAGTATGTCAAAAAAAATTTTTTCTCCAACTATGTTCTGCTGTTTTTATTTCGAGATCTTAACAAGACAAAAAGTATCAAGGTTTGGTCACACAACTTCTTATTGCACAGGCTGACTCATGCACTTATGGTGCAAAAAATGCATTTATTTGATTTTCAAATGTACATACGATATCAAGTGATATATGTAACTAATGGCTAAATAAAACCCATTTAATTAAATATAAGAATTATCAATTTGTAAAAAAAAAGGTGATGAATACACAATTAAATGGAAATGCAAAAAGAAATGGATATATGTAATAGAACCAATAGACAACACATTCTGATGTAAGTACAAAGCCAGTGGATAATCAATCTAATGGAAACAATATCTCATGGATATAAAGACCAGTGAATATGCAGGTTATTATGAATAAAAGGTGGGTGAATTCCAAGGTAGGTCCTTTTTAAAATTCACTTTTCAGGTTGAGTAAATGACTGCATGTGGTGGCAGTTACCCAAATTTTAGTGGGAATAGAGATTATCTAGGAGCCTACCCATTTCAAAATTGGTTCATTACTTTGCTCTCGGTAGGAGAGTCCCCATGTCCCAGACCCATTTTTTCCAGGAACATCCCTGACACAGAATAACAATTTACAAGAATTCAAGGACCTTTCTGATTAGTTAATAGTTACACCACCATACCATCATCGACCCTCTCCTCTGGTACTGCGGGATGTATTTCTTAAATATTCCAAGGTAAGATTTGAAATTGTTAGGAGATGAATTCTATCAGTGAATTGTATTGCACATGCATATAAAACTGGTACATCCAGTGCCTCATTATACTAATCTAAATATAATGTCAGCTTAAAACCTCTAAGATAAAACAATGTGGGGGTGATGGAGTCAGGCCCAATATTGGGTCCGTTATTCCTACTATATTGACTGTTTGTGGCCTGGTAAGCTGGGTAAATACTTTAAACGATCATTTATAAAGCAATATGCAAGGGTCTCCAGAACATGTTTACTAACATAACAATAATGTAACGATCGGTACGAGCATTGGCATGTTTATAAATGCTAAGTATCCCACGTGCTTTTTCCCCTGACACAGGATATTATGATTTTTGCAAAAGTATTACGAGAATTGAATTATTTTCATTTTGAAGAAATTACAGTGGGCAGTCGCGTATAATTATGGAGTAATTCATTGTGCATATGATGTCATTATGAATGACAACATGAAAGAAGCAAACTTTTGAAGTCGGTGAAATGTGCTAGAGATGCTAGAGATGTTAAATAGAAATGCAACACTAAACAGGCTTTGATATTCTTAACACATTCTCCTCTATAAACCCCTCAGTCATTGTTCATATAAGAGAGTGGCATTGGAACCCAACATAAATAATCGCTTATGAACTTGAGCTGACCTTTACAATACTGTCCCGTGAGAATTACTGATGTTCAGACAAATTAAAGAATCCGTCAGAATCAATTCATCTAACATCAGAAAATATTGATTGCTGTATTTTGATAATGAGTTCTGCGTGCACAGAAACGTATTAGCTATGATCGGGATAGTGAAGATTAAAGACTCCAGCATACAATGCATAGTCCACGCGATATGTGTGAGGTGATCCTATGATTCCCGGGGTCTGAGGGCTGTAATCTCCACGGCCGCATTAATCACAGCAAATGGCCGATGCTTTCAAAATGAGTAAAGTATTATCCAATCCATCGGGTACCTTATAACAGACAAGTGGATTACATCAGCGTAGTTGTAGGCTGGACATCATATTGATTGGGACGTTACAGGCAGGCGGAGCAGCAGCATTTGATAGACCGACTTGATTAGATGTGGGAGTCTGTTGATGTTTCATTTGTGTCCAGTGTTTCAGTAGGAGAACCCAGTCAGAGACAGGACATAGGGGCCCAGCAGACACTGAGGACACATCGTATCAATCAACTTACAATCAGTAGTGGACAGCACCATTATTTGATAACAGCCAGTGCCAATGCAATGTGGACAGAAATATATATATTTACAGAATTGGAAAGGGACACGAGTAGGGAATACAACGCCATCTATATAAATAATGTTTTGTCAAACAAATGTGGTGTTTGTATAAATCGTATTTGTATAATTATTTTAAAAGAAGAGTTTTAATATCACAAGATCACACTTCCGGTGTGTGGTAGAAATAGTATATAGATATAAGCAAAACACATATTAGTCCGTAAAAGAGCTTTTAGATTCAGTGTACTGTTCTTATGTAAACAATGGAACTTGGGACATGTCATATCATTTATGAGTATTGCCTTTTGACTTTTGTTTGTTGGCCTTTTCCCATGGTGGCTATGAGTATTCATATTCAGAGAAGTTTTCCCCTTAAGATGTAATACGCCTGGATTACTTACTCGCAGTGAGCTTTTGAAATAATAATAATAATAATAATAATAAAATTTATATAGCGCTGATACCAGACAAGTCTGTTCATAGCGCTTCGTGCAGGACATACTTCTTGAAGAGATGAGTCTTCAATCCACTCTTAAAGCCTGCGAGAGTGGTAATGGACCTAATATTATTAGGTAACTCATTCCATAACTTTGGCCCAATAGAGGCAAAAGCTCTGCCACCTATTGTCTTTAGGCGGATTTGGGGAGTTGATAAGTATGAGCCATCATTTGATCTAAGGTCTCTTGTACCATGTTTGATATGTAAGAGGTCCCGTAGGTAAGAGGGTGCCTTACCATTTAATGCCTTCCAGGTAGTGAGCAGAATTTTAAATTTGATTCTTGCATGCACTGGAAGCCAATGGAGTTCTCTCAGTTTTTCCGATATATGGTCAAACTTCCGGGCCGCTGAATTCTGGACATATTGCAGCTTCTTTATTTCAGTTTGTGGAAGTCCTCCAAGAAGTCCATTTCCATAGTCCAAAGCTGAGGTGACAAAGGCATGGGTAAGTGTTTTAGCAGTTTTTTCATCCAGACAATGCCTTATTGCTGCAATGTTTCGAATATGATAATAACCATTTTTACACATTTTTTTAACATGTGCTTTCATATCAAGATTACAGTCCAGTGTGATTCCTAGGTCTATCACTGTGCTACTAGGTGTGATATCGGTATCACCTATTCTGACCTTCTCAGTGTTTTTTATTTTATTATATTTATTGGAGCATACTAGCATTTCAGTTTTTCCATCATTTATTTTCATTTTATTTTGAATTAAGAATGATCTAACCTCCCTTACACATTTTTCCAATTTAATTTTGCTTAATAGTGCCTTGGTATCAGAGGTGTAATCTATGGGGATGTAGATCTGGGTGTCGTCTGCATAGATGTGATAATCTAACCCATATTTTTTTAGGATATCAGCAAGTGGTGACATGTAGATAGTGAAAAGGATCGGTCCTAGGACGGATCCCTGTGGGACTCCGTATTTAATCTGGATGCGGTCAGATCTATGATTGCCTACCTTAACACATTGTTCCCTATTATGTAGATAGGACCTTATCCATGTTAGGGCATTTCCTCTTATTTTACATCTCTTATCCAATCGGTTCAGTAGTATTTCATGGTCAATCGTGTCAAACGCAGCCGACAAGTCTAACAACAATAGGATTACCGAATTTTTCTTATCCAGTTCCATTAAGATGTCATTTTGTATTCTAAGTAAAGCCGTTTCGGTACTATGGTATTCCTTGTAAGCTGATTGGAATTTATCAGATAGATTATTTTCTACTAAGTGTGGAACTAATTGTTCAGCGACTGCCCGTTCGGTTAGTTTAGACACATAACTTAGGTTGGAGACTGGTCTGTAATTACTCTCGATCAATTCAAGTCCAAATTTCTTTAATAGTGGTTTTATGATTGCAAGTTTCATATCCTCGGGTACAGTTGCATCGTTTAAGGATCTGTTTATAATGGCTGTGATTAATGGCAGAAGGTCCTCCATTAATTCATGGAATAGCCATGTGGGTATGGGATCTAATTCACATGATTTCTTAGCTGCTTTCTTGACTAGTTTTTTCACATCATCAATTGTTAGTTTCTTGAAGGATTTTAGGGTACTACTTGTGTTATTTTGACTATTGTCAGTGGTGACCTCTGTTGGGGTTTTTCCTACTGTCGGGTCATTTTCCATATCACTTCGAATTTTTTCGATTTTTCCTAGAAAATATTTGTTGAATTTGTCTGCCTGTAACCTATCAGTTTCAGACTTTGGCATTGGTGTGTCCTGAGATTTATGCATGACTTTATCGATGGATTTAAATAATTTTTTTGGGTCATGTTTATTTTCTTCCACAAGTTTTGAGAAATATTTAGACTCAGATGTTTTCAGTAGTGCATTGTATTTATTTTTCTGAGCATTGTACCTCTCCTTGTCTATCTGCAGGTTGGTTTTGTTCATTTTCCTCTCTAAACGTCTCTTAATAGATCTCTCTTTTTTTATATGGTCGTTCATCCATGGGACTGGTTTACGTTGAGAGACGTCCGAGACTTTCCATGGGGCATGTTTATCCATGAGTTCTGTTAGTTTATTGTCATAATAATTTGTTAGGTCGGTTAGTGTTAATTTATCCCACTCCTCCTCATTTGTCAATATTTCCCTTAAATCATTTTTTAGTGCTTCTATGTCCATGTTTTTCATCTTTCTGTACTTTATCCTCTTTTTAGGCAGTTTCGGTGGTATTATATCTATCCATATTTTTATAAGTTTATGATCAGAAATATACTCATCCACTTGGTGATCTACCAGCGACTTATTTCCACTATAAGTCATGATCAGGTCTAGTGTATTTCCCAGTCTATGGGTCGGTTCCACTACCCATTGCTTAATATCAAATGTAGTCAGGATGTCATTAAACTTTATTACATCTGGCCTATTTGGTTTATTCATGTGGAAATTATAGTCACCCAGGAATATGACTTCATGGGTCATGGCACAGTAGTGTGCCGCAATTTGGGTAAATTCTTCATAGAACTCAGAGTAGGTGTATCTATTCTTTTCCGAAGGTTCAGGGCGGTAAATAACTACAAAAGTTATCTTCTTACTTTTTTGTTTAAGCGATATTTCCATAAGTTCCATCGTTTTCACAGAGGGTTGTTCAGTCTTATTATGAGTAAAATCCAGTTCTCGGTCGTGTAGCAGAGCAATTCCGCCCCCTGAGCGTCCTACCCGGGGACAAGTTAATAGCTCTAAGTGATCTCCTTTTAGGTTATTTATAGTTCTTTCATCTCCAATATTATGCAACCAGCTCTCAGTTATGAAAAGTGCATTCATTTTATTTTCCCTATAGTAGTCTTTTATCCACAATACTTTTGAGGGAATTGATTGTGCATTACAAGACCCTATCAGTAGTTTACCATTATTTTTATTTATGAAAGGATTCGTGTTTTTTTCATGTTCTTCTGAGCGTTCATTAAGATGTGGTCTTAGGGGAATTCCCTCTTTTTCTCTGAATGAATTTTGGTCATCATTTCTGGGGTGTTCCCCCAGACCATAATATCTGTCCTTCGCGGAGCAACCAATCATGTGGTCAGTGGGCGTGTCAGTAGCATGATCGATTCGAAAGTTTCTGACCCTCGTGCTATCGTCAGAGTGGGTATTTTTCTGCCGGGTTTCGATCGAGGGAGTTTTTTTACAGGTTACTATGTGATTATGTTGTTTAGATATTTCAACGAGTTGTTTTCGGGCAGAGTTGATGCCTCCTTGGGTGCACCACCCGTCTATGTTTGTATGGTGGGCGTGTCCATAGCTGTCACGTGTTGTAGCGTATCTTCGTGATTGGCGTTTACCCCGTCTATTTATATGCAGCTCAATGGCCTGCGTGGGAAGATTTTCATTAAGCAGGAATGGCCGGGGTCTATTTTTAGCTACGAGTGAGCTATATTTAGTACATTTGTAGTAAAAATGTGTGGACGTAGTATTTTCGTTTGTTGACATAGTAAAATCGTAATAATGGTTCACTTTTTTAACTTTGGTATTTTCATAATTTAAAATTGTTTTTCTATCCATATTCCATAACTTTTTGGGTTGTATATTTACAAACGAGTATGAGAAAGGCCCCTCGAGCCCATTTGCATGATGTTTGTTCAGAAATATATTTTCAGTGGTTTTTTCTACAAGAGATAATCTGCACTGCTCATTTTCTAGTATTATCGAGAAGTTTGAGTATTTTTTTACGTTTGTAAAAGGGCTGAAAAGCATAGAGATCATAAGTTCATGTAATTTTTTATATTTATTTGGTATATTTTTAGTATTTATGATAATTCTACATTCTGAGCAACATGTACATGGTAGGTAAGCATACAAACACATAATTTTTTCAAGGATTGTTTTTATTCCACTTGATATAACACTGAGCTCACATATATGATACAGATTATTTAAAAATATGTTTTCGATGTTTTCATGGATATTATTTTTAACACAGGCTTCTCTATTGCAAATTATCGAATGTTCTTTCCACTGATTGTATAAATGTCAAAACTTTTTTGTTTTTCGTGACTTGATCAATTTCACCGGGCTACGAGGAGCCGATGGTCTAGGGTCACGGTGTCTGTAGGTAGGCGCTGGTCCTGCCTCCTGGTGTTGATAGGCTGGTGTCGGTCCTGAGTGTAAGTATTGACATTGGTGCCCATTCTTGCATTTACCCTGGGCATAGTACAAACATACCTCTTTGTTCGAGGATGATTCCGGGATTATCTCACGTATGCCTTTTCTTACCTCCACTAGTGCCCGGGCAATACCCAGTGGGGTTCCATTTATCCTCATACGGTCTATTTTTCCTTCCCTGCCGGCGTCCAGTTTGGTCATGCGGGTACCTGAGAGTTCTTGCATCTTTCTTATTGCCCATCCCCCGACTCCGATTAATTTTGAGGCTGTACCCGTGGGCAGGACCATTGTCACTGACTCGTTTTGGTACTCCTTGTCCACAAAGTCAATGAGGCTCGATTTATCTTCTCCTGATGGAGTGTCATCATCAGATGAGATGTATAATCCAGCGTTGTCCTCGCCAGCTTCCCAGTGCTCAATGAGATCATTCGTGAAATCATTAGAGGGAACGAGGATACCAGCTAGATTTGACATCCAATCGATTCGGGCTTGCTCACGTAGCGTGTGATCAGTTGCAGAAGTGACCACCTCCGAGGTAGGAGGAGACAGCACGTCTTTAGGTGTGATGATCACTTTCAGCTGACCTGTCTCGTGATGAATGCACAGGTCTTCCATATATAGATTTAGGTAAGTATGTGAGTTCACTACTTGTAGGTCGCAGCTTATTGATATAGGCGGGACCTGGCAGAGGTAGATCTGGCAAGTGGAGGCTCTGGCCAAGAGGTAGGCGCCTCTCTTAATTCTGGTTAGTAGCAGCTTCCCAGACGTCTTCCGTTCGATATCCACAAGGCCAATGCAGATTACTACTGCAGAGTACTCTCCGAGTTTCTTGGTGAAACTCTGTCTTCTCATCATCTCTTCCAGGTGGGATATCTCTGTGATAGACTCTTCTACATCCCAGTCCCACTTACCACTATCATTTGTAATCAGTGGCCGGTAGACTGGGTCAGATATGCATAATGCTCTCGGTTTCACCTTACCGCTAGGGGCGGAGGCAGATGTCTCACGTGCATCTCCCTTTGCCATCGCCTTGATCTGCCTTATGTATTCGGCATTCTTCGCTTCCATCTTAGCAGCATGCAGGTTGCTTCTTTTAATCGAAGTGTCTAATTCTTCAACTTTCTTCTCGGCTCTCTTAGTTTTTATTAGTTCATATTTGAGCTGCATGTCCAAGTTGCTGTTTTTCTTCACAAGTTCTCTATTTTCAATCTTGGATGATTCTAAATCTTGTTTTAACTTATATATCATTGCTTCTTTATCGTCATTGTCTCTTTTTAAATTGTTGAAACTTTCCGACTTCTCAGTCAGCATGGACATTAGCTCATCCATGCTGAGAGCAAGATCATCTTGGGGATTCATGCCAGAGGTCCCTGGCTGTGGTGTGTGTGGTTTCTCACCAGAGGTCCCTGCTGTTGGTGTAGGCTGCTTGTTTGTTTTTTCCGCCACAGGTGGGGTTTTAGCAGTTGGTGAGACCCCTTGATCGGCCTCGTTTGTGTCAAGAGCCTCCTCTGCCTCCATGGTTTCTGCCCAGTCAAAGGGGGTGTGTGGGGACGACTTGGAGGAAATCCTCCTTTTCTTTCCCTGCCTTTTTCCACCTTTAGAAGCCATCTGTAACAGTGAGACAGAATTGCAATTAGTTTCATCTTTTTCAGAACCCTTGTTTTTCTTTTTTGTTTTGCTTATCGGCTTAGTTCTCTCATATGCACTTATCAAATTGGGGCTTATGTTTGATTCTGGCTCGAATGTGCTACCAGATCTGGGAAAACCCTCCCACCAGATTTTATAGAATCTGGTATAAGTCTTTCTATCCCAGAAGTCTGAGAGAATTTTCTTTACTGTATAAAGCCCATCGTCCATTCTACTAGCCATTTATTTCCAGGTAAGTAGCCTAGCATATACTTTTCTTTACCTTTTTTCTAGGTTAGTAGCCTATTTTTGAATTCGTTTTGTTTTCTAGGTAAGTAGCCTAGTATAGGTTTGTCTGGTTCTCTAGGTAGGTAGCCTAGGATATAGTTGTTATTTATTTTCTAGGTAAGTAGCCTAGCCTAAGTTTGATTGTTTTTTCTAGGTGAACAGCCTAGTATATGTTTTTCTAGGTAGGTAGCCTAGTTTATAAATTTGTTTTCTAGGTAGGTAGCCTAGTATAGGTTTTTTTATCAATGCCAAGCTATTTGCTTAGTCAGTATTTACCAGCGTATTTAACCGGTAATAATATCACACGTGTAGGTGGTCGCAAATTTATTTATTAATATAATAAAGGTATAAATCTTTTTCTTACCGTTTTACGCGGAGAGTTTTGGTATAGAGATTGATTTTCCGTTTTTTGCGTATTTTAGCAATAATCCGAGTATATAATATATTCCGCTAGTATGGTTTATGTTTTATTCCGTGAGGTTTTGTTCCGTATTTCGTCTTAACAGGTTGAGGGTCACAGCCGCACTGGGTTAGTCACTTCACTTTTCCCGCTAAACGCCTGTGACACTTTGTGAGTTTTTTTGATTTGAGTTGTTACGCTGTTAAGTGACGAGATAAACTCAGGTGCAACGTATAGCTATGTAATTTAAAGTAGAATGCTAACTCACTCAGACATTTCTCGATTCTATTACTGTCAGGTATCTTGGATCATTTACTCAAAATACAGCGCTGCCTTAAAGGAACCGTTTAGATTTCAAAAAGACTAATGCCGCTGTAATGTTGAATATGGAAAATAACAATGGCTGACAATCCCACGCAATCTGGTATAAGTAAAAGCATGAAATCGTCACGAGTATGTTATTTTGACGTATTTTAACTTTTTGCACGAGTCGGGTAGTGATGATAGTTTGTATGTGTGTATAGATTTTGTATATACTGATACGATTTTTACCATTTAGAGCGGGTTTTCGATTAACAGTTCGGGTCTTAATCAAAAACACCGCTGACCACCTCGACGCATGCGCTTTGTATAGCATCATCCATGTGCTTTGAAATGCATCATCCATGTTCATTTTGTGGTGTTTTACCAATTTGAGCCATGGAGGCCAGTTTGCTGTTTCAATTTTGGCGTAGGATTGATGGCATCCCGCAAGGGTTTGTGGGATGGCTGGTCAATCGTCCAACTCTCGTTCATGGATGATAAAGTCACGTGCTACTGAGATTTGACAGCATTCGGGTAGAGCATTGGAGTCGGGACATTTTGAATCCCCTAAAATAAAGTCAACCAGAAAAAAAAGATGCATTTGATACCTTTCTGCTTAATTCTTTAATTTATTGACAGATGGATATCATTACAGACTTCATCACTTTGGTGTAGGAAAATTTCAATGCACTCCTAGAATCTTGTTATTTTGGGGGCATGTGTGAGTAAGAGCGGCTTTAGCTTGGATGGTACTTGGGTAAGCCACTGTCAAAGTTCAAAGATAGTCTGTATGAGCGATGAGTTGATCAATACCAGTGTCTTGTTGTCTCTGTACTAGCCCTCTCTGCCGGCCAATAACCTCCAAATAATACTTACAACTGTTGTGTGTGCACTTCTATGCAACGTTATTGCACTATTTGTTTGGATTATATCTTTGGAAAATAGCACAATACAAGAAATGGTATTATATCATGTATTTAAATGATATTAAACATCCATGAAATGAAAATAATTTATATGCCCCATAAAATACACTGAAACCTTGCAAGGACAATAGTCTATGACGTCCTAGCTGAAAATTAATATAAAGAAATTAATGTTGATAATCTGATCGACTCGTAGTTAGCAGTTTCATTGCCAAATTGGAATAAATTTGTCTGACATTTTCTTATCTTTACTGCAAAATCCCGACATTATGCAAACATGGTCCTAAATCTTATATAACAATAACATACACAGGACGCAAACGGATGTTGATGATTTCCTTTAAGGCGTTTATAAGCTAAGGGTTATGTAAATATATGTCCGGTTCAACTTCACCGTGTGGGACATGGTGTTTCATCTTCTTCAAAACTGCAATTCTTAAACCATCCTCTTCTGAACTGTTTGGCAGCTTTTGCAATTACGGGGCAATCTACCGGGGTAGTGAGAGTCTGATAGCGTCTTGATGACATCATTCTTCTCTGTTCCAGCATTGTGTTATGTTTGCCAGGTCAATTTGCCTCATTTGTCATCAAGATGGTCGATAACCTGTTTTTTCACAAAGAAAATTGCAGGACCATCTTACCCGGTGTCATTTTTGGAGATCCTAAATTGTCATCTCGGCATTGTATAAGTAGACCCAGCAGGAAATACAAATCTGTGATAGTCAAGCAAACACAAATATCTCATTATATATTCATTATCTCCATTATCTTTCATTTACTTTAAACTCATGATGAGATTCTGAATACACTTCTCTATGTAGAAAACTATGATGCAACAATTAGTGCAAGAGGATTTGATATTTTCCAGATAGAAGCATTATGTCAAAGCTTCTCCTTGAGAAGACACATAAGAAACAGTGTATGAGTTCCTGATTTGCGAGGACATTTGTTGACAAATGAGTTTTATTAAATCAGTGGCTAATTGCATTAAGTAGTCATAAAGACTGCAGCATGCTGCTGGGCAAATCTTGTTATGGGCTAAAATCTAATACAGACCCAACAGACACAAATATTGTTATGTAATATAGACTGCAGAATTGACGTTTTTTCAAATATTTCTTGTTCAGAGAAGAAATGGCAAACATTAGCTTTATGAACTGACAGAGAATAAAAGGGACAGATTTGCCCGTTTTTTTCAAAGTATCATTCTGATATCTTATCACAATATATATCATTTAACATGTACTGTATACATCGGTTTTTTATGACATTTTTTCTGATAGATAAAACATTATAAAACGTTTATATTGAAACCCCCATAATATTTTCTTGGGTATTCGCCCATGAACAATGTATTTGTGCATTTGTAAGTCAAAAGTTCATTTAAAAAACTGTAAATTTGAAAAATCTCAATCTGAAGTTGGAATTCATATGTGTTAGATTATGACATAATATAAATTACAAAGCATTGTTTTCTATGGGCTATACAGGTGGCCTCAAACACCATGGCGTGTTTTTCCTATAAGAGAACATAGTACTTTGGCGGTGAAACACTGGAACAGTCGCGGAGGATTGAAAGGTTGAATAGAATAGAGCGCCTAAAATAACACACGCACCTATTGTGTTACCAGATATGTCCAAAACAATTTGTGATAACTGTTGCCAAGCTTTGAAAACACTATATGCTGAAAGCACAACATAGTGGCTTTAAGCTGGTCGATGTTGCAATAAAATCAATGAAGGATTTAAAACGTCTTGAGAGTTGTTAAAAGATTTGATAGGGACCCTCATTTTCCAAAATAACCTCATATTCACAATTTTTCACAGTTTTTATTCACAATGTTCACAACTTTTGTTTTCTTTTATTTGATTTTTCTATAATACTGTACATTTTGTTTATTTTTAATACTATTTACTTTTAAATACCAGAAATAGAAATGTAGATCAATATTCCTTTACTATTGACCACCTCTATGATAAAATCAAGTGAAAAAGGTGAAAGTAATAATCCATTCCATGAAATCTTTAAAATATAAAACATCAGTGTTTCTGATTCTAATTCGTTCTGTAATCCAGTGTATTTTTGCTGTAAGTTATATTCAATAACGTTAGTGTAGTTTGGGCAGCAGCTTGAGAAACATCTGAAATACACAAGGTCTTCCTAAACCAACCGTCATATTGGAAACATTGGTTCTTCGGTTTCTCTACATATGATCTAAATGTATGATCTCAACCTTCTTTAAACCTGCATTTTAAGCAACGATCGTGTAATCCATAGTTATTGTCATGTAATCATTCCTGACAGATAACAAAAGTATTAGGTATCAATGAATGATACCATGCATATAGAGCTCAGCTAGAACTGCTGGCTTTGGAGTACACAAGATTTATGGGCAGTTGCTATGCTAGAACATGGAGCAAATAGGCTTTTGTTGATGTTAATATTGCATCATGATGCGTCTAATGAATCTTTCTATTAGAGTCTAATGGGTTGCAGACTTCAACAGCATCCTTCTTTCTCTGACATGCAAGGATATTCTCCCACAGTTCCCATCACATAAATAATGAAAGATCCCTTGTTACAGTTTCAGCTGAGGGGTGTTCCATCAGCTGGTATAACGCTTGTATGATCCAGGTGGCACCAAACTGCAACTGACATTCCAAGCATAAATTTTCAGGATCCCCTCTCGAGTGTGAGTTATACTGCGTAGGCACTGAGTGCCCACGAGACACAGGTGGAGCGGCCAACATATCATATCAAATCAAATTACATGGATGTATGTATCATAAGACTGGTAATAGATATAGTGAAAACCAAAATGTTCACACAGACAAAGGAAACCAAAACTCATAGATATTAACACTGAATGTGGTTCAGATCCCCAGAGGTTAACTTGCATAATGTAATTGCATATATTCTGTCATAAGCTCATAACAAATCATGTTAGTGAATATATCAACATAATTGTATTTTATACGTAATGATGTCAACGCAGACTAACATAATGTCAACATATAGACTTAATATGATATTAACATCTTTACACTTTAGTTTTTTTTCAAATTAGTTAAATTAATCTCCGGTTTTTAACTGTTGTAGCAATTTTTATTGCTTCAATCTTTCCCTTTCATAATGTTTGTAAATAATGTCCCTTGTTTTATCTGTGGCAACTGTTTTTCTGCCGATATTTGAAATGGCATTTAGACTCGAGATAAGTTTTAGAAGAGTCCAAGTGATAACGTTATGGCTGAACAAAGGGGTAACCGTCATATGACGTCATTGGACAAGCACGGCGTTGTGTGGGGGAGTTCCTTGCAGTCTCACCTGTGAACTGAATAACCCACTTTCACAGCATTGCGCAAACTCTTAAAATAAAGGCCTGGCGATGTTGAGATAAAAAAAGCAGAACAAAGTTTTTTTTCAGACAAAGCCATGCAACTGATATTGAATTGAAGGGAACATGGCTTCTTTAAACCCTGTTGCCTGAGACAAAATTCTGAGTCTTAATAATGATAAGCAATGCATGGCATTTCATAATGGATTTCAAGTCCAATTTGCCATTGGATTGTTTCTCGGGGTCAAATCAGTGTTTGACATTGTTAACCAAAAAAATATGATAAAATAATCTTTAATCTGACGCAATAGATGGTCCAAGAAATGGCATGAAACAACAATTTATACATTTTTTAATTAAACGATAAGAATATTTTATTTAACTCTCTTCTTTTCTTTTCTGGCAGTGAAATGTTTGTAAATCTTGACATGGTGAAAACAATAATGCTGCAAAACAACCCACTTCCGCTCAGAATCACAATACCCCGTTTCTTTGGCGCCATTCCTGTATTACACAACGGATCTCCATGTTTTGCATCAATTGTATGCCTGTTACTTTTTATTTTCTACAATTCTATTTGTCAATAGGCCACCTAAGGATTTCCAGGAAGATAACGTGAAATCTTTGTCTTGTAGACTGCAGACAGTAAAACTGACCTGATGGCGAGATATCGTGATATGTCTAAATTATAAAGTGGATATCTGGAAATAAACACAAGTTTCAGTGAATTATTTCTTAAGCAAAATTCTATTAACTTACTGTGTACACTTAAAACCTGGATGCATAAGCAAATGGCTCCATTAAAACATGATTTGTTTTTACCACGCAAATACCCAGACTGAAAATTTCTATGATTAGAATTTATTTCAGTCTACCCGTGGGAAATGAAGGATGTCACGATCTTCTCCGTTTTCCATTTCCTGCCTATTGTTTTCACAAATGTTTTCTGAAAGTGTGCTGAGCGATAATAGGGAGGCTTTACATGAGGTCCGTGAACCCTTTAGCACATCCTGTGTTCTCATTGACACGGTATTTAAAGTCAGAGGACAGACTAAAGACAAGGCTAGCGCGGTTGTCCTGCAGGTCTACGCTGTGGCGCTCAGATATCCTGCAGCAAGTGCTCTAATCACGCCAAAATCTCGCTTCAATCATGCGATCACGTGAACTGCGCATTCTTCATGCGCATCGCATTGACCCCAATTTGGCCTGGTCATGCAACTCTGGATAACATCCAAACTGTCAATATTGAAGGTGAGTTTTGTCCATGGTGATCTTTTTTTCTTTTCTTTTTTTCTTTTTAAAGTGAATGTGGCACAGTGTATACCTGCAATTTTTAGATTTTATCATCATCATCATCATCATCATCATCATCATCATCATCATCATCATAATCATCATCATCATCATCATCATCATCGACAATACGGGCAAGATACCCATAGGTATGCCATGTCCATGGGCGATATCCAAAAATGGTCAAATAGTTGTTAACTGAAATGTTTCTGAAATCATAAGAACAATACTGACGATTTCAAAATTTAATCACGGATTTTAAACTTCGATTAAGTTGACCGACCATGATGCTAACCCTGAACACGAACAATTAATTAAAGAATTTCCATTGCCTGTTTTTTTCATATACCTCTCGGTGCAATAGTGGGATGCAGTGATCTATTTACTCTGTAAGGATCTATATACTCTGTATACCAAGAAATATTAACATTACTTAAGTCCTGTATTGTTTTTGTGTTTTTGACTTGGTAGAATGTTCAGTTCCTTGAATAGATCATCCATTTCTCTTTGTGTGGTTTGATGTGCTGTTTTATTGGACAACATAAATGATATTGGCAATTTGCTTCACAGGGCTCGCCACTTTACGACCCTTCTCGTGAAAACCACCTGGTGTGCGATGATTGAGTGGACTACCACCAGGTGTCGGGTTGAAAGAGTCATGTCTTGAAAAGAGACTTACAAATTTCAATATATATATATATATATATATATATATATATATATATATATATATATATATATATATATATATATATATATATATATATATATATATATATATACATACGCTATACAATGATATTACGCTATACAATGACATTATTATTATTAAAATTATCGTTTCAATAAAAAGGATGGTCTCGTGGTCAACTTACTCGAAGTTTAAAATCAATTATAAGTTCTTGAAATCATCAGCATTGCAGCCTCCATGTTATAGTTTCTCTGCACATTTGTCTGAGGTCTGAAAAATAAAGTCCCAGTATGGAAATTTCTTTTCTGGCTAAAGTCATTATTTTTTAATATTATTTTTCACTTTTGCACAAAAAAGGAAAAAGCCAGTTTTTTTGTTTTTCAACAGTCACTTGGACCACCAATTTCTTTTTTTCCCAGGGTCCAAACACCCTAATTTTTATTCTTACATCTGTGTAAATGGATGTATGATTTATTTGAAAATGATACAATACATTATTTACACTAATTCACAGTCAATACAAATATTTCAAGTAGTCATTTATTGAAGTATACTTCATCTGCCTATAAAGTCCCGGATGCCAGGGAGTTTTGCCCTATTTGCCATCAATGTGATCACATTAGATATTGGTACTGCATGGCAACCCGAGCGACAACCATATTTTTCCAGACATCAGGCAGTCTAAAGGTGCCTCAGGTTGACAACTGATTTTGTAAAAAAAATTCATTGCCTGAGCACCTTTTGGGAAATTGGAACAAGTGTTTGAAATTGGAATAAATGTGACTGGGGTTTAAGACCTGATATATGCATGATAAGAGCCACACAAAAAAGTGTGTGCCCATTTGGTGTAGACAAAGAGTGGGACAGCAGACATCTTAATTATCGGTAGGTCAGTAGACCAGTGCCTTTAAGATATAATAAGTTAAAGCAAAATGTCAAACATTTTGGTTACAATATAAGATTTTGGTTAATTTAAAGCCATTGACCAAGTCAAGGTTATAGCTGAGGTCATTCTATTTAGGCCTTCATGGGATGCATGTGTGGTAAAAAATGTGAAGCCTGTATCTTAGATTGCTGATAAGATAGCAAAATGTCACTATTTTTTGTGGACAGACAGACCCATGGACCCATGCACACACAGACAGAGCCAGATACTATGGCCCCATACACAACTTAGGTGTTGTGAGCTTAAAATTATCAATTAATAGTTATGATTGTTAATGAATTGATTTCAAAGGAATTCTCTGCCTGGTTACCATAACAGTTTGGCTTTAAAACAGCCCAATTTAGATATTTTTCAGACATATGAATTGTTTACAACCTGCATTCAATCCCCAAAAATAATAATATAACTGTTGAAAATGTGTTATTAAATAAATGTCATTGTCAAGATATCATAGTTGTTGTCAAGTTAATAAATCCAGACTATGAAAGTCTCTGTTTTGCCCAATTATAAATATTAAGTAAAGTAATCAAGATGAACGTCTCATTAATGCAAAAGATAAAAAGATATTTGAAAAAGATTGCATCTGACAGAAATTAAAGATTTCTTAGATAGTATGTCATCCGAAAATTTATGTTGTAAATTGTGTTTGTTGCTGATGCCTCAAAACTAGCTCCCTAAATAAATTTTAGGCAGATTGTACCTAATTGTAATTTTTTCCCCTCTAAAATTGAGTTCTGCAAGGTTGAAACTCCTTTTTTCCCTTAAAATTTGACCTTTCAAACAATTTTTTTCTTAAGGTTGGCATTCTCAATATTTTTTTCTCCATTTCCCCACTCCATGACTTTGGCATAACACAGCTGGCCACTGGTTGGCATTTAGTTGAAGTGAATTAAATAGCCTTGTCATCAAGATCTGAACTTTCTAATTGTTAGGACATTTCTTTTTCTTTGTGTGTGTGTGTGTGGGGGGGGGGGGTTACGTCATTTTCAACATTATTTCAGTCATTTCATGATAAGACCTACTTGTAGCAGATAGTGTACTGCCTCACTGAATTGTCTTATTGCAAGGCATATTCTTTTTTTGGTGTACATACATTTATATTTCTTTTGTCATTGTAGGGATGAATGGGATGGGATAACAATGTAGATAGATGGCATTTACAACAGTTGAAATCCTGAAACAGGTTTGATTCATCTTGTAGAAAACTGACTTAGGAATTCTTTTAATTTTTATCGGATTATTAAATCTTCATAATCGGGCATCTTAAATTAGCTCTGTCTTGGAAAACATAGATATGTGAGATTTATTCTAGTAAAAAACAATTGATTGAATATATATGTATATATATATATATATATATATATATATATATATATATATATATATATATATATATATATATATATATATATATATACTATAGAGGGCACCTTCCAGCACTGCGCTGTTATCAAGGACGTCTAATGCCATATGCCATATACTATATATCGATCTCTCATGACAGAGTTATTCTGTAAGATTGAGATGGTACATTATAAAAAAGAGGTGAGCTGACTTTTCATGGAGAATAACTCTGAATGATACACGGGTTTCTCGTCCACGCCAAATAAACCCATTTACATCGTGGACACAGGGCCAACGACGCCTTCATCCTGACCCATAGGACATTCACCCACACAAAAATCTATTAATATTTATCCTTTGATTTGTAGTTCCTTTTGGTGTCATTCATGATAAATTTCAATTATATTCTCACTTCTGTTATTCTATGGTCATCACACACTTCTCGAATTTCATAATAGGGAATTTTATGATCTTGTATAGTACCACACTAAATCAGTTTTCTAGAACCAGGAAATTATTCATATGTTTATTCAATATCTATTTCTTTAAGATTTCTACAACAAAACAATTATTCATTCACAAGAAAACAATCCGGTCCTTTGAAACAGAATACAAAGTTCTTTGACAAAACCCGATAAACCCAGACTACCTCACACCAGGGACTCACACCATTATAGGCATTCACGTTGACTGTTTCAATGAGTGTATATACACACAGTTACAACAGATATGTCTTTTCTTGGACAGCTCTTAAGTAGATCAGCATAGCAGCACAATAAACTAGACAGATAACATAATGACAACAGGAAAAAGGCGAGGATCCTCAATTTTTTTATGGACCAGTAACGACACTGGTTTTCATCACCTGGATCTCCTCTATTCGATGGAAACTGAGTTATCCTGAAAATAGGAATGAATTGGAATGAAAATTGAATATATAATATTAATATATTTAAATTGATTTAATAATTAAAGTAGTAACGAAGCTCCGATACGGGCAATTATTCTTCAAAAACTACTCATCCTTGAGTATTATAAAATATATAAAACTTGCAACTGGCGCCCGGCAGACTGGGAAGTCGGCCGATGTTTACATCCCGGCCGGCGCCCGGTGCAAATGTGACAGAGGCATTACCTGGGTTTACATCTATAAGAATAACCTAGATATACATTGTACACGAAGTCAAACAGATGGACACACCTTACCTATATACGTGTTAAACTTATGTGGATAGCTCTGTTTGACTTAGTGAGATTTGTCACTGCATCATATCTTCCAAGCATGGACATAGTCAAAAGGTACACGATCCGACAAGTTACAAGTACTCTGCTAAGCATTTTACTGTTCCAATCAATTCATGTTGTCTTTATGCCAGCTTGTTGGCAAGTAATTACATTACAGAGGTATCATATCTTTCAGTGCAAGTAAGAGAAATGTCTGAAAATGTGTGTGATCTTGTTTAAAAATAAAAGCGAGCAACTTAAAAGTATCAATCCTTGTAAAATTATTTCACAATAAATTTATTTCACAATATATTTTGTCTTTTCAAATAGTGTATCTCTTTTACGCTCTTTGTGCATTAACGACCCATTCACCACATAGTCAGGCCAGATTCTTCATATGCACCAAAAATCTGGAATGCCCTGCCCCCTACGGTAAAAAACTGTAAAACGATAACCTGCTTTAAAAAGCAGCTGAAGATTCATTTATTTATAGAGAATATTATTTATGCAAACGCCATGAGCAGACCTTGTCTGAAACAGCGCTATAGAAATTTATTATTATATTATTATATTATTATAATATACATCTGGTATTATTATATCATATTAATATAATATACATCTGGTATTATTATATTATATTAATATGTTTATGGTGGATACGAATTTCTCCCCAAGTATCTCTGAAACGTGTCCAACATACAGGACATTTATCAATGATTTATATTAGTACTATCTTTCTAGAAAAAATGGATGGCACAAATATGTTTTTTTCAATGGATGTCATATCATACTAGTTTTTTTAGCCAACTGTGTGACTAGGTCAGGAGGTTCGCTTGTTCTCCCCGGCGCCCGGCAGACTGGGAAGTCGACCGATTGTTACTGCCCGGCCGGCGCCCGGTGCAAATGTGACTGAGGCATTACGACCGCCATGATTTTAGTGCATCCACTTTTTGTCCTTATTTTCAACAAAAGACTTAAAGTTTGGTATTTTGTATTAGGTCACGTGGATTTTATGTAAGATCATGTGTATGTGTTAATTGTGATGTCAAATGAAAGCGATATATAAAAATATAATTGAAAAACAACCACATATAAAAGTACAAAGATAGACTCTTTATTGATGTCACACAGATCCATAAAATATATCGATCTCGGATATAAATCATTCAAATTCAATATAAAATATTTACTCAAAAACAAAACATTCATTTACTCCATTTGTTTCCCAGTAGAATATATCTTAACTTTATCAATACTCTTATGTATAAAAATATAGTCTGGGTTTATCCCTTACAAATAGAGATAAAGGCAAAAGTGCCATTTTTACCCTTATGATTGATTTATATGTTTTTGCCAAATGCAAATCATCATTAGGCATTGTAAGGTCTGCATTTGATCATGAAGTAAAGCTGTGTCCGTTCCAGCCTTACCATAAAATGATGAATCAGACAGAAAACATTAATTTCTTATTGCGGCACTATGAAAATGCAAGATCCCAACTAGGTCAAGAATGATTCTACAGTTTGATACTAAGTAATTAATGTGTGGTTAGGGCGATGTTCTTATTTATTGACTTAGTTCTTATGGAGGTCTCCCTTGCCCATGCAGAAACAAACCCAATATATTCATATTTAGTTATGTCTTGAAACTTGTTTTTATAATATTCTTGTTTTTGTTTAATACAAGTTTTGAGCTTAAGTGCACAATATCATGAAAAGCAGATCCATATAAAACCAAAGGCAGTCCCCCAACTTGCCTCCTTGTTATCATGACAGGTATCATAATTAACAAATTAGGATATTGAGAGGCCTTGCAGTTAAACATCCAATGCCAGTCGTCGTCATTTTGGCACATTTATAAGAATAGAAACGCACTATTTCGGCACAGCTATTCAATTATACAAAAATGAATGTGCAAAAATTGGAATATAAAAGCATTGGTTGTACGTTAGACGGAGCTGTGGACAAATAAATCAAGTATTTATTTCAAGTGAATGGTATTTAGATAATAGCTGCATTAATATCAGGGTGATCAAGAAACTATTAACCTCACTACAATAGAACAGAGAAAGACTCATATTTACCCCTTATTTTATAGATATTATATATAAAAAGTAGGAATACCCTATCATAAAGTTTTCAACACACTACTGCATTCAAGAAAACACCACACTACTACATTCACGATGGTTTTAAACAACTCACATAGCATTACTAGTACTAAAAAGTATGCATAAAAGATCATTTTTTTAACCGCAAATGTACCTTTTGTCTAATAATTGTTTAAATCCTATCTTTACCCTACTAAAACATATTGACATGACTCAATGCATGTTTAAAGTAAAATCTACTTTACTAACAAATCTATTTTACTAACAATTTTAGAGATGACTATTGACCTAACAATTGGCAAGACTTTGGATCCCAATGAACTATTTAAGATTTCTCCATTTCACCATTTCTCCACATAAAAAAATGTCATATTATCTACAATGGAGGCACCTGTGTTGTCTTTATTGCGGGCTAGCATACAGTTTGTACTATGTGTTGCATCCAGCATTCATTCAGAGAAGTCCAGACTAAGCTACTGTAGTTTCCTCATCCTTCAGTGTATCCTCCAGCAGTTTGTCTGGCTTGGCATGACCATTCTCAACTTCCTGTTCCGTCTGGAAATCATCGGGTGTTTCCCACCAGGGGGCGTCATCGAATACCATGTGCTTCCTTGGTTGATCCCAGAATGATAGTTTCAAAAACAGACCTAGGGGACGCATAAATTAGAAACATGCATTATGTACAAGCAAGAAATGTGGAAATAAAGGTATCTAAACATTTACAAATCATATTTTGTTATTCATTTATTCAATAAATGTAAGAAATATTGTCTTGACGTGAATTTGTACCAGAGTGATTTTAATCGCGATATATACCAAGGGTGTGGAACTTTCATAATACAATTAGTAGATTTTGTTGGAGATGAAATTGAAATATGATATTTTCAGTGAGTGTAAACCAAAAGTTATCTGAATGTTAGTTAAATACACTTAACACAATTCAGTAAGTTTTTTCATTGTGTGTGTCTTGGGAACTAGTTATCAGGGTATGAAAATATTGAATTGGCAAAAAGAGGAATCTTTGGTCATTAGCTGTGTATAAGCTATGTGCTGATCAATAAACATGTTTAAAACAAATGAAGAATTAATTATTTCTTACCGGTGAGTACTCCAGACGCCACAGCGATGACGAGTGTGACAATCAGGGCGACGATTTGGAAGCCGGCCTGCTGGCTGGCTGAGCGACCGTCCCCAGCCTCCACGCCCGACAGGTGAGCCTGGATGTCCAGCAGCTCCGTGGAGTTACCGTCAGATGGCGCTCTGGCCGGGAACACCTCATACATGCTGCAACAAGTGAAACAAAAAGTATATGGTTTGCTCAGGATTTCAGCGAGGGAGTAAAAGATGTGTACACATAAATTTAATAAATAAAGTAATGCGAGTTTTATAGTTATATGATTACATCGGCTATGACTATAAATTACACATAAAACACGTATTTAGAATACATTTTGTTTATTCTTGTTAAGAATTTAGTTCACAAAATAAAATGTGATAAAAAGTCAGAATGATAGTGCTGTCCTCTGGTGTCGATCTTGGTACTGACCTGTATCCATATGAAGCAGTGGAAGCAAGAGAGGCAGCCACAGCGCCACCTATACCAGCCAGGACTCCCGGCATGCCATGCAGATTGTTCACTCCACAAGTGTCATGGATCTTCAACTTTGACGATAAGAAGGGCTACAAAATATTTTTAAAAAGTATATTCATATTTTTAATAATGTATATTATTTATGTATTTAAACGCACAAAACCTGATTAGTTTATTTTTCTTTAAAGTTGAGGCGGGAGTCTTACAGTGACGAACTTGTACCCCACAGTCGATAGGGTGCCTGCTACAATACCGATAAGAATGGCACCCCAGGGGTTAATCATCATGTCCGCAGAGGTCCCTACCGCCACGCCCCCTGCCAGCGTGGCATTCTGCACATGTACCTGAAAAATAATCAAATAACATTTCCTTATTATATGTTATTTTCATTTTATAAGGAAAAGACCTAGAAATGTCAAGATCACTTTACTTTTTAGTGAAATTCATTTTATGTGAGTGCGCTGCCAAAAGAGAGACTTGTTTCAGCTTGCCCTGGTGTGTTACATGAAATACATTTTAATATTAATCATATGAATCGGCTTTTTTAAATATTGTACATCCGATTTCACATAATGGGTATCACAAGCGGAACCAACCATGTCTAGTTTGGCTTCATGCTGGAGGAGAGAGGAGATGGCAAAGGTGGTGACACAGCAGGCGGCCAGGGCGAGGTAGGTGTTGATGAGGGCACGGTGCTGGTCATCTCCGGGGGCCAGGGCGGAGTTAAAGCTGGGCCAGTACAGCCACAGGAACACGGTACCTAGAACAACCACGAGAGGGCGTCTCGGTATAATAGCATCGCAGCACGATCTGTCTCATTAGCGTGTTGTATATATTCAATATCATATATCTTATTTTTTATATATTTGATATATTTTATAAGCACTGATTCTTAAAGTCGATTTAACCAACAAATGTGTCAAATGTTTTAGATATATAACTATCTTTTAAAAAAAAGTCACAATATAAAATAAATATGATATGATGTCAATTACGGCTCCAGATCTATCGAGACTGACAAATGGTATGTTTTTGTTTTTTTTTAACATTTTACACATTTAAGCAAATGTATCATGTAAATTTGATTTTAAAACATTTATGTTTGTTTCAACAGCTAGTCCGAATATCACAATTCCCTCAAAGCTGAAATAGTTATGGTTTTTGGACCAATTCTTTTTCTTCATTGTATTTAATCTTTGTCTGTCTTTTTTCTTAATAGGAACAGGCAGGGCACTTGTATTTAAAATTTGTCTGTCTTTTTTTCATAATAGCAGCAGGCAGGGCACTTACCAATCATGGAGAAGAGATCGGAATGATAGACAGACCCCTCCTTGGTAGATTCCTCGGCGTCTTTGTTATAAAGAATCCTACTGACAGCTAGACCAAAATAGGCACCAAATGCGTGAACAAACATCGACCCGCCCACGTCTACTGCCTGCAATCAAAGTCATCAATATGCACGTCATATGATTAATTGCTACTATTGCATATAAAATAATGAATATATAAGAGGAGAAAATGATGGGTGGCTGCCTTTAAATGCGGCCAATCAGGCCAAGGTGGTTGTCTCCCTGACCATGATTTGTATCCCATACTATTATATTATGTAATAAATTGCATTCATTTATATGGTCAAATAAATGATATTTGAGTTGAGTTGAATTGCATTGAGTTGAGCCATTACCATTAATTCTTGAAGTATTAAAAATGATCAAGGGAAAGCTAAATGCTTGTTATTTATTTATTTATTTATTCATTTATTCATTTATTTATTATTTATTTATCATCTATCTATCTATCTATCTATCTATCTATCTATCTATCTATCTATCTATCTATCTATCTATCTATCTATCTATCTATCTAGCTATTCATCTATCTAGCTATCTATTCTTATTATTATTATTAATCTATCTATCTATCTATTATTATTATTATTGTTATTATTATTATTATTATTTTAGTTCAGGTTTTAAGTAATGGTTTTATGCCGTGCGCATTAAAAAGCTTACTGACCTTGAAAACAGTGAGTCCAATATGTTCATTGATAGTGAAGACAATGATTTCAATGAAGGCCATTACAATGAGCTGTACAGGGCTAGCCTTTCCTAGCAGGGCCCCATAGCTGATGAGAACAGCAGCCGCAGCAAAGTCAGCTGTCAGAAGACTACAAATATAGCCATATAAATCATGCTGACCTGGGGTCTCTTAATGCCTCAATTGCTAAAGATAGTGAGTTTTCAGATTTGGCCGTAATCCACGCCATAATGACTTTCTGTTATTAAAAATATTTCATATTATTTTTGCGAGGAAGAATATATTGTAGGTGTATAAGAAAGAAATATCAAGAAATAACAAATGACAAGTCCGGGGCAGGTCAATAAAATTATTATTTTTCTTTATTTTTTCTTCTTCTTTTTTTTTTTGGGGGGGGGGTATTTTCTCTGTGGAAGGTTACACTTTAATATTTTCCAGTAATGAAAATTTCCATATTTTTTCGATAATTTCAGTAACTTGTTTTCATCTTGATGTCTCTCTCAATGTCAGTATTTTCAATATGCCTTTTTCTTTCACTGACAAACATCAGCCTTTTTTTTTCTTAAAAAAAATAGAACAATTTACTATCCACCCCTTGAGAGGATTAATAGTCCATTATTGAGCACCTCATGGTCTGTAGAGTTACTCACTTGGTGATGTTGACGAGTATCTTGCCATCGTGAAGGTGGAAGAATCCAGAGAAGAGGATGGACCACTGGAGGACAAAGGCAGCCACCAGCATGTTGAGTCCCACAGCTCCAAACCCATAGCGCTTCAAGAAGGTCATCAAAAAGCCGAAGCCGATGAAGATCATCACGTGCACATCTTGGAACACTGAAATGCGTAATTGAAAGAAAGTTGAGAAAAATAATTTGAGAACAGAAATAGGTTTAAGATGACAACGATAAAATTTGTTAAATATTTGCTCTGATGTTTAGATTGCCTCAACTTTTTTTTCTTATTTTCAAAATTTGTTGTGGTTAAAGAGCGACTGAAACCAAATAATTTATCATTAATAGTATGTTTCGTCTTATTTATATCAAAGTTCGAGAAACAATATATGCGTTCAAAATCACTGTGTGACTTTGGGGAAAAATCACGTTTTTCCTTGGTATCGGTTTTTGGTCTACGTTTCATGCTGGAGACAGAGTGAAATGGCAAATAACACATCTTTATTGCCTCAATTTTAAAAACATAAATTGAAATATACAACTATATTATAAAAGTGAAAGGATTGGTATTTCATTTTCACATAGACTTGAAAGAGTCATCACTGGAATCGAATTCCAGTTTGGGCAATTAACAAGTTAAATAATATGCTGCATGCTGCCACTCTAAGTATACAACCATGGAGGGACTGTCACTCTAAGTATACAACCATGGAGGGACTGCCACTCTAAGTGTACAACCATGGAACGACTGCCACTCTAAGTATACAACCATGGAACGACTGCCACTCTAAGTATACAACCATGGAACGACTGCCACTCTAGGTATATAACCATGGAACGACTGTCACTCTGAGTATACAACCATGGAGGGACTGTCACTCTGAGTATACAACCATGGAAGGACTACCACTCTAAGTAAACAACCATGGAGGGACTGCCACTCCAAGTATACAACCATGGAACGACTGCCACTCTAAGTAAACAACCATGGAGGGACTGTCATTCTAAGTATACAACCATGGAACGACTGCCACTCTAAGTATACAACCATGGAACGACTGCCACTCTAAGTATACAACCATGGAACGACTTCCACTCTAAGTATACAACCATGGAACGACTGCCACTCTAAGTAAACAACCATGGAGGGACTGCCACTCCAAGTATACAACCATGGAACGACTGCCACTCTAAGTATACAACCATGGAACGACTGCCACTCTAAGTATACAACCATGGAGGGACTGCCACTCTAAGTATACAACCATGGAACGACTGCCACTCTAAGTATACAACCATGGAACGACTGCCACTCTAAGTAAACAACCATGGAGGGACTGCCACTCCAAGTATACAACCATGGAACGACTGCCACTCTAAGTATACAACCATGGAACGACTGCCACTCTAAGTATACAACCATGGAGGGACTGCCACTCTAAGTATACAACCATGGAACGACTGCCACTCTAAGTATACAACCATGGAGGGACTGCCACTCTAAGTATACAACCATGGAACGACTGCCACTCTAAGTATACAACCATGGAAGGACTGCCACTCTAAGTATACAACCATGGAACGACTGCCACTCTAAGTATACAACCATGGAGGGACTGCCACTCTAAGTATACAACCATGGAACGACTGCCACTCTAAGTATACAACCTTTGAGGGACTGCCACTCTAAGTATACAACCATGGAACGACTGCCACTTTAAGTATACAACCATGGAGGGACTGCCACTTTAAGTATACAACCATGGAACGACTGCCACTCTAAGTATACAACCATGGAAGGACTGTCACTCTAACTATACAACCATGGAAGGACTGCCACCTTAAGTATACAACCATGGAGGGACTGCCACTCTAAGTATACAACCATGGAACGACTGCCACTCTAAGTATACAACCATGGAAGGACTGCCACTCTAAGTATATAACCATGGAGGGACTGTCACTATAAGTGTACAACCATGGAGGGACTGCTACTCTAAGTATACAACCATGGAACGACTGCCACTCTAAGTATATAACCATGGAGGGACTGCCACTCTAAGTATACAACCATGGAACGACTGCCACTCTAAGTATACAACCATGGAAGGACTGCCACTATATAAGTGTACAACAATGGAGGGACTGCCACTCTAAGTATATAACCATGGAACGACTTCCACTCTAAGTGTACAACAATGGAGGGACTGTCACTCTAAGTATACAACCATGGAGGGACTGTCACTCTAAGTATACAACCATGGCATGACTGTCACTCTAAGTATACAACCATGGAGGGACTGCTTCTCTAAGTATATAGACATGGAAGGACTGCCACTCTAAGTATACAACCATGGAGGGACTGCCACTCTAAGTGTACAACAATGTAGGGACTTCCACTCTCAATATTATATACTGTTGCCACCTAGACATAGTTTCTAATTGGTCTGGCTACATATAAATACAGGCCAGGTGTCACTTAGGTGCAAGTATCTATGTCTCAGAGATGAGCCAGGTTATTATGGCAGTGGGCGTGTCACAGTAAGATTGTTGATACTTACAACACTAAGAGGAGGATTGAAAACAGATGGATACTTGGGACAAAGTAATGTGGAGATAACTTTGTCGCATGCAAATTGTAGGTGTCAAGAGTTTGTCATATTGTTCAAGGGTATAGTATTCTTCACATTTGTAAAAAAAAATGTTTGTTTTTTTTTGTATTTTTGTATTTTTTTTGTTTTGTTTTTTGTTTGTCTTTTTTCCTCATCATGAGTATCATTTTCAGATATGAGTAATATATTTGAACATATATAGCATGTATCAGACAAATAATTTTATATCCAATAATTACATTATTGTAGCATTATATCTATTTTGATTCCAGAGTATAAAGCTTTAAGATGATCCTTTTGGCTGACGATGTGAAAACTGTCAGTCTTAATTAGAAACTCACGGTGATATTTATTTTAAATAATATGTGACCTGTTCTCTTCAGCAACAGCTGTTCTCGGTTTAAAGCATCAAAGCAGCCGCATATATATACCAAAAAAATAATACATGTGTTGTATATCATCTCTGGTAAAAACATGGACCAAATTTATGGCAACCGCGTTTTTTCTCTATATTTTGTTGCGCACTTAGTACTGCACAAAAAATACATCATTATATCATTAGCGCTAGATGCTCAATGTTGGACTCGTAGCCAACATACTCAGATCTTGAAACTGTCAGCTTTGTCACCTCCATTCCAAAGTTTCTTTGTGGATGAACCTTAGCTACGAAAATCCACCAGATGATAGCACTGATAGAAATGACAACTCCAAGAGACAATTGGTGGGAAATCGTTTATGTTTATATGGCTGTGAGGTATTGCAATGTTGTAGTAATAATAACATGTATGAGTTGTTTACAGAGGCCATAGTAACCAAACTAAGAGCATGCTAAAAGTTTGGCCTCGTTTCCAATAAACTGGAAGTTAAAAAAAAATCATGATTAAAATTTGAAACCAGCTTTGAAGCCTCTATATCATATTTTCTTAATAAACTTGTCTCAGCACCGAAAATCCTCCAAGGGTGGCACAAACCAAACTTATAGGAACAAATGTACATCCCGTCACGTGAAAGAAATAACTAAACCGGAACATCTTGTCTACATATGTACAAAAATTGCCCTGAAGTGAAAAAAAGGGCTTACTCTCCATTTTCAAGTTGGGGAAAAACTTCTGAAGCATACAGAAGACCAATGTTAACCTGGTAACCTTTACCAGGCATAAAAAAGTACAATCAGCAGGGGTCTTATACAATCCCATGGTACACATGGGGCATTGGCAAGGGGGTCGGTATGGAGAGAGCTAATCTGATTCTAAACAATATTTTCACACAAGGATGCCCCCTGTTCTGCATCAGTGTTTCACAGTTTTCTTAACACCTTGATTTCTCAACAGGTTGTCAAAGTTGTGTATTGCTAAGTATGTGGTTGTTTTTACATAACCACAGGACAAGCTGGACTAATCTACCATTAATTCATAAATTGGCAGATGATACACCCCATTTCTATGTCAGAACACATTACAAGAGCTGAGTCCTCTTTCTTTTTTTTTAATATGCACCAAAATAATATGATACGTCGTATAATCTGTGTTATTCCAAAATATATAAAGGGGAAAACTGCTTTCTATATTAAAACTAAGAGAATGTCTCTGTAATATTTTCATTTAACATACAATATCTTATATTTTTAATGCAATTTTGCTCAATAAATCAGACAAAGCATAACAATTATGGTCAAACACATGCATGAAGTCCAATTTATAAAAAACAATAAGCGAGTTGAAATTATAACAACACCAGTTTTTGTGCTAAATCTAAGGAGTTTCATCTCTGTCCCACATACCAACATTATCTAAAATTTAGATTTCTTTTTTTCAATCACAAATGGCCTGTCTCGATTTAAAGCAGTCTTGAGGGTAGCAAGCAAGCTGAATAATCCCCACATTATGATTTGGCATTAGACATGAGGCTATAAACAATCAGGACCTAAATAAAATCCCAATTACATGGCAAATGAGAAAACAACCTCATAAATCAGCACACACGTTACAACACAAATGTATTCATTGGGCAAGTGAATATGCTGATTCTCTGACAGATGCAAACATACATTTTATACAACTGTTAACTTCTGCTTCTCCCTGACAACCAAACTCTTTAACCAATATTATATTTTGGGAGATATTTTGCAAAGTGTTTTGATGATCTGTGACAAAATAAATAAAAAGATAAGGCTTCATATTTAATATATAATTTTTCATATCTAACATATTTATATATTTGACTAATAACAGGCATCAAATAACATGAACCAAGCTAACGCGCGTACAGTGACATTATGGTGTGTCATTGTCAGCAATAACATTTTGGTATGTCATTGTCATTGTGGTGTGTCATTGTCAGCAATGACATCATTTTGTGTCCTTGTCAGCTAAAAGATTATGTATGGTATGGCATTGTCAGTAATGACATTATGGTGTGTCATTGATTGTCAGCAATGACATTATGGTGTCATTGTCATTGTGGTGTGTCATTGTCAGCAATGACATGGTGTGTCATTGTCAGCATTGACATCATGATGTGTCATTATCAGCATTGACATTATGATGTGTCATTGTCAGCAATAACAATTATGGTGTGTCATTGTCAGCTATAACAATTATGGTGTGTCATTGTCAGCTATAACATCATGGTGTGTCATTGTCAGTTTGATCCTCTCTCCCATCTTTAATAATGCAAATATATAGTACATACACTACGAGATTGGAAGCATGACATACTGTGCCAACAAGTAGCGACTGTGGTTATGGTGTTACATATATATAATATCTAAGTGTCCTATATATTCATAGATGAGCTAAGACGATGATGTTTAGTATTGGGTAGTTGCCATTTTGTAATTATCGTGTGATTTATGTCACCACGACCCAACAATATTTGCTGCTGGTGAAAAAAATACGGCCAAGTATAGCTATATGCACAGAAAAAAGCCTGTATAACCCTATTAACTTGTGAGTAGCAGGCATCACAAACTACTTGAAACCACGTTAATGTTTTGAATTGGATAAGATAACATGTCACTTGTGTCTCGCCATGCTGATATGTGACTAAGGTTGCACTCTGCATATCTTCCTTTTGTCGAGATATCCATTGTTTAAACAATATTTCTTGTGTGTAAGAGCGTGTTAGGTCATTGTTGGGAGCAGAAGATTGGTGTTTCTGTTTTCTTTAACAGTGGACCTCTTACACTTGATTCCCGCTGACCTATTATCAAGCCCTTCTTAAAATTAACGTTATTGTATAACTATCTCTGTATTATATAGAGGTCGGTCAAACTTACAAAGACATCTTAGTCAAACTGATCAAGTCCAATAAGAAAGATTTCTTTTATAAATGAAATCATAATATACTGTGAATACTAGAAAAATATATATTTGGGGAGGGTGTGTGTGTGTTTCTGTGTGCATGTGCATGTATATATTTATATGAGAGTGTGTGTATATGCAATAACAGCCTTGCTGAACAATATTTGTGGAAATAACGTTTATATGACTATCGGAAGCACTTGTTGGGAACACACAAACTGGGGACGTTTTTCTCACTAGATGTCCATTATCTAAAAGGGCATTACAAATACATAATATACTGTATACATTTCTGATAAAAAAAGAGATAGCAGATTATAAAAAAGCATAATATCCATGATAAGAGACCCCACAGAAAACCTGTAATCCTTATTGCTGATGACATGGCCATTTCATGTCATGTGGCATGCCCCAGGGCCCAGTCCTGGGACCACTGCTAATCAAATGAATATTAATTCACCTGTATGCTGATGATACTCAGCTTTACCCGAAAAACACGTGATGCTGAGAGGCAAATAACATTAAGAACTCTTTTCTGGACATCAGGCACTGGATGGCTCAGTCTTTCCTTAACATGTCCGATGATATAAAATGATATAAAAGTGTTGATTATTGCACCTAGATATATCATCGGCCTCCACATCTTGGTCCTTTTCGCGTTGGAGAGGAACACGCGGTAATATCATTTAAAGCTTGTACATTATAGTTGTTTTTGAATCTAAAATGACCCAGCAATTCCATGTTAATGCTGTTAGCACTCAGTTATTCATTCAGATATGGAAATTGGGAAATATATGAAGATATTTCAATGAACAACTATCACAAAGACTTGCACATGTATTTGCAACATCCAGGCTGGACTACTACAATTCAGTTCTACTTGTCCTTCCTTTAAAAAACTGGATTTAGATTTTACAGTGTGCCACAAATACAGCAGGAGGGTTGTAAGAAAAAGGGAATATTACCAAATATGAAAAACCTTCTCGGTGGCTACCAGCTGCAATAAATAGACTAACAAACATATCAGAACTTATTAGAGCATCATATCGTAAATTGAGCAAACAGATCAAATAACAATCTGCTTTCACCTGTTCCCAACTAGAACCTAGTAGAAACATATGGCATAAGAGCCTTTACTTTTTTCAAGAACGTTTTTACATAAAGCCAAAGCTAAATTATTTATGCCTTTAAGTCTAAAAACTGATTTAACAGGTTTTACTATTTGTTGTCTTATGTGCAGCGCTTTAGGATAGACTGCTAAAAAGCTGAATGTTAATTATGCTAATGCGGTGCGGAGTACTCTCCACAGCAGATCCAGCATTTATACCTGGCTCTGCAATTAAACGGCATATTCTACACTTTGGTTGAGTGCACAGAGGACACACCCAGTGCAAGCAACCAGGACACAATGAATAAAATATTTCATCACATGGGGTAACATGGCTAATTGGTGTCATTGTTATTATAAGAAAGTGAGTACAATAAGAATTGAGATTTCAGTGACATGTGTACCAAAATAGTCAGACAAAAATAGTCAGCAGGGGATGGACCATTAATCCTCAAGGGAGGAGGAAAAAAAATCTTGACTTTTTCTTCTTGGGCAAAGCTTATATGTCAGGCCTCACCATGAACTGACTGAATAGCATTGTAAGTGATGTAAAATCCTGAACAAAATTATGTAAATGGTATAATCTTTCAACCAGATATTTCAAATACACTCCCCTCCCAAATTACAAATGATCCATTCTGAATTACTTTTGAATATATGAAATAGGCATGAGCACGTGTGCAATTGTGTTGTTGTGCATGAGCATGTACCATGAGCCAGCCAATTGGCCAACTATATGGTAATTGCATGCAAATATGCGAACTAATTCTGTGCAAGGAACAACGTATTGCTGCAGAGGTAGTATATTTATTCTACCTCGCCATGCAGAGTAGTGCGGAGCAGAAGAGCCAGAATTATACAAGGCTCTGTTGAATAGAGCAGTGTTGGACAGGGCATATACATTCCTATACATATTCTTCATGTGATAAGGTCACTGGATGTCCGTCGCATGAGTCTCATACTACCTCTGCCAGTAATGGCATGAAATTACGGTCGTTTCTTTAGCATAACCCACCGACAGCTGCTGAGTTGGTTGCCTCTAGCACATGCGCACACACGATACCTACCTATTTCAGACCAAAACAACCTGCCACAACCAGAAACACATTGAAGATTGCATGTGTCTTGCTGGGAAACACGCAAATGCAGTTGCTGTAGCAATTACACATAAAATGACACCATAAAAATGACACCATAAAAAATACACCATAAAAATTACACCATAAAAATTACACCATAAAAAGTACACCATAAAAAGTACACCATAAAAAGTACACCATAAAAATTACACCATAAAAATTACACCATAAAAATTACACCATAAAAATTACACCATAAAAATTACACCATAAAAAGTACACCATAAAAAGTACACCATAAAAAGTACACCATAAAAATTATCCCAATTGACCATATTTATATATAAAATAGTTGACTACTGGCTGCTAATAGGAGACTAATATTAGCTGTTTCTGACAGAAACTTGCAGAGCCTGGTATAAATCCAGGGACTGTCAAGCAGAATACACCTGCTGTTGAATCTTGGGATATTTTTTAGGTATTTTCCACATATAATGAAAAGTTCTTGTGGCTTCTTCTTACCTTCAACAGTAAGAGCCCACTAATATGAGCGTTAATATTTACTTCTTTTTTTGGGGGGGGGGGACTTCGGGAGGTTTTCCAGCTGTTTTCTTCAGTTTAGATTTATAAAATATTAATGATCCGTCATAGTTTGAGTCTACTTTTTCAGATTTGCTTGCTCGCAATAGATTAGTGTAAAAATAGTATTAAAATATATTAGATATATGAATCAAACTGGTTACAAAGTAATCTTAAGGTCTAAATCTTTCATCAAAGTGCAAAATAAGGCTTATTACACTTAATTGACACAAATATATGTTATCATTAATGAAACAGCTTCTGAAAGTTTATGTGAATACTTATATTTTTGGAAGTATTGAATAACAACTAACTGAAATTGAGTATTTATAAATATGAAGGAAAGCGTATTATTGAGATCTGTGAGAAAGTTTCAACAGGAGGAATGGAATGTTGATTGAGGACTTATGGCAATGACATTACATTCATTTTGATAGCAAGGAAAAAAGACAAGTATCTATTTTTTGTCATGACACTGATTTTATCTTGATGAATAGCAGAGATGCAGGGCGAACGGCTACATATGAAAAGGAAGATTTACAACGTGAAAAAGCTCTTTTTCAAAGTTGGAAGTTCTTAGGAGGATTGTTTGCTTCTTTACTAATAAAAACCGTAGAGAATAATGCAGCTATAAGAAACCATATAAGGAAGGTTTTATTAATCTGGTATGAATGGAGACTGGGAAAAAAAGCAAAAGCAGTGGTGTATTTTAAGTGATTGTCTTATATGGGCCAGAATATCGGCTAAGATTATCTGTGGCATGAATATTACACCCATCCTCGTCTTTACAGTTGAAATATAATATCGGATATAATATATCCTTGGAATTGATATTCAAACAGGAATACAGAGCCCTGAGACTGTATCGTGAATATTCAACATATTATGTGTCAGTGCAGAGTGTCAGTGCAGAGTGTCAGTGCAGAGTTTCAGTGCATAGTGTCAGTGCAGAGTGTCAGTGCAGAGTGTCAGTGCAGAGTTTCAGTGCATAGTGTCAGTGCAGAGTGTCAGTGCAGAGTGTCAGTGCAGAGTGTCAGTGCAGAGTGTCAGTGCAGAGTGTCAGTGCAGAGTGTCAGTGCAGAGTGTCAGTGCAGAGTGTCAGTGCAGAGTGTCAGTGCAGTGGTCTGGAAACCTGACCAACACACCTGAGAGCAAAGTGGCATTGAATTGCCAAACCGAAAATAGAATAAGATTATTGACAGTATAACTAACCACAGACACTATTTTTCAAACTTTTCACTCAGATATTATGCTCAGAAAAATCGACTTGAAATGGGAATATGTTTGCCCACAGACACCTTGACAGAATGCACACATGTTTTGGTAGGAATATGATGCATTGTGGGATGCACAAGTGGGAATTGGTAAGCCAGTCAGAGGTAAGTCAGTCAGAGAGTTACTGACAGTAACTTAGCCATACACCTTGGCCTTGAACGGTGTCCCCCAGTTGACCCCTTGAACCCTCATCAAAAGCAGTTTGTGATAGATCTAAATGATATACACTATTCACAAAATTATACAAAATTAATCTCTCAAGGCTAGGATTCTGTATGAATTTAAATGAATTTATAATTTGTGTTTTAGGGTTTGGTGAGATAGAACACATTACTTAAATCAATAAAGAAAATTGTCCATTGGTCATCTGTACTGGTATCTGTAACAAGAGTGACCAGTACAGAACTGAGAAAATTAGTGTTCTTGGTGCTACCATTATGTCTACAAATCACTATTAACAGGTGACGCAAAACATAGATTTGCTCATTCATAAACGTTTCAAAATAGGAATGGATCACAGATTGACATGTACCCAGAAATCCCTGGCGTATACGCACCAGCCCTCGTCGTTTCTGATCATTATATATGCAATTTGTTAATATATAATCTATATTATTACGTATACTTATTATTGCTCTAAGAGTTGCATGCGAAAAGGGTGGTGGACATTCACTTCACCCTACAGTCAGAGGAGGTGCTTCCCTATTGTGATTTTTGTGTGATGAAAAAAGAGGTAAAGAGAAAGAGAAAAAAAACCTAGCGATAACTTGCTGCATATACTAGCGATAACTTTTGTAGCATGTACTCTACACTCAGTTAAGACCTGACATCGGCATATCTTTATTACAAATGATACATGCCAGACAAATGTTGGCAATAATCCATTTCTATTTTATGTAACTGAACAACTTTGTGACAAAATCTCCTCAAGAAAGGACCTATGTCTATTGTCACTGATTTTTTTATACGAATCTCCGAGAGTCTACTTGAACTGGGCAATATGCCACCTCGCAGCCGATATTCTCAATGCCATGAATTGAGTCGAAGTTTGTCTCAAATGGGACGGTTCAAGTAGAATGGCTTTGTAAAAATAGTAAATTGTATAGTTGTGGAGCTACATGTACAATGGGTCATTGATGGGTATTGTGAACGCCCCCTGGTGTGGGGCAGGAGATCAGCATGAGCAGTCATATCTTCCTATTAAAGAGCTTTGTGGTTATATTCTAGTCATACACATGATGAACAGAATTGTATCTCTCGGATATCTATCCAGCACAGCAACAAAGTGATTGGCTGGGCGTATGATGCGGTGTCTCACTCAAGATTTCACCTCCATTGTGAGTGTCCCCTTAAAAGTTATTTTTAAGTATCTTGTACCCAAACTATACCTATTTTAAGGAAGATTTTGCTTGAAATGAGATTGTTGTTGAACTCAGATTATGCTTGTTTCCTAATGATCTAAACGTTCTGGATTGTCCAAGCTGTGATACTTTGACAAAATTATTAGACAGACGAGAATTACTGTCAGACCTGATCTAATCAAATAAGAATATGTTAACTTGGATTTTTTTCAACTTGAATTTTACACAACAAATAAGGAGAATAAGCAAAATGGATTCATAAGACAGCGGAAGCATAAAATTGGGTTTAGCTGTTTATCTTCAGCTGTTTTCCGTAATTTGGGTATGTCCTAAAGGGCATATAGATATTATAATGAAGCGAGTGTTTGCCAAACACTTGAAAATCACAATATTGGTTATATTGAACACTGACCTCTTTCTCGACCGCCCAACATTAAGTTTTTGTTATCTGCAACCAGGAAATAAATCTCAGTGTACATAAGCACAAGGATACCCAAAGTGTATATATCTCCTTGTCTGTCGTCATATTTCCATGTTAACGAAGATTATATCCAAGCTGGTCCTCCAGGCAGGTCCCTCCAGGCAGGTCCCTCCAGGCAGGTCCCTCCAGGCAGGTCCCTCCAGGCAGGTCCCTCCAGGCAGGTCCCTCCACACAGGTCCCTCCACACAGGTCCCTCCAGGCAGGACCCTCCAGGCAGGACCCTCCAGGCAGGTCCCTCCAGGCAGGACCCTCCAGGCAGGACCCTCCAGGCAGGACCCTCCAGGCAGGTCCCTCCAGGCAGGACCCTCCAGGCAGGTCCCTCCAGGCAGGACCCTCCATGCAGTACCCTCCACACAGGTACCTCCACGCAGGGACCTCCACGCAGGTCCTTCAAATTAAATCCCCCAGGCAGGTCCTTCCAATCAAATCCCCCAGGTAGGTCCTTCCAATCAGATCCCTCCAGGCAGGTTCTTCCAATCAGATCCCTCCAGGCAGGTCCTTCCAATCAGATCCCTCCAGGCAGGTCCTTCCAATCAGATCCCTCCAGGCAGGTCATTCCAATCAAATCCGCCAGGCAGGTCCTTCCAATCAGATCCCCCAGGCAGGTCCTTCCAATCAAATCCGCCAGGCAGGTCCTTCCAATCAAATCCCCCAGGCAGGTCCTTCCAATCAGATCCCCCAGGCAGGTCCTTCCAATCAAATCCGCCAGGCAGGTCCTTCTAATCAAATTCCACCAGGCGTTCCTTCGTAAACAAAAGCAGGGAGCTATTCTCACCCTGTCGGGATATTTTATTTTTATTTGACGAACGAGACTAGTCTCAACATTCAACCTCAAGCATTGCTTATACCAATTTTTCATTTTTCATTTTTATTATTATTATTATTTATTTTTTTTTCACATAAATAGAAGTTATTTCAGTTTTAAATGTGTCTCACAGGCTAAACTTCCATTCAACTACTATTGTCAATAGTCTTGACTATCGTGGGGTGACTTTCCATTTATGGGCTAAACAAATTCGTTCCGAAGAAATATACAGAGGGAAATCAAATATTACAGAGAGGTTGAATTTCTTCCCAGTGTCAGTGACCTTTCAAAACTAAGTGTGTGTGTGACAGATTTGGCTATGGCAATAACAGGTTATCAGCATGCCATTACCATGAGAGCCCCAGTCAGAGGGGTAAAACTGAGTTCTGGTCACTTACTGGATTGTTATTCGACATTGGAAGGTGTGTGTTAGTGATTGCGATTTCCTTATTGTTATGAACTTTCATGCCAGTTTACCTATCTGATTGTGGAATAGATGTGTTTTTCACTCAGCGTGACAAGTTACCCTCTTTACCTTTAAACAAGTTACCATCTTTAACTTTTATAACAAATTTAGACGATAGATCATTTCAAATGTGATATTTCATGCAAATTTGTTTTACCTTTCTGATCATCTAAATATGTAACAAAAAGTGAAGTTATATAAATTCTCACTGCTTGAGTGGGCCATGCTACCACCTGGTGTGTTTAATTACAGTTATTACACCCAAAACTGTCAAAAGTGTTTTTTACTTCTTTTTTGGCCGGGGAGGGGATGAGAGAAGGACTCAGGCTTCACTTAACTCTGGTGCCCCCTGGTGATGCGATTGTGATTGATCTGGCTTAAGAATGGGATGGCATATACATATAGATATATGTATAAACCAATCATGGGTAATCTGGTTTAATGGATATCACCTGACCTGACCAAGCAGATCAGCACTGTGTACAAGTATCATCTGACAGAGTTAGCTTAAATATGTCAACATTAGCCCATACAGCTGCCATGGAACAACTGTATCAATATTGAATGGTATTCACTCTCATTTTATTATTTAAACAGATTTGTTTCCATTGCGCATCATTACCTTAAATTCAATGGCCATCATATGTACATATATAAACAAATCTGTTCAAATCATAATATATATCTATAATATATCTATAATATAAGTTTGACTTTGAAGGGTTTCTAGAACATGCAAATAAAGCCTCCCGCATAATTATGTACGGTTGACATTATTATTATGTACGGTGGAAAGTTTTATCCCCACCTACAAACAAACGGGATACCAAACCAAGTAACCCATCCTTGGCTTTTGTATGTTGTGGCAGGGTGAATTGGCTCATGTTGTGTCACGTGAGATCAACACATAATATTTTATTTCTCTGCATCTCTAACCCTGGGCCTCTGGTTATTCCAAAATGCATACCGGTGTGTTGTTCAGTGCAAGGAACACACATGGAAAGTACGGTACTTGGAGATGTCCTTGTAAAGTGAATGCAAAGAGCCTCTATCATCATGATCATTTTAGGGTTTTTGATGAAAAGTTGAAAATTTGCAAAAAGATGCGATGGATGATATGAGTCAAAACCCGACCTGAAAATGTCAGTCAATTCCAATGCTTTCAGCATGCTTTTTCAATATCTTTCAGCTTCGGAATCCATTACTAAAGAAATGAGGTCAAGGACAATTTCTCCAAACCACACGATTAATGGGTTTATCAGGTAACCATGCCCTAAAGTCATAAATAGGCTAGGAAATCACCGACCTTGGTCAGAAAGATTTATTTCTGACGCGCATTGTTACATCAGATATATCTAAACTGTTACCGTCATAAACCCCAGGCAGTCAATGCCGTCTCTTCATGCGGGATAAGGGATTCGTCCGCCATTAACATTGAAAGCAAGTGTTGTGATAAGCGATAAATAATGCAGTCAATGCAACATACTTCTGAAGAACAAGACCAGTTCAAATAATCGAAGAGCGTGTCCTAGTAAACTATTTGCTAGTCCCTATATATAAGTACATTTGGCTGCAGGGCTTTTACCAAAAATAAGATAAAATCTATTTGGTTAACAAATGCAATTCTAAATTTTGAAGAAAGAAATCTGAATGGCGATATCTTATCATGATGTTGAAATTGATATAGCAATAATAAAAATGGTGATAATTTAGAATAAGAGATCGTAATAATACAAAATCTTTACCAAAAAAAGCAGTATGATTGTCCTTCTGATAAGCACGAATTGATAGAAACAATAGAACAAGATTAGTGTCAAGCTCAAGTGTTACAACCATATTATAAATGTTATTTATCTAGATTTATATAGCTAGGTGAGATAATTGCACTCTTAAGACCTATTTTACATCTTGAATTACCACATGACCAGACTGCATATCATTAATCAAGATCTTGATTATGTGCAAGAGTGAAATCGATTTAACCTTTTTCATTCCATTACAATAAGAAAAAAAATACATTGCATCATCAAAGGTTAATATATATTCTGATGTTGCACACTTCACATAGTTCGGTAACAATTATCAAATGTAGGTTATTTGGCAGAGAGGAATGGAATTATTTATATGTCAAATCAAAACCATGAATGGTTTATAATCGGGTCAGGAACGCATTCAAAAGCTTCTTAAATTGCAGGAGACTTGTTACTTTTAAATGTCCCATCGATAAGTTCTATATGTGTATGCATTTATGATTACTTATGACTCAGTGCCACTGTGGAGTGTGTCGGCAATGTTACTTTACTAATAAACTCTAATAATATCAAGATCCAGGTCCCCTTCTTGTGCAGGTCTTAAGGAGAGTTCTGAAATGTTGGGAATATCAGAAGCCCTGGGAAGTCATTTTCCTCTGAGGCGATCACAGTAAGAAGATATATTAAAATGCATGACCCCATCACACCACACCTCCTGTGAGGACCAATCAGAAACCGAGACGCTGACACTCCCCCCCCCCCCCCCCCCAATCCCCTGTCCCCCTCAACTACCCCCCCCCCCCCACCTCTATTCCACCCTTCAAAACACTTCTATTCATTTTTAGCCATTCATATGCTGCTCTATTTCATGCGGTATTTCAGATTTGTAAAGAGTTCACATTATTTATTATAAAGATGTATGAGTACTTACTTGGGTAGTATTTACCGACATCGTTACTGTCATGGTCTGCCCCTCCTTTGTCGTGGTCCAGGCTATTAGCTTCATACTCAGCATTTGCGGAATGATCATATTCCACGAATACGCCAAATAGAATCAAAAACAATGCCTGAAACACCACAAGCAATAAACCAAACTTTGCCCTCTTCAGCAGCATGACGGAGGCGCTGTGTCGCTGTCAAGCGGTGCAGGTGAAGTAAGGCGGTGAGGTCTGCAGCGAGATGACGGTCAGCTGCCGCTCACTGTCAGCTTTGACTGCTGTGATAACCAGCCCTGTCCCGGCCAGCGTCGACGCTCACACACAGCTCTGACACAGGCTTCTGATTTCTACCTCTCATGTATAAATAACACTGTAGTCGTAACATATCGTTCAGACAATTTTTTCCATACTTGCAAGGGATCAAAGGCAAAGTACTCATACCAGTACAGGAGTTTAAGTCGTTATTATTTTTGGGAATTAAAGGAAACCAGACAAGAGAGGTTAATGCATACGATATTTGATCTCAAGTACAGTAATAAAAAGATGGTATCAGTCGATATCTTAGACCGGGGTCAAAAGTTCATCGACCGTGATGACATGAATTATAGAAATAAAGAAACATTTTCTTCTCGATGACTAAGTTCCTGGTTAAATATATAAATCAAATAATTATTCAGTTTAAATGAGTTCAGCTCATAAAAGAATCTGGCTTAAAGTAGACATTTGTTGTTATCATGATCCTGTAATAATAGTTGAAAGCTAGCATACTGTACTAATAGCTGACACCCAACAAACTGCAACCATAGCTGAAACTCACCATCCTGTAATTATAGTTGACAGCCAACATACTGTAAAAATAGCTGAAAGTCACCATCCTGTAATAATAGATTACAGTCAACATTCTGTAAAAATAGCTGAAAGTCACCATTCTGTAATAATAGCTTTCAGTCAACATACTGTATGTATAGCTGAAAGTCACCATCCTGTAAAAACACATTACAGTCAACATTCCGTAAAAATAGCTGAAAGTCGCCATTCTGTAATAATAGCTTAGTCAACATACAGTACGAATAGCTGAAAGTCACCATCCTGTAATAATAGCTTACAGCCTTCATACTGTAAAAATAACTGAAAGTCACTATCCTGTAATAATAGCTTACATCCTTCATACTGTAGAAATAACTGAAAGTCACCATCCTGTAATAATAGATTACAGTCAACATTCTGCAAAAATAGCTGAAAGTCACCATTCTGTAATAATAGCTTACAGTCAACATTCTGTAAAAATAGCTGAAAGTCACCATTCTGTAATAATAGCTTTCAGTCAACATACTGTAAAAATAGCTGAAAGTCACCATCCTGTAATAATAGATTACAGTCAACATTCTGTAAAAATAGCTGAAAGTCACCATCCTGTAATAATAGATTACAGTCAACATTCTGTAAAAATAGCTGAAAGTCACTATCCTGTGATAATAGATTACAGTCAACATTCTGTAAAAAATAGCTGAAAGTCACCATCCTGTAATAATAGATTATGGTCAACATTCTGTAAAAATAGCTGAAAGTCACCATCCTGTAATAATAGCTTACAACCATTATATTGTAAAATTAGCTGAAAGTCACTATCCTGTAGTAATAGCTTACAGCCTTCATACTGTAAAAATAGCTGAAGTCACCATCCTGTAATAATAGCTTACAGCCTTCATACTGTAAAAATAACTGAAAGTCACCATCCTGTAATAATAGCTGACAACTGACCCATTATGCTCTTATAATGACTGACAGTCACTGGGTCGCAAACAACAACATTCATTGATAATTAGCATCTTGTTGATCAAACAATCTGCATGATACTCACTGTAGGCAAAGTTCTAAGATGAATGTAGCTACGTATACAACTCATAAACTTTATTCAATCACTATTATAATCACAGTTCAGTTATCACTCAATTCGGAATAAATGTTAAATTACCCTTTTCAAAAGCTGCTATTTTTCTGTGTAGTATACATTCAATATCCATATATCTTTATTCAATACACAAAATAAATAAATAGCTTTCTCCCATTTGAGAAAATACTAATATATAAAAATACTTATATTTCAGATATTTGCTACCAGGACCAAAAATTTGGACACTGAAGATGTCAGCAGTCAGTGACAGTACAGTAAGCAGCAGTGTCGCCATCTATGAAGAGAATGGCTTTGTGGTGATCGAGTCAACTGAGAAGGACCAGGTGAGAAGGACCAGGTGAGAAGGACCTGAGAAGGACCTGGTGAGAAGGACATGGGAGAAGGACCTAGTGAGAAGGACCTGGTGAGAAGGACCTGGTGAGAAGGACATGGGGGAAGGACCAGTTGAGAAGGACCAGGTGAGAAGGACATGAGAAGGACCTGGTGAGAGGGACCTGGTGAGAAGGACCTCATGAGAAGGACCTGGTGAGAAGGACATGAGAGAAGGACATGGGAGAAGGACCTGGTGAGAAGGACCTGGTGAGAAGGACCTGGTGAGAAGGACCTGGTGAGAAGGACCTGGTGAGAAGGACCTCATGAGAAGGACCTGGTGAGAAGGACCTGGTGAGAAGGACCTGGCGAGAAGGACCTGGAGGGAAAGACCTGGAGGGAAGGACCTGGTGAGAAGGACCTGGAGGGAAGGACCTGGAGGGAAGGACCTGGTGAGAAGGACCTGGTGAGAAGGACCTGGTGAGAGGGACCTGGTGAGAAGGACCGAATGAGAAGGACCTGGTGAGAAGGACCTGGTGAGAAGGACCTGGTGAGAAGGACCTGGTGAGAAGGACCTGGTGAGAAGGACCTGGTGAAAGTGTACAAAGTAGAGGAGAATAGGGCAGGGGATCCCCTCGAAGCCCAACAAACCTGCAAATCTACAGATTGACCTGTTATAGGGTTTTAACATTTACATTTGCACATATACATTTTTCACACACCTAACATTGGAGGTGCCACACTGGATCCAGTAAGGATCTATCATGTGTGATTAAAAAATATGAATTGTTTTCAATCTGAAATGCATTTACAGTTATTGCGTTAAGGGCAAAATTAGATTAAATCACGTGACTGTGGTTGCCACACTGTAAAAGCACTGAAACCAATATGGCTGAAAGTTGGTTGAAAAGAGTCTCATAATCTACAAAGGGCCCTAGCTATCATGCAATGTGTTCCCCGTGTATTAAAAAGTCATTAAAACTGAAACATAACACCAGAATCACATTTATTTTTTTGGTGTGTGTTTAACCCCCTGACAGTTGTCAGTTGTTAATTACAAGGTTTTGACCATTTATTGTTCACACATTGTCAAGCATGCCTTCAAAATACTAAATTTCTTGGTTTATAGTCTGTATATAAGAACTTCCCTCAGGAGCTGACATCTCAAATCTGCACGAACTGGCAACAAAAAGCTTTTACCGAAATATTACCAAATTCACCCTGTTAAGTTCACATTGAACAGTTAATCGTTTATGCATTTTTCATACCTGTGCATATTCAATTCGCTTAACACAATTCTAGTTGTATTTAGGTTCCTTCACATCTTCTGACGCGAGTTCTACAGAAATTGAAAAAGGTGTCAAAAACAACAACCAAACTGTCAATGATGGCAGATTTATATCGGTAAAAAGGGGAGACCAATAAAACTTGTTATGGAGCATAGACTTCCACTTGTCATCAATGCGGACGAGCTGTTCAATAAGAGTGAGGCCTAAAAGTTCATGAAAGAATCCATACAAGGAATCAAGATAGAAGCACGGTGTGATGTGTGTGGGAAGGTGTTCAAGAAGTCTTAAAACGATTGGTGATCGAGCCTTCTAAGCTATAGGACCCAAGCCATGGAATGACATACCTAGTAATGTCAGAACTAGCACTTCCCTAACCTCCTTCAAGACCATGCTGAAGACGCATTTGTTCAAGAAGCATGTTCTTAAGGAAGCGCTTTGAACAGACTACGGTCCGGTATATGCGCTATAAATGTTATTATTATCATTATTATTATTAAGTGTATTCATCTGGTACTGAACATGAAATTTAAAAAAAAACAGAAGTCAATAAATAATGCAACTTTAATTGTTGATAAAGATGCACGGAAAACAATAAAATAATGTATCTGGTGTTGAACATGAAATTTAAAAACAGAGGACAATAAACGATGCAACTCTAAATGTTGATAAATGATAAAGATGCACGGGAAACAATATAAAATAATGTATCTGGTGTTGAATATGAAATTTAAAAAACAGAAGTCAATAAATACTGCAGCTCTGAATGTAGATAAAGAGAGTGTTATACACATAATGCACGGGAAACAAAGTAATATAGGTCAAGGAATAAAATTATTTTAATGAGATATAAGGGTGATGATAACTGACAAATGAAACTGGGGGGGGGGGCATAGCAAAAACGGTAAAACAAAGGGATATATGTCTGATGATCAATATAAAACTAATAAAGAGAAAATTTACGATGCCCTTAGTGACAATGCAGATGATGAGAGGGATAGGAACATATACAATTGCAATATCTTTGGAAAGCAATTCTCTTGGCATTTTGTTCTCGTCATGTTTTGTGTCGTTTTATAAACTTTAATTATTAACATGTATGGTCACAAAGTGTGAAAAAAGCTGATATCATGCAAATGGGAATGATGCACCATTCTATCATCATTCATTCTTGTTAAATATAACAAATTACATTTTCCGAGAACATTTAAAGAATAGTTTTTCAACAAATATACTTTTATTTAGTTTAAATAGAGGAAATTTTGATAAGATATTCTTACTGTTGTATCTGTCACACAGTACGAATATTTAACTTCCTTCGCAGTCAATAAAAAAAATACCATAGGGTGTCAAATGTTTAACTATTCTTGAACTATTTCATTCACAAAAGTAGAATTTACTTTTGAATTTAATCATTACATACCTTATAAAAAAAAGCATGAACGTGATCAAAGAGAAAGTTTGACGAGATTTGAAAAAAAAGTTGCTGTATAAGTAGTGTTCTCCAATCACCAATCGGCAAAGCCCAGATATGTTTTGCGCAAAGGGCCTACATGGGTGAAATGCAGCTGAGATGGCTGTTCAAATTTACGCATGAGTGAGAGATAGCTGCATGAGTGAGAAATGAATACAATAGTGGGAGACGCATATGAGAGACAGCTACACCAGTTTGGTGTTTTCCGTGCAGCTATAACAGTGAGATATAGCTGCAGTGGGACAGTTACAACAGTAAGAAATAGCTACACAAGTGAGACAGTTGCACACAATGATATAGCTGCATAAGTAAGGCATAGCCACAACAGTGAGAGAGAGCTGCGCAAGTGAGATATAGCTGCACAGGTGAGAGAACGATACATCAGTGAGACAGCTGTATAAGTGAGAGATAGCTGCATAAGTGAGAGATAGCTATAAGAGAGGTTGTTGTATAAGTGAGAACTAGCTGCAAGAGTGAGATACAGCAACAACAGTGAGACAGCTACAAGAGTTGGAGATAGCTGCAATAGTGAGAGACAGCTGCAAAAGTGACAAATAGCTACAACAGTAAGAAGCAGCTGCACAGGTGAGAGATAGCTTCAACATTGAGATATAGCTGCACAAGTGAGATATAGCTGCACAAGTGAGAGATAGTTGCAAAAGTGAGAGACAGCTGTACAAGTGAGGGGTAGTTGCATAAGTGAGAGATAGCTGCAAGAGTGAGAGGCAGCTACATAAGTGAGATAGCTACAACAGTGAGAAACAGCTGCATATGTGAGAGATAGCTGCAACATTGAGAGATAGTCTGCATAAGTAATAGATTGCATCCGGGGGGGGGGGGTACTCTCATGATTTTAACCCGCGGAGTCTGGGATGGAACTGAAAACCCCAGAGCCTGATTTAGGGAAATATTCTATCATTATTGGTACCCTGATTTAGGACTAGCTGAAATTTGGTACCCTGATTTAGGACTAGCTGAATTTTTGATACCTCATTTGGGGATGATGCAGAAGAAGGAGATTTGGAAACGCGGACTATGAGAGTTGCAAAAACTTTGGTAAACCCGTTTAAACGTCAAAATTGAACCCGTTTCAACTGCCGTTAAAACAGGTTTGATTCAATTTTTGCAGCTGGCGATTATTATCAAGTATTTATATTTTCTTCATTTAATGTTATCCAAAAAATAATCAAGCTTTTTTGTGAGATTTTAGACATAATCATACATAAAATATGAATTATCACTTAAACAGTTGGGTATTTAAAAAATCACATCTGAACGAGATTATGACCAAAAAGCAAAAATCTCAGACCTATCCAGATCACCTATCTGGGCTTTGCCGATGGGTGATTGGAGAACACTATTCCCAGCCGAAGGCATTTAATGGAACCGTTGAATAAGACACAAGCAGCTCGTAAACTGGTTTGAAAATAATTAATATCAAGTTAATTTCTTGTTTCTTTGGGACTATTTATTTTGATTAATGTCTGGGTGAGACTCAATAGCGTTTTAAATAAATAACTGTGCCTTAATGACTGTGTCTTATTGCTCTAAAACCAGAGGGCAACAGCAACATGGCGAACCTGTCCTCTGGTGGACCGTGCAGTACTAAGTTGAGGTTTATCACATGAACGCATGCGCGATGATTTTGTCTGTATCCGGTGTAAAAAGCATCCAGTGTGTTGGACGAGGGGAATGAGGAAGGAAGAAAAAATCCATCATGAGATGTTCGTGAGGTAAAAAAAATTATGTGTGTCGAGATAGGTGTGAGGGCGATCTCATATGTAAATTTACATGCCCATGAATGCATCGCCAAAATGGACATGAAATCCAATGTTTCCAAAAATACCAAGCACTGTCCATCAATCATTCAATGACATCATATTTTAGCTTCAACTCAGCATGCTCAGGTAGAGACCTTCCTCACCTCCAGAGCTACAGTTGCATTTTCCAGCTTTCAAAGTCTTATTAATCCCTGAACTTGCTGAAGTGAATGACTAGTTAATTCAACTTTTCTTGATTATTGGCATGACAGAGTCATTTTGGCGTGGAGTAGTGTATCTGCATACTTGATTAATATAATTTATAATCATGGTTATTCAATATGCTCAATGTAGTACTGGGGTCAAAAAGTAATGATTTTAGCTGTCTGATAGTGGGTGACGTCATTATCATGATTACATTTTAACAAATTATAGCTCTCCAACAATCTGTTGTCAGTTATGTAATTGTGTTAACAACTTCAAATGATGTGATAAACATCTATGACGGCAGCACAGAGTAAAACATGGTTACCATGGGTCAGGGAAAAAAAATTTTTTCCAAGGTCAGGGAAAAGTCAGGGAATTTTGATTATGATCAGGGAAAATTGAAAATCATGGAAAAGTCCGGGAAAATTGATCGGACCTGGCTGTTAGCTTGTACACTTATCAGCTTATAGAGGTGTTGGGTCCTCATTACCCGGAGTAGAAGCTCATTGACATCTCTGTCTCGCCTCAGACAAAGTCTAACTTGTGTGCATCCTTTCCTGCTTAGCATGATGGATGGCACTCTGCATGGTTGAAGTTTCAGCACTCAAGGTCAGTGTTACCATGGCGTGTTACCATACATATTGTATGGCTATGGCTGTCTTTTATCACAAACTACAACTTGAGATGTTATTTATGTGGTGGTTATCTTATTTATACCCCAAATAATTGATTCTCTGTGTTTCGAGGTAAAGGACTGAAAGGGCATGAGCAACCCTTGCCTCCCTAACTCTCATGTGATGGTTTGGCCCAACTGATTCAGAGGGTTGAGGGCCTGAAAGTACAGGCTTTAAGTTTAATGTCTGCCAGATTACTGGATCATAAAGGCTAAATCAATCATATCTGCACAGTAGTCCTGTTACGAATTGGCTCGATTACCAGTTTCTGTTGAAGATTATGGTGTTTTGAGATACAGACTTTGAGATATCAATTAACATTTTCCCTTAATGAAAGGATATCACCATTTTTTTCTTAAGTTCTAATTTTTTCAATAATTGTGGCAAGGATTGTTGGTATATCAAAAAGGAAAAATGCCTCTCTGTAACAGCCCTTCTTTTAGTGTATATTTGGTAGCATAAACAGTTGGGACATTTTCCATTTTTTCCCCATAACTTATAACTTAGCCCGGCAGTTAAGCAAAAAATCAATGTTGAAATGACCCCATTTCTACATATCAAATAAATCAGTAAGATAAACAGACACCCATAAAGAAATACTGTATGCTGTTGCTTTTTAATTAAAAGTTCTCATTCAACATCATTCATAAGATTAATTTTGAATAATTGATTTTGCAGGAACTGCTTGTGAGGGTTGCACAGGGACCGCAGATAATTTGATAGACCCAAAGTGATTACTTCCACATAAACAGCTTACCTCTGTCAAACTCGCTGGCTGCTAACACCAAGGAATGAACTCAACATATTACAAACCCAACAAACTCTGTTATATTATGGTATTTAATGGGAAGAATGCAGCAAGTGCCAACAGGCTGGTACTTGTAACTTCAAGGCTCCAGTTGTAAGCTTACAAAGAATCTTTGTGCATAGCACAACAACAGTGTCAACAGAAAGAGTGACCTTCCACAAAGTTAACAAAAAGATTTTAATTGATTAACTCATATTTGACTGTGCTGTTTTAATGAGTCAAATTTCATTTTGATGCACTATTGCCATAAACCTTGATATTTCACAAATAATAGTTTTTATAGATTAAAGTTTATGAGATAGATCTTTATGAGTTTATCATACTGATGCAATAACTCTGTGATAGGCATAACAAATTGTACCTTTTATCACCAACATATAACTGAATAGATTGCTAAGTAGATTTAAATTTCTGTAAATATTCAAGTATACCCGAAAATCAAATTGACATGTAAGGGACTCTTTGAAGTGATGACATTCCCAAAGAGATAATATCCCAACACCTAAAGATCGGAAAATCACAGTATGACATTATTCTGTACAAATGGAACTGAACAATGTTATGATGTATCTGAACAAAGACGGGAATGTTGTTGAACAAAGAGACCCAGGATCTCTGCAGGATTTTGATTTTAGTAATGTGATGGATGGCAGAAGCTTCTATCAGTCGCATGGCCCACTGTATGGTAATAACAGTCACCCAGATTGGTTTGGAGGAAGAAAAGAGAGCCAGACAACAAACCTGTCTCTAGATTCACCTTATGAATCTGCATATGCCGCAAAGAGTTACCTTCTGAGCAAAACTCAGAATCCTGATATTATGAACATTCCATCAGTAGAACATTTGATGCCAAATCAAACAAGTTGTCATGGAAATACATCCCAATTTCAGAAAGAGCTGCAGACAACCAATTGTGAAAAAACACTCAATCTGACTCCTGGACATAAAGTGAATGTCAATAGTAAGGAAAATGCAAGTGCTTTAAAAAATATTTCCCCAGAGAAAAATGACAAAGCAAATGGTGTCAATACCTGTTCAGTGACAGGAGAAGAAAGCATGTCTAATACATCCCAAGAAGATACGACAACTTCAAATCCTCAACATGCTCACAACGGTCAGTGCTCCGATTACAATATTCAATGATGAATTATTTTTTAAAAAAGAATTTCTTGTAAAAAGACAGATAACTTGAATTTGTTATTTTAAATTTGTTTATTTGAAAATGCCAAATAATTTTCTATTTTTATCATAAATGGGAGTGCATCAGTAATTAGGTACCAGACATCCATCTATGCAGTATATGCAGGGCCAATAAATGATACTCTAGTCCAAGATGAGGAAAACTATATAGGAGTCACATGGGTGCAGCACAACATTATAGGGTGGCATGTACGACTTAAACTTTGTGGGGGAAAATTGATTGTCAATATTTGATTGTCAATATTTGTGATTTCAGAATTCTCCTTCAGACCTCAGGAAAACGAGGAGACCCAGAAGACCAGCATCACTGGCATCAAAAAAGAATCAGAAGATGAAAAACCTGTCAACACAGGAAACCAAGGAGCTGAAACTACTTCCAGCACCCAGTTAGTAGGGGTGGGAGCCGTACCTCCAAAAAGAAAAAGAGGAAGGCCTCCCCAAACTTATGAAAAAAAATCAAGGGATGAAATTGGGTTTTCAGATAATATTTTACCAATATATGATGCATCTGGAAACAGAATGTTTATATGCGACATCTGTGGAAAGGTACTGACCCAGGCAAATGCTTTGGAGGTTCACAAGAGACTACACACAGGAGAGAAGCCATTTTCATGTGGGGAGTGTGGAAAGTGCTTCACTCAGCAGTCTGGCCTCACAGCTCACAGAAGGTTACACACAGGGGAGAGGCCATACAAGTGTGGAGAGTGTGAAAAGTGTTTCACTCAACCTGCAGGTCTCATAGCACACAAACGGTTACACACTGGAGAGAAGCCCTATGTTTGTGACGACTGTGGGAAGTGCTTCACTCAGCAATCGGGCCTAACTGTCCACAAAAGGATTCATACTGGAGAAAAGCCATTCTGCTGCCAGGAATGTCAAATGCGGTTCTCTCAGCCCTCTTCTCTCTACTCGCATATGAAGCGTCACAGTGGAGAGAAGCCATTTACGTGCGAAATATGTAACAAAAGCTTCACCCAACTCACAGGCTTAAATTCCCATAGAAATACTCACACCGGAGAGAAGCCTTTTGAATGTGAGTTGTGCCACAAATGCTTCTCGCAAGCTTCCTCCCTGAATGGCCACCGAAAGTTACATACAGGAGAAAAGGTTTTTGAATGTGACATATGCTTTCTGTCATTTACAGGATTAAAGCTTTTTAAAAAACACACCAAATCTCACCATGACGAAAAGTAGACTATAAAGACTATCTAGTAAATAATAAAACAATGGGAGACAATGTCTACCAATTATAAGCAGATATTCTCTATAAATTGTCACATTCCAAAAGTAAGGGCATAGTTATCAGTATAATCCCTCTATATATCTTCTTTTCTTGTTTGTCCTGATTTATATTTTCAGAAAAAAATAGATGGAGAATTAAGGATGTAATTGATAGTGATAATATAGTCAGGCATATTGAATTTAAACTTTAGCCAAAAATAAATAAGTCAAGTCATGTCCCATATAAGTAAGTGTTATTACTGTGCATGTATGCCTTGAGTAGGTAATATTTAGATATCGAGATAATATTGAACTTATATGAACTATATTTTTTAGAGTAAAATTTGATTTGAAGGGAAATTAAGCATCTTATTTACTTTGGGAATAAGGAGAAAACTTGCATTTTACTTTGATTTTTGGACTTTGTTCTGATGTTTTTGTTGACAAAGCCATCCTTTATATGTTGCACTGTCAATGCATGTGGTGGTCACAGAGTAATAACTTCATCATGAGACAATAATCCATCAACAAAATTAATTTATTAATGAAGGAAAATGCAGTTGAAAATGTGATGTCATGGTTTTTAATGTTTTTAATAAACGAACATGAATAATGTGGCATGTCTAAGATTAGCTTAGTTAGGACATGTTTAATTTGATTTGTGAAAAGTTAAGATATTTAAAGATTGGGTTGCATTTGAACAATGTGCCACACAATGACATCATCTTTGGGCTGACTGCAAAAAGCTCATTTTATTGGGATTGCACGATGATTTTATATGTTCTTCAGCACTTCCAAGATTCATTAAACAATTATTTGGGACTAAAATCTAGACTAAATAATTATTTATTCTCAAATAATAATAAATGTATTTTACCCCAAAGGATATTCTGGAAATATCTCTTTCATAGTGGCCATGCCAATGTGATTGTTGTATTAAAAGTCGAGATGTAATAATGTACAATTATATTTCATCTGATGTGATTTGGACGATGTTCTTGCTTATAGGATATCAAATCTATTGAAATAAATTTATGACTGAAAAAACTTCGAAATGAACATGTTCAAGAATATTTATCAGTGAAATTTGGAAGACAAAATAAATTATATAAATAAATCAGACCACAATGAGATTAGAGTTTATATTAAGCTATATTTATAGCTGTGCGGACATAGTCACCTTAGCTTGTGCAGTGAGAGAGCACATTTTCTGTGTAATTCTGTCAATCCGTCAACTTTTATTTTTCCTGAAACTACTGGATAGAGTTCTTAGCTATTTACAGGTAAGATGCATTTCCAGGGGACCAATTCTATATATTTACCAGGAGTCTGATTTTTTCTTGAATTTGAAATAATTTATAAGAATTTAAGGCACTTTCTGGTCACCTGAACAAATATTTCATCACCATTCTTTTCACCCTAAATCTGAAAAATGTTTGGTAGTTCGAACCACATTTTTGTACTCGCTAAATGAGGTCAAATATATTAGAAATATAATATATTAGAATTATAGTAAAGAATACTAAACCCAGCAGATTTTCAATTATGTTTATTGTTATTAATATTTAAATCAAAATATCATATCTCGTTCCAGATGTACAATATATTTTTATATAAAATATAAATTGATATTTCACCTGTAAATAATATATTCTAATCGTGGAATGGAATGTACGCCCAAGTACATTATATTCTTTCATAAGATAAAAGAGAACACCTTAAAATTACTTTCTTAACCTTGTAAAATATAAATAAGTATAAATCTATATAAATTAAAACCCTTTTTTTAAAGAATATTATTAAACCAAACATGAATAATAATCATTGTAATAATTAACATTTTTATTAATCTTCATTTTAAATATTGTCATGTTCATAGAAAAAGAAATTAAAAGCAGTTTTTAGGATGGCAATAAATAAAAAACATGACATGTTTTCCCAAAGAGAATATACCTGACAAGGGAGCAGAGCAGAGACATTTAAAACATGTTTAAATATTTCTGACTGGAGTAAGGAACAGTCTAGGGGGATTAAATGTTAGAGAAAAAATTCATCACAATCTCTTTGGGCCTAATACTTAGGAATGTAAATGCATTTCATTGGAAAGGAGAGGCAAGAACAGTTACCGGTAGTAAGTCTGTGTGTATGTGTTTCTACATCCTGGTCCTTATATTAGACCTCTTAACTTGCCTGACAATGTAGCTCTATTAATTAATAAGAAAAAAAGCCTAAAAACTATAAAATATATAATGTAAATCTTAAATAATTAAATAGATGCTCACAGCCGAGACTGAAAAGAAAAGTAGTTTAAAAGCTTTGTTCCACTTTCAATTCTGAAAGTAATGCATCCAATCATTCCAAATACTTAAAGCATTCATGAAATGAGGTTTTAAAGCACTTTTTCCTTGCGTAATATAAACACATAATATAAGTGCTCTGCTAAAATTCAAATCGTTCATTTGACACTTTGTCAACATACTTTGTTTATCTGACCAGTCATCTAGTGCAAAAACTTGCTCAGTAACATTTTACTAAGAATGGGGCACCTTCAGATTGGGAAAGTGGAGTGATTTGGCTTCCTGAGCCCTGTTTGCCCATTAATGTTTGCCCAAAGGTACAGGCCTAACACCCTGAGAAACCACAATAGAGGTCACATACTTGTGTGCATGTGACCACCTGGTGGTCAAATTAGTACAGCCAATTCTTGGTACTTGCAGCAAAACACAATAACCATGGCCAGTGTATTTTGGTTGATTTTAGTGAGATAGCTTGCTTGTATCACAGTTTCATGGCCACATATCATTTAAGCATACCCCAAACCTCTGTAAAATTGCCTGTAACCTGTGATTTCACGAATGCTTTAAAACACTAACCCACATTATTCCTGAAGCATTGGAGTTATATTTTAAAAATATGATCCAAAACTTCATTGCAATTTATAGCTTCAAAGTAGATTGTATGATAAGCTAAACCTTTGGCGTGAAGTACACTTTGGCTTTGTATAACCATGATAATACTGGTTGATGGCACTTTTCAACATTTAATATCATATTATTAATATCTTATATACAATGTATATCCTTATTTGAGTTTCCTACAAATGACAGTTGAACCACAATCCCCAATAGATAATTTTCATACCAATTTTTTTCCTCCAAAGGTTTTTCCCATTAAGAATTAAATGAATTGAATTCATTTACAAAACTACAGTGTCAAGGGAGTCTTAAATATCAAGAGGGTGAGTTTCATATTGTCTGTTGTCCATTTTACAGATCTAGCTTTATGAAAGTTGATGTCACCAGAAAATTATTGTTTTGGTGGGACGTGTTTCTGAAAAAATAAAATAAAATGAACACAACAAAACTAAATATTGTGTGATTATTGCTATTGGATCTTAAATAAATAAATAATAAAGGGTTAAACAAAATTAATACAAAATAATATCTTTATCAAATAAAATCTGTTATAACTTTATATAATGCATTAATTTTATTTCAAATATATTTTTACTTTTGGCTAATATTTTGCTATATTTGTTTCATTTATAATTAATAATTGTTAAAAGAACAAAAGAAAGTGGAGAGAAACCCAAAGAATATGACGAGAGGAGGAAGTTCAACATAACAAAATATCTATAAATATATTAAGATGAGCTTATCCCCTCCATTTATGCAGAATTATGAATATAAAAGGATATCAGAATAAAATATGGAAGTTAGTGAAGTGAGATTAATGAAAAGAGAGGATTTTTTTAAATAATGACTAAATGAAAGATTTGAGAAAAAATATTATTAAAATACTACCATATTCAAACTGTTTCATCAAATTTAATCAGGAATAATACAGAAATGAGAATGTCAAATTTATATTTTTGTTATATAAAATCAACTAATATGGCAGAAGAAATTGAGTTGAAATTTGAGTTTTGTTTTATGTGTCACACCTCTGGTTGGTCATAATGCCTTGGTTGTAGTTCACACCTCGTGTTGATCTGGGGAAACATCTACATAGTTAGCTGTGGAGCCTTCCTCCAAAATGGTTGCTGCCACATAGTTGACAACCAACCTGCAATATCAATGGTTATGCATCTAAGTTGAGAGCTGTGCACAGTGAGAAAGATCTTGGCCATGGAATGAGTAAATGACAGCAAAACAAAGTTTGTTAGTTTTTCATTAGAATTACAAAAATATCAATCTGAGACCCCAGACCCCTCAGCTTATAGCAAAAGTGATAGTAGTAGAAATTTTTGGGCTGTAATGTCAAGTGCAATGAAAAGCACATCATTTCAAGATCCTAGTATGATCCATCCACTGTTTAAGTTACATTAACCAAACATTATTTGTTTTCAAGTTATCACATTCAGAAAAAAACATGGATACCAAGACAGCAGGTTCCAAAAGTAATCTGTCAGCAAAAATGATGAGAGGTAAAAACAAAGTACTGAGGAGTTCCTATGCCTTCATATTATTTTTTGATTTTCATATATTATTTGATTGAAGATGAATATTTGATCAGATTCTATTATATTTCACCATGATTAAAATGTCTTTTATACCATTAGTATGAGTGGATACACCACAAAATTGCTGCTCTGAAGGATGTGACCTTAGACGACCTTGAAAGATTCAAACATAACACTCACCAGAACACATGTTCTGCTGTTGGGGTGAAGTCAAATACAAATAAGGATATCACGGCAGTGCATGTCTGCAAAATATAATGAGTGTCTGTACTTAATATCAAGATATTGTTTTCGGTTAAATATTTCTGCATTTTAAGAGATAATTTACTTTTCTCATGATTCCCTGTTGGAGTTGTTAATGTTCGATCAAAATAAAAGGCTTGTTGAATTTGGACACCAATATACTCCAGAAGTTCTAGTGAGATAAATTAGGCCAGGGAAAAGAATATTAGAATAATAATAAATATAGAATTTTTTAAAGGAATAGGTAGGTTAGTTTTTTTATTTTATTTGAATGAAAGTCATACAAATCACCACTATATGCTTCATTTATTCAGTGATAGCATTTTTGTGAAGCTCCTACATCTCTATATATTTTTTTGTGTTAGTGCCAAGAATTAAATTTTTGCCCTCAAAACAGGGGCATTTTGCTATGGTGTGAATGCACGAAAACCTTAATCTCAGCTAAAATCACCTTTGCACTTAATGTAAGTTGGCCTAATAATGGAGTTCCAAGATGGCCTTCCTTGACCTTGACCCCTGTCACCGAAAGGAACGCTCCAAGAATGCCGCTGGCAACACATCCCATGTAGAATTTGTAAAAGTACAGGAATGGGTATTCTTTTGCTGCTATAAGATCACCTGAATGGACACCAAAAAAAAAAAAATTTCAAAAGCATCAATAACTGATACTCTATATCACCCCAATATATATCCCCTGATGCTTTCTACATCTGTATTATCTCATATAGTGGAATTTTCAATCAAATTAAACATACATGTTTACATGTATATGCACACAAATGTCAAGATTATGAAAAATTTAACGTCAGTGTGGAATAATATTATTCACACTTGCCTCATGCAATTAATGGAACATTATTTGGTTAAATGTGCAGTACTTACCCAATAAGTATGTAAATGGCACCAATATAACACAGCTGAATATGCAGTTCATATACAAACGATCAACGTTCCTACAATAATAAAGATATTATATGATTGAAATTGCGGGTCAGATATTGCAGATCACTTGGCTTATAGCAAAAGTGGAAAGAGTAGAAATTTTGGGCTGTCGTACGTCAATGGTTTAAGTTTGGTAATGCTATCTGAATTTGTTGTCAACATACTGTGTCGCAATATTTTCAGAGGTCACATGACCTTAGAGTGGAGGTCATAGTCACCAACAAGAGCATTAATTTGAGACATTGATAACTTGCGTTCATGGTTTAAGTTTGGTAATGTTATCTTAATATTTTGTCAACACACTTTTCAGAGATTTTATCACATTTGATAATGCCATTTTGTATTCATTTACCAAGATTTCCTGCGATCGGGTCACATGACCTACAAATCAAGGTCAAGGTCACTAATAAACAGATCATCTCAAGATATTGATAAGATGTATCTATGGTTTAAGTTTGGTGACACTATCTTTATATGTGGTCTACACAAGATTTTCAGATTGGGTTCCATGGCCTTGAAATGTAGGTCAAGGTCACCATCAAGGTCATCATTTCAAAATATTGATCAGATGCATCATTGGTCTATGTTTGGTAATGTTATCTATATTTGTTGTTATGGTTGCCACATGGATCAGAATCTAAAATTCCCTGACTTTTATTGATATTTTCCTGACCAAATTTCATTTTTCACTGGCCAATTCCAAAACATTGAAATCAAATTTATTTTGTTGGCTTTCATATTCTGGATTATCTGGGGCTTTTGTCTACCTAATATTTCTATTATTATTTTGTCCTCTTTTTTTTCATTTTTCCCTGACATTTCCTTAACATGTGGTAACCCTGCTATAATTGAATAACAAGAGAATTGAATGAAAAAATGAAAATACTCACATTATTGTTAAGGAACATCCTTTTAATCTTTCATAAAAGAAATAACATCCTGATGCAATAATATGTATGCCCATCCAGTAATAACTTTTGAGATTTACCTGAGAGTAAATAAAACATAAATATGTAAATGTAGAACAAATATGTAGAAAATCAGGTACAAGGGTCAAAAGAACAAAGAGGTCAAATGAAAAAAAGTACATGAAGTACGACGAAGTTGATTCTATCTGGTTATCAAGTTTGCAGTTTGCCAATAAAAAAACATTATTAATATATGTATGAATTATATTTGCCAAAGTGGGGGCCCTTATCCTACCAATTGCACTTGTTGCAAATTTTCACATATTAAAATCATATGGCAAACAGACAGCCAATAAAATAATAAATCATTGAAATGCAATGACAATTCAATCAAATAAGGGCACCATTATTGACTCCTGATTGATGACCCATGATTTTTTTGTTTAAACCAAGCTGAAATATTACAGTTGAACAGGCAAGGATTCTCAAGATGGGTGTTTGTGGTTTCTGTCAATTCCATTCTGGAGGTGCAGTATCAAAACCCCTCATTAGTTTGATTCGTTATTTTTATTTTTTTGTAACACGGATGGTTCCCTTTTTGACAATCATTGCCTGTCGGCAATGATTGTCAAAAAGGGAACTATTTGTGTTATTCTGTGATCGGTATGATCATGGGAAATGCGTTGTCATTTCCTGTGGGTTGTAATTCGTGTTTTTCTGTGGGCAATATGGTTCAAGCAACTGACGCCACTGTGGAGTGTTCATCGTGTGCATGCACTATAGACTGGTCTCCTGCCGAGTGTCAAGAACATCGTGTGGATACACAGAGGGTGGCACCAGTCTACATGCGCTAGCGTATGAATACGTTCATATAACAAGTAAACAAAGATAAAGAAGTGCATGATGACAAAAAGTGGAAGACGGCAATATTGTCATCGCCCATCGATGTGCGAAATTATCAGTTCACATTGCTTAGTAATGTTATCATGACATTCTGATCGATAATATGCGTTCCTATAACTTGTAAACAAAGATTACGAAGTGAGTGATGACAAAATGCTCATCTACAAGTTTACTGGCTCGGCAAAGCCAATAGGCATCCCGCCAAAATGACAACATCGTCATTTGTTGTAATTTTTGTTTTGTTTGTTGTAATTTTTGTTTTGTTTGTTGTAATTTTTCTTCTGTTTGTTGTCAATTTTGGTTTGTTATTTTTTTTCTCATCCGTGTTACATGTGGATCACCACTTTTTCTTGTTCAGAAATAAGGACACTTTGCTTAATGTCTATCTGAAACGTTAAATATATCTTCATTGTTTGTTATGAAGCACATACTTACAGATGGGTCTGATGTATAAATAAAGATGACGGATGTTGCCAGGATTCCCAGCATGCACCACTGCTTCTTGCCCAGCACCTGTGAGATACATATTCAAGAGAGATTTCTTTTACAACAGAAACTAGATACCTTGTGACATTCATCACAATAGGTACTGTAATAATCTGTGGTGTCAACAATAATGGCTAAATACCAAATATATTACAATGGTTGATATCTGACCAAAGGACATAGGTCTTTTCCTGTGTTGCAGGCTGTTAAGGGCATTTACACTCTGCTCTCTGATCTAATTCATAGACCCTGTTGAGTACCAAGACCCCAGTACCATAATAATACTGACTTGTTAAAAACAATGTTATTCACACACTCATGACATACACTTTTCATAAAAGTATCAAAGCTATTTTTGACAATGAAACTTTGCATTAAAATATTTATGTGAATATTTTTAAATTAAATAAATAGGTTTTATTCTTCCGCCTTGTTTCAGATACTTGTGACAACTTTAAGAGATTTTTTATGCTTTTCTTCCAGACTGATGAGATTTAACATTTTTGAGTGTACCAAGATATACAGCACCACCTGTATTTCAACCTTTCATAAACAAGTTATTCTGAAAGACTTAGATGGTACAGTTTTTTTTTTAAATAATCATTAAAACATATTAATTAAACTAAAACATTTGTGAAATGGTCAATTAAAATCTATAACAAAATTGAAAAAAATAATTGGATTTCAACATTTGCCAGGAATTCAACATTTTGAAAATAACAAATTATTAACAACCCATCAAATTGCAGCCTGCAATCAACCAATCACAGTGAAGATCACAGCAAATTATTTGGGAATCCTTGTGTCCAATTTTGGGAGATACCCGATGATTGACATCACGTTTTAAAACATTTTGTCATTATGAGCTCAGATTTTTTTTTTAAATTAAGTTTGTCCACGAAGCTTGCTAAGATTAATAGATCTTTACCTCCTTCACTACTAAGATATATCTGGGAGCAATAATAATTTATTATTGCTTTCAGGATATATATTCACATACACACACACACATACACACACATATTTTATTTTTTAATCTAGTCTGTCCACTAAGCATGCCAAGATAAAAGGAATTTTACCTCCTTGACTACTAAGATATCGTGTAGTAGAGGTACTCTATACAGCTGCGACTGATGCTCGCTAGATTCACCGGATGATTGGCGACGTATCCGGGCCGGCGAGGGCAAAATCTCTGCTACTGCATTGGACTGGACGGCCAAGTTTGTGATAGAGGACAGGATGACAAGTATGTTGTGGAATGCAACAAATACTGGTATTGGCTGCAAATGATAAGCACACAAATATCTCAAGAGCCCAAGATTAATTGCAAAGTGTGCACTCCATTATACCGTGAGATACCGTTTCGTAATCGCTCATGCATTGTTAAAAATGTACTCCTTGAAATTGTTGATTTTTAAAGGCAAGTGTTTATATGTCTCATGAGTATCTGGTCAAGCCATTTACAGGAGATATTAAACACCATAAAGAATGCTTATTTAATAAAAAACTCAAATGTACATTCAATCAGGTTACTTGAGTGTAACTGGCACTAGTTTTGACTTTATTTGATAGGGAAAATAGTGTTTCTAAAAAGTACAATGTCTTCAAAGTAAGTTAGTTGATCTTACCATTTGTGCCAGAGCAACTGAACCTGAGTAGATTATGATCACATGAAATATCATGGCAGGCAACCACTGGATCCATGACGATCTGCAAACAATGAACATAGGATATGAGACAGCACAAGTTATTTCTTAATACATTGACATGGGTCATTGCATCCAATAGATGCTCACTGCATTGCTTCTTTTTGCCTCACATAAAGTTTGCTACGTTTGATGAAGAGTTTTCAATAAGTTAAGCCATTAAATATAAATCTCACAATTTGTAGACATTTTGCTAGGAATTTATAATGATTTTATGCTTGTTATGTCCAACCATTCACAAAAAGATGTGACATTTTAATTTTAATGGAAAAGCATACTCGTGTAGTATATTTTGAAAACAAAGAGGTGATAAAGACTTGATTATTCAAAGGCAAATGGCTGTGCTGATTAGAGCTGTGCTCATCATTGCTTTTTTTGTTGTAATGCTTGCAAATTTTTTCAGGCATCTGGAAATGCCTGCAAATTGCTTCATAAAAGATTACTAAAACTTCATAAAGATTACTAAACCTTCATAAAAGATTACTAAACTAATAGCTAAGACCTCTGACCAGAACTTTCTGAGAAGATCAAAGCTGACGGACAGACAGAATGACATAAAATGTCTACCCCCGTTGCTAAAAATGAACACTTGGTCAATAAGGGTGAATGATTTAAAGTATATTTCAGATAACACAGTAATAATTTACCTGTTGAGGTTCATAATTGATGGACGTGGAGTGAGATAGCCACTTACAGACATGCCTTGTAGCACTAAAACACCAACCAGCATCTGCCATCTACAACAAAATCTACTAGATTAAATCAAGGTCTGAACGGCCAGGAATTTTATGTCAATGTTTGTTTTGTGAGAATTCCTTTGCTTGCACCCCAGTCACATTTGCACCAATTTCAGTTAAAATGCCCGGCAATGGTTATTTTTACAAAATTGGAATGCAAAACAGGATGTCGTGAGGGTACCGGGAGATCATAGACCACATTTGGGTAATTTTAAGATGTTGTACAGTCACCAGAAACTTTTAACTTCAAGATAAAAGTTGCCAGCGTTTCCACGATGTCTTCTCACCAAACATCATCGGAAAGTACATGGCAGTCTCCCATGTATGTCCTGCAGGCATATGTTAAGATTATCATTGGGCAGACAGTAGCATCATATAGTGAATATAGATATAGATTTTTTTTATCTTATGTGTTCACAGGCCATCATCAGATGTTCCTAAGGGCTCCCTACGATATCATATAGATGCCTTTAGGATGTATTTTAGACCTCAAATGATATAAATGCAGACATCTTTATGATATCCTACACACGTCTGACAAATGAGACATGTTTAGGATATCATACAGATGTCTGTGGCATCTAATCTGGTACATGCCGTGTGGCACCAATGTATAATGTGACCACAGCTACGGCATTTATCTGATTATCGCTGATAACTCCCCAGCGCCTGGGACCCTGTGAGGTCGGCTGATGTTTACCTCCCAGCCAGGGCACGGCGCAAATGTGATTGAGGCATTAGTGTGAAAAGTAATTAATAATTCCTGAATCAGTTTCTTCCCTTATTGTTGATAACATTTGAATAGTGTTGATCACATTTGGATAAATGTCTCATCAAGAAGTAATTTAAAAGAATATGTCATAAAAAGAACTTGATTTGTGTGAATATTAATTTTTACTTTTGTTTCTTTCAATGTAGATAATTACATTTTAATAAAGGTTCCATTGGAAATTCTTGTGAAAAATCAGTCATAAAAGAAAGTGATAGTTAAAATAAGGAAACTTTCAGGTAAGTTAAAATAAGGAAACTTTCAGGTAAGCATGGTAAGAGACATGTGCTATTTATAAAACCTCTAAATGTTAAAATGTGAAACCAAAGTAAACACAGACATAATTTTTTGAAAATCTTGGAACATGAAAATGACTTCAAACAACATATCCTTTGATCATATAAAATATTAACTTACCCTTGGAATATTGTAGGATATGTGAACTTCAATACAGATAAAACATACTGAAAAGAAAAACCTATATTCATAAACATGATAGATGGAATCAAATAGCTGATATAAGTTTTGTTCAATTCACACAATTGGTGTCATATTTAACATCAGGCATTGTAAGATGATATGATGAAGTTTCTCACCTTATTGACGAAAGTAGTTGAGACGTGAAGAAGAGCAAATAGTGTTGTAATGAGTGGAGGGAGGGAGGGGACAGGATGCAGCGTCTCACCTTCCATCTGTCTCCTACTATCTCCTCATCTCTAAAAAAAAGCAAATTATTAACTTCTAATCTACCTTTAAATTTGTTAAACTGTTGTTCAATTGCAAATAAAAAATATGTTTAAACTTAACATGGAATTTTCTCTGTAAATGTTGTTCATCATGAATGTATAATTGGACTACATGTATATTGCATATATATTCTGGGATATACAATCTTAGAATATATGCTGGGATTATAAGCATGAGAGTGTATGTTTCAATAATAATACTATGACCACTATCAATACCTCACAAGATTATTGCCACTATACATACCGGTACATCTGGTTCACTAACTAATCATGGCAGTCGAGAAAATGGTAGGATTGAAAGGCATTTTTTTGTTGTCACAAATCAAAGACTAACTAACAAATGGTAACAAGGAAAAAGCGATTAATACTTGTCTACATTCTAGCATCACAAAACTTAACATAAGTCAGAATATGTTTCTAATTCAGCCTTCTTAATTGTAACCTTTTCTAATCCATTTAAAAATAACTGATGGCCACTTACATATAATTTTACATGCATGTCTGTGTAGTATACAACTTATGGACAATTCCAATCTAAAAAGTGTAACTTTCATTCAAATCATTAAGAAATGAATATTCCATTCACAATATTTTTTCTTTGTTTACTCAGCAAAGCCATCACAAAGCATCCCAGCTGAAATGATCAAGTCACAAAATTCAGACTGAATTAGCAAGTTGCTTATGTGTACATCTCAAGCTATAAGATTACTCTGGGATTACAATTCTCATCCCATTCAACAAAATTAAAAAACAACAACAAACATTATGATGGTACAGGAGTTATAGTCAGCAGTTGGTCAGTATGGTACTGAAGACATAGAACTTGGAAGTACATTGAGTGCACACTATTGGAGCCGACAGTTTCCACTAAAATCTCTCACTAAACTGCCAGATCCGCCGGGCTATACCTTCAGGCGGACCAGCGAACTAGGTGGTGGATGGACTCGCTGCTGACACAAGATTGGTCCAGCGGAAAGTGCCACTTTGCACACGATTGTTTATAGGTGGGTAGGTCGGCATATTACGCCACCCTGCGCCGGCGGGTTCCAATCATGGGCCTGGCTTGTTTTGCACCAAAATAGGAATACTACCAGGCGTATTACCACGTGACAGGGTATACTGTCACATGATTAGGGACAGGTAAGTCACATGATCGGGATCCCGATACGCCCGCCCAGCTTGGCATAGGGACGATAGGGTGGCCTGGCAGGAGAATTTTGGATGTGCACGCAACAGCCCAAAAACAAAACGAATGCCAATAGTTCTCCCTAAACTGGAACATTTATTATCGGGCATACCATATGCACAAAACGAGCCAGGCCGTGTGGGTGTACCCTGATTCCTGTGTAGCGAGAAATAAGAATGCAGAATGTATTTTATTATTTGACATCTACATGTCTATCGGCATGCCAAGTTTTGGGATCTTCTTTAATGTTTTTGAAAGTCTGTTGTACATCTCTGTACCTGTTTATTTTAAATGTTCAAAAATGTAATTACCTGAATTTGGTCAGTCAAACGTGGCACTTTCAGCTTTCAAACTCATTTCTGACAACTTGGAGAGACTACTGTGCTCCGCTCATGAACGGATCTGAGATTCAGCTAACGATGCTTCCGTTCACAAAAAAACTTCCGGTCTTGTGATGCAGTTGTGAGGTAAATGATTATGTAAATAACACTATAAAGAACAAGTAATGTAGTTTACTGCGATTTTCAAGTGACTCTGATGAAGATTTTGATTGGAATCAATATGTCAGTTGTAATTTGTTTTATTCTGTTTTTATTTACCGATGATCTCACAGTTTTGAAGTGAATTTGTCAAACTTTATTTGTACTTGTCACACTTTTCTCAAAATCAGCTAAGAGCAATTATAAATTTCTATTAAAGAATGTACAGTTTTTGTAGGGACACTTCGACCATGTACATTTAAATTTCACAGCCATTTACATATATCTAATCTATCCACTACAATGAATATTTTGAATTACTCAGATATGAACTCAGATATGAACTCCCAGAAATGAACTTTGGTCAAGTTTACATGAGCAGAGTGGGTAGGGAGGGGTGTTAAGTTTAGCTTATGCCGTTATGTAAATATTTTGAGGGTCAAATGGCCTTGTTGTCGCAGATTTTTTGAGCCATTATATATGAAGTGTTATATATGAACAAGTGTTAAGGTTTTACTTCTATTTTTTCCTTGTTCAAATATTTGGGAAGATACTCTTCTCAGTCTGGCTCTAAAGGATAAAATATGTACAGGATTATGAATTATATTTTTAGCTTGAGAAGAACAGAGAATACGAATAATGAACTATAAACATGTAATATGAGGCCTTAGTAGGAATCTGTGCATGTGATGTAACTCTACAACACTGGGGACATACATTCTGTCCGGCGCTCTTATTAATGCTTATCATGTATACATGAGTATTACAGCCAACGACAACAGAGCTGTGGATGACAACAGAGTTGCTTTTCAGTTTGTCAATTGATTGGCGATGTTCATCACACCATTTGACATTGTTGGCACATGTATGTGTCAGAGAATGACCTGATTTGAATATTCTCGAGAGTACAGATGTATTTTAAAGGCTTTGAAAATGAAACCACAGCTCTGTTGTTGTCCGCAGGTCAGTTGTCGTCAGCTGTAATGACGAGCTCAGATTTGGGACTGAAGTTCAGTAAAAAAAATGTAATATTTAAACCAAAATTTGCTCCTCCGTTGTTTGATTTTGATTAATCAAAGTTAAAATGTTCTATTTGATTTTTGTTGTAGATTACAGTGTGCTCAGCTGAAAAATAAAACTTGCTTTGAAAATGGAAGGCCTGAAGTGTCTATTTCTGTTCACCTGTTTCCTCCTTACAAAGTCCCAAGACCAATACGTGCTGGACACATCTCCGGGCTTGGGGCGCAGATTTGATGGTCTTGGGGCTATTAGTGGAGGTGGCGCAACATCTAAGCTGCTCCAAAACTACCCAGAACAACAGAAGGGGGAAATTCTCGACTTTTTATTCAAGCCCAATTTCGGAGCTTCTTTGCAGATCTTTAAGGTTGAGATTGGAGGAGATGTACAAAGTACTGAGGTGCGTGTCACATTCGCATGAAAATATTTTAAAGACCAGGAATTATTTCTGAAGACAGCAAGTTGATATTCAAGCAGAGTAAAAATAACATTTATCTAGCTTACCCAATAGATTTTGGCTTAGACTGTTGAGTAGTTCACAGCAACCAAGTCTTCATTGTATCTTAAATGTGGATTTATTTTCATACAAAAGACATTTTATTTATAGATATTTGTAGAGTTTTTAAGTTACTCACACACTCCCTCAAATTCTACTGAAGAAAAATTAATTTTATTTCATAATATGAATTTTTTTGTGAGAAAAGGATTTTTGTTAAAGATTAAGGATTCCAAAGTAAATTGAGAATTTCTATAAAACTAAGATTTGTGTTGTTGTTTTACAGGGTACAGAATGTTCGCACATGCACGAAAGCTGGGATGAGGATTACACGCGAGGATATGAGTGGATGATGATGGTCGAGGCCAAGAAACGTAATCCAAATATCAAACTTTACGGTCTTCCCTGGGGCTTTCCAGGGTGGCTGGGAAACGATGGTTTATGGCCGTACGGAAATCCCTCCAGGCTTGCAACATACATTGTGAACTGGGTGCAAGGAGCTAAAACACATTACAATCTGACTATAGATTACCTAGGCATATGGAACGAAAAGCCATATGATGTGACATATGTCAAAACCTTACGCAAGACACTCAACACACGGGGATTTAGCAACGTCCAACTTGTAGTGGGAGACCTAGAAACCCCGTCAGCCTGGGAGGTGATTGACGAGATCGCAAAGGATCCTGAATTTAACAAGACAGTAGATTTTGTCGGGATTCATTATCCTGGAACTTATACACCCGACAAAGCCCAGGTCAGTGGGAAGCCTCTCTGGTCATCGGAGGACTACAGCGCAACAGCGGACGACAGTGGCGCCGCCTGCCTCGGACGCATTATAAACCAAAATTATTTAACAGGCTACATGACAAGTACTATCGTATGGAATATTCTGGCTGCTTATTATGATAATCTGCCGATAAGCAGGCACAGCTTGATGGTATCGACAGAGCCGTGGTCTGGCCACTACGAGGTGACGGGGCCGTTATGGGCAGCTGCACACACCACTCAGTTCACGCAGATCGGCTGGACCTATCTCAAACATGGATATGGTGTGGAAATGCTTTGGAAACATGGCTCCCTTGTCACGTTAGCTAGTCCAGATCAAAAGGACTTTACTATTGTGATAGAAACAATGGATCCCTCAACCACTGATGCTTGTCTGAGAACCCAAGACTCTTATACAACACAGCCCCAAAATGTAACCTTAGTTCTAAAGGGGGCTACAGCAGCCATAAAGGAAGTTAATGTATGGTATACAAAGCTTGGAAGTGGTGGAAATCCATCCATTTATTTTGATCATAAGGGATCTATAAAAATTGTAGGTGGAAAAATAAATCTACAACTTGGGATAAATGAGATTTACACCCTTACGACCTTGACCTCTGGGTTCAAAGGTACCCACGGCAACCCACCCGTGAGCAAGCCATTTCCTTTGCCCTATACTGATGCCTTTGATATATATCCTATTGGGAGTGAAGCTTATAACTTTGCACAGCAAATTGGAGCATTTGAGGTGCGTTATTACAGTGACAGGAACTATCGGTATTCAAAAAAATCGCCCGAGAAAGTCCTGACGCAAGTTGTACAAACTCCGCCGATACATTGGTGTCCAGAATCACAGACTCAGCCAATCACTGTTATGGGAGATTTCAACTGGTCCAATATCTCTGTCAGTGTTGACGTGATATTCCCAGCTGAAAATGCAACAAAGGGTATTTTTGTGGGTGTCCACATAAACCAGGGGGGTTGTTATACATTTGAAGCAAAGGGCGTTTATGTTTTCTTATTAATGTACAGTCAGAGTTTGGTCGTTTCTAACGATCTCTCACGTACTGAAGTTGTATACACAATCCCGATTAAATTAAAACCACAAGAATGGTATGGGGTAAAAGTCATGACCCAAGGAAGTCATCTTAAAATTGATATAAATGACAAGACAATTTTTGACAATGCCTTTAAGATGGCTACTCCTAATGGGTTTGTTGGATTTGGAACAGATAATTTTGGTTTAGCTCATTTTGACAATTTTGTAGTCAAAGGAGTCTAGTATCCAACTTTCATGGGCAAAGTATTTATGGTTTTAGCATCTGCTATACGTATTTTAATATCATGATCAGATCACCAAAAAGCTAAATATTTTGCAAGCAGGCAATTTTCTCTGTTGAACTCAAGAAAAGAATATCAGCCAGAAGGACTAAAAACTTAAATTTTACATCATTTTGATAAATAAAGGAATATATATATATATATATAAACTTTAATAGAATTGATTTGTAAAATGCCAAATGTATCTCAGGTAATCAATGACAAAGACAAACATAGGAGTTTGTCAGGATCAAAAGTTAACTCGGTAATACTGTAAGGTGCACTCAATTTATTTGACCCTTTTTAGTCTTGAGCATAGGAGCCCAAATAGTGGACCAACAGGCATGCATGGTCTTTTTATGGAGCTAGATTCAACTGACTGTGATGCTGTCGTGAAACAAGGAACTATGAGCAACTAGGAATTTTGCCCTTGAATCTTCAAATCTTCATCTATATTTTATCTTAAACAATAGATTTGGTCACACTTAGATAGGGCTATTTTTTATCTATATTATGCCACATTTAAGGTACGCATTACCGTCGTACGTTAGTCCCGAAAGAGATTTTCAGGCATTTCTTGACCAATTTTTGACCACCATGTTTTTAGTGCTTTCACAGCTTGGCTACCACGGTCGCAATACTAATGGACTTTTTAATCTCCCACGCTAGTCCCATACAAAAGACTTGTATCTCAAACTCCAGTATTTTCTCGCAAGGGAATAGTACATCATGTGTTACAAAGTACATGTAGTACCACAGACTCTGGGAAAGTTGTTGATATGAAGAGAATAGTTTGCCAGGCTGACATTAGAAACATATATCATGCCATTACAAGTGACCAAATATTTAAAGTTCAGCTTCAATCCTGTAGTCCATGCTTAGAAATTTTAACATTGAATATTCTACATTCCATTGTAGATCAGGAAAGGAACTGAAATATTTATATTTTAACTTAAATAATGTGATGTAATGAAAACAAAAGAAAGCTTATGTAAAAAAAATCTTATTTTTCCAATGAAATAAAACTGCTCATTGAATTTTTATGCATTTGCTTTGTATAATCTGGATTCCTTTATTTGATAATCAATGTGCTTTTATTATTTTGTTTGCTGCTTGGATATCTGTTAATGTGTGAAAAATAATAATTGCACAGAAAGGGAAACATGACATGCAGAACAATGCTGTAAAAATCTATTGACATAAAACATTTATAAACTGACACCAAAATGGGGTCAAAGGCATATTGATGTACTCCTTTTGAAGATTAAATGAGGATCTCTGAAGAATTAACCATAAAAAAGCATATAATATCCCCTTGAAACAAGTTTTTCCCAGATTGATTTTGCAGGCATTGAACCTTTGATGCAAATGAGTGTTTACAGCATGACCCACTTCCTTATCTGACCTGATAACAACTGACCTTGTTGAATAGTTTGGTTTCTATTATGAACAAATACACATTTAACTTTAGGGGAAACAGTGTCTTCCAAAATTCTTTTTTCCAAAAAAAATCTTGTCCCCCATTTGACAAAAATGACATTGTGCAAGATAATTGTATCAAAATAACCAGATTTCAGCTGTTAATGTGTCAAATGTCACTCGAGGGATCTTTTATTTGGTTATTAATTTGCTCTATACTATTTATCAAAATTGACAATTTTAGATTTGAAGTTGAAGTAAAAAAAAAATGAAAAAAGATGGGTTTTTAGGTTACATTTGGAGATTCGATAGAGTCAATTTTGACAATTTTTTTTAGGATAACTACACTACCAATCTGACTATAGCTAGAATGATGCTTTTTGCTTTAAATAGACTTTATTTTTTAAAAATCCTTACAACTCAAGTAAATTGTGTTTTTTTGTTGGTAAAATAATTCAAATATATGAACTTTTGATACCATTTGGTAATTTTCGACTCGAGTGTGAAGAAAGTTAAACAATTCAAAATATAGACCATTATTCAAAATTCCCTCTATCTAAACTAAACAGAACAATATTTGCATTGAATCTTTAAAGATTTATCAAGGAAATTTAAAAATATTCTCAATTTTGTCCCAAAAATCATGGAAAATCCTGAGAAAAATGACATTTGTGTTCTAAGAATATTGGATTTGTATTATTGGGCAGTGTTGATACCCAATGCAGCAAGTTATTGCTAATAATTTAGACATAAAAGAATACAAATTCAGATTATTATATGTAAAAAAATTACTCCATCTATTCTGAATCGATGATATATGACATGTTTATCTTGCTTTAGTCTTTAAAGTTTTGCACTTTTTCATTTATTGGAGGGACCATTGACATTATGATTTGGTGTATTGGCCAATTAACCCAAATGAAATAGTACTTTGTTTCAAGTAACCCAATCGATTCTCCCTCAATCCCTCCGACCCTAAGTATTTTTTTCTGTGTTCATAAATCTACCTTTTTGTTTTGGAGTTTTTTTACTCACTTGGATAATAAACATCTTGAGCTCAAAATGGAGACATAATCAGTTCTAATCTAATAAAAAAATGAAATCCTTACCTACCTACCCTCTTTTTTTACAGGCATATTACCCGAAACAAAGATATTACTTTATTTGGCCTTATCAATGAAATACTGATGTCATAGTTTTTGGCATCTTAGCAACAGGTAACAATTCAAAATATTGTTCATCCCTTTTCCCTCTAAAGTTAATTATCTTATTTGTCACCCAAGATGTCTCAAGATTGTTTTATGCAAATCAATCTCTTAGTTGACATGTACTCCGGTTGGAGAACTGCTTCCTGCATCAAACAGAATTATTTTTACAAGGTAAAATGTCCTAAAGTAATCATGCCTGACTGGTGTCCTCTCAAACAGAAATAAATAAAACAATGCCATTTACCAGTCTGGTACTTCTGGAACCTGTAATTTCAATTCACATGACTTGAATTTTGTTCAGATTAATGGTCGGACACTTGTGAAAATGGATTTGAAGGTTGTGTTCTCGGGTGGTACATGCATAATGACTATCGGTAGTGTGCCATATTTAGAGTAAAAGTGTTAATGTTTTACTGACTATGGTCCCCAAAATTTCATCACTTTCATTGCGCGTCCATTTTTTGTATCTGATTTATTTATGGGAAAGGGAATTTCAATTCCTTATTTTCACCGCAAACTACTTGGAAATATAAAAATTCAACTTGATTTAAGTCAATTATTTCCATTTCATTTACCACCATAAACAATACACACAGTCACTATTTTTGTTTAACAAAACTTTATTGATCTTTACATGTATATACATCTTTGAAATGCACAAAAAACACAAACAGAATTATTGTGCAATGTCCGTGGTTATATATCATAACCTGAATTGTCAGTATATAAAAAGTGTCTGTATTCACACAGCATTTAGACCATATATTATCTCCATAAAATGTACAGAGAATATATTTGATATAAATCTGTGTTTTATCAAAATATGATTTTTGGATGGATTTGATAGTGATAATGGCTGATAGAGAAGACTTTCCTTTGCACCTTTCTTACTTTTATAATTCACTGTCAAATTAATATGTGAAATGAAGATTTATGTCTGGCTAATTCAATTATTGAATTTTCATTTGCCTCTCCCTTGATCCATCTCAATCTGAAACTAGAATAAAATAAAAAATATTCTAATTCATGCCAAAAGAAAAAAAGATTTGTATTGGTTAAAAACATTTATTTTAAAATTTATTGAGCAGATAGATACGTTTAGCTTTCACAACAGCAGATTATATAATCTCACCTGCTTATTGTGACTTCTGGCGACCAACAAATTCATCCATGGAACTTGTTATACCAAAGAACTGAGCCAGGAGAAGTTGAATCTTAATTGGCATCACCCTGAAAAAATAAAATATTGATATATATCTTAGAACCTTTTAATTGAAACTAAAAATATTATTATTATTATTATTATTATTATTATTATTATTATTATTATTATTATTATTATTATTATTATTATTATTATTATTATTATTATTGTTATTGTTATTGTTGTTGTTGTCGTCGTCATCATTATCATCATTATCATTATCATTAATTACTAATGATTGCCCGTTATTATATTAGCAGGGCAACACCTTAACATTTCATATATTATTCATGCAGTAGAAAATCATACTTTTATTAAATTATACTTTTAAAAGAAATATCAAAATGATATAATCCCTGAAGCTCAACACCCCACCCTTCAAGTTGGGAGATGTGAAAAGGACAACAGATAAGCCCCCAGAAACAAAAATCACTGTCTTTTCAATATTTATTTTATATACCATGATTTTAGACTAATAACAATATGAACTGAAGTACCTATTAGACAGAGGTTTTTATTTATTAAGGTAAACAAGAGTTATACAATTTGAAGAGTTAATAATTTGAAGAGTTAATAATTTGAACAAGATAATAATTTAAACAAGAGTTATACAAGTTAATCATTTGAACACGATAATAATTTAACCGAGAGTTATACGCGTTAACCATTTGAAGATACCAGTATATACTGACCATTTGAGGGACATGAGGACGAGGATGACTCGGGGCATGATGAGCTGGTAGGAGTTAGTCAGGACGGCATCCATGATCCGGTCCACAGCATAGTCCGGCTCCAGGTTGGGCATCAGCCATGCAAACCTACAATCAAATCAAATCAAACCAAACCAAACCAAACCAAACCAAACCAAACCAAACCAAACCAAACCAAACCAAATCAAATCAAACCAAATCAAACCAAATTAAACCATATGAATACTAATCTACAACCATACACCCTTATATAACCTCAGACAATAAATATATATTGAGGTATTTGTATAGTTTGTAGAATGACCTTGGCACAAACATTAGACCTTATAATTGACTGATTTTGAGTCAGTCCCCTCCCTCATAGATGTACATGTAGTTCTATATATCTAGATTATTACCTTGGGTTATCTGCTACTGGTACCATACCTCTAAATACATATACCATCATAATTATAACCAAGTAATTGGCTGCGTGTACCCTGTCACAAACATTTATCATCACAAATAAAAAAAAACTGTATCAAATATAATATTCTGACCTGGCCTTAGATCCGGTGAACATGCCTGTGTTGATGTAGCCGGGACACACCACGGTCGTATGCACGCCAGTCTTACCCAGGGCGTACAGCTCATTGCGCAGGGATTCGTCAAATCCAACCGCGGCAAACTTGCTGGCACAGTAGTCACATAGACCATTGACTCCCACTAATCCTGCACTACTGGCAATGTTCACTACATGACCATGGTTGCGGGTTAACATCGATGGCAGGAAGGCTTTCACTGTCTGCAAATTTCAAATTATTTGGATTTTTTTTTCTTTTGGAGGGGGGGTACGGGGTGGAAGCAATGATAAAATGTAGATTTCTTAGCCATTTAAAATATTACATTCAGGTAGCTGTGTTTGAAACAATTATTTAATCTAATTGGAAAAAAATATAGGGCGTTATGGTTTCCACATCCTTTAAAAGATGTTTTGTAAAGTTAATGATGATATTTATAACATTTACCCAATAATGAGCACTGGTGTTAACATCCATGGTTTTCTGAATCAGTGTGTCAGGAGATTGCAGGAATTTCTTGCCGGTAACAATGCCAGCATTATTGACCAAAATATCCACATCTCCAACCTCAATCTTCACCTGCAATATATTGAAAAATTTCCATTGTTTTTTTTAACCAAGAAAAGAGAAATCTTAAATGTCCTGTATGTTTTGAATGATGGTATCTGCATCCTGGGGAGCTGGTAAATAAAAGTCATCATGTCCCCAACCTGCTGAGGACCTTGACCCCTATGACCTCAAAACTAGGTTAATTGACATGGCCCATCATTGTATATCTTGAGGTCTTCCTGACATGCATGTCTGGTGCCTCGTAAGTAGTATTAGTACATAACTAAATAAAATGTTATTGTGTCCATACACCATTTTTCATGATAGCAATGACCCCTGTGACCTAAAATCTAGGTCAATGTGAGCCATTGTTGAATTTGAGGTCTTCTAGACATATCTGGTGTTAACTTGTCACCTCAAACATAATTAAATCAAAAGAATTGACAAGTGTGTCCACAGATCATTCCTGAAAACATCACCATGTGACCTTGAAGTAATTTCACATCAGTTCATCTAAATGCCACTCATATGTTTCTATTATTAGGTGCCAAACACCATGTTTTGTGGTTTTGCTGAATGGCCCAAGGACATTGCTGTTAATTAAAGAGAAAATCCATTTTAAGTTATTTGACCTTGAAGTACATCAAGATCACACAGATGTGAAATAATCATATCTGCATAAAAGTATCAGGGATGAGGATTCTGCTTGGATTGTATTTGAGACTCTGCTGGGAGGTTTTCAAAAAATAATATTGTGACCTTGCAGGCCTTGACATAAAGAGAAAAATTTTGGTTGCCCAGTTGGGTCACCACTTCTCATGCTCTGGCAGGTCCTATTGTCCTTAGAAATTTCAAAGAGAAAAAATTTGGTTGCCTAATTGGGCCGCCAGAGCATGAGAAGTGGTGGCCCAACTGGGCAACCAAAATTTTTCTCTTTGAAGTTTCTAAGGATAAAAGGATGCTTGATACAATAAAGAGCATTGTATACAAGGCTGAGTCGTGACTAGTGGGGCTTACTTGTCCCAATCAAAACTTACAAGTAAATTGATCATAATATGAGATATATATTTCTTTCAAGGATTTGAATAAAAACAAAATAGTTTGGAACACTAAAAGCATTTTATGCCCAATTTCTTTAAAAGTGTCAACACAGTAGGTTTGGTGAATCATAACATGGAAATGGCCAAATTGATTAGACAGACAGTCGGACAGAGATCTAACCAGCGAGCCTATCTACAATACCCTCAGCTTGATTATATTTAGGACTGAGGATAAAAATAAACACATGTGATGTAAAATATCCATTAGCAAACAACAGTTCAAAATTTGATGACATATTCTTTTTTATAATTTTTTTAAACTTCAAAACAGTTGAATTTTATCAAATGGGCAAAATATTTACTTGCGCTGAACATTTTCAGACTGTCTGAGTAGATACTTGATCAGTCTCTATCTACATTTGTGATGATGAGATAAGATAAAAGATGGAATAACAGATATAACAAAAAAAAAACATTCTGAGTATGATTTTCAATCATTTTATAACCATCCTTCACAAAAAAGCCCTGCACTGAGTGATTACAGAAGAATTGTTATTTATATGTATCAGTTTACCATCTTATAAATTTTGTAATTGACGACAATTTTCAGGTGGAAATGAAGAAATAAAAGAAAGAAAAGATTTCACAGCATTATTTTGGTTTACATAGTTGGTAAATGTAAATAGCAAAGAGTAGTTGTTAAATTGTTGTATTTATTCATAAAACATCTGCATTACATGTTTTTCCCTTAAGCCAACATCACTGACAAAAAGAGGAAAGTCTCAGGAAGGGTACCAGTGGTAGATATTAAACATATGATCCTGTCAGTGACTGATATGGTCAAATATTAACTCCACATTTTGAAGATCTTGAATATTGTTTTGGAATAAATAATATACCAATCTGATTGATTGTTTTTTTTAAGAATGAGCATTGTTTGCAGTTAGGTTTTAAGGGTTGATGAGTTGTTACAACACCTTGGACAGGTACAGTCCCTGTTTATTTTTAAATGTGGATCCAGGCAAAATTGTGCATGAGCAATCTTGCCACCAGAAAAGGTCAAAGCATATCACCAGAGCTGTGAGACACATGCTAGTGCTGAAACATTTGGAACTATTGCATTGCACTGGATATATCTATACATGCTCAAGGTTGGCCTCATGAACAACTTACTCGAAGTTTAAAGTCTATGATAAAATCTTGAAATTGGATCCATGTTATAATTTTTTTGTCTGAACCAAAATAAAGTTGGAATATTAAGATATCATATTTGCTCTCTGCATAAAGTTGCTATTTTTTATATTTTCTATGTTGTTAAATTGAACATATTCAATCCTATATGTTCTGACATGCATATTACTCAAATATTAGCCCAATATGATGATTTTATTTTTGTTTACTGTATAAAGTCATTATTATTCATATCGTCTATGTTTGCAAAAATCAAATCAAAATAATTATATTCTTCTGATATGCAAATTGCTCAATAACAACTCCAATATAAAGATTTCATCTTTTTTTTTGGTATCAAGCCATTTCTATTATTTTATATTTTTCTGCATTTGCAATAGACAAACCAATTTTTAAAATTTCACCTTTTGCATGAAAATAACAGTTTTCCCAATCAGGATTCAAACCCTGGACCTTAAGCATAGAAGACAGATATATTCACCACTGAGCCATGTATCACCCTGTGTCAGTACTATAGAAAAACTTGGAATCACTGCCTTGTATGAAATTAGCACTATGTTCCATTTCTTTGCTAATGTGTCATTGCTCAAATTTAACCAAAATATTTTGATGCCATCTTTGTTTCCTGTATAAAGACATTTTATTTTATTTTTTTGTGTTTTCTCTATTTGCCAAAAAAAAAAAGAAAAAAGAAAAAAAACCATTAATATTTTATGTGTTCTGACTTTCATTTTGCTCGAAAAAGATCCCAACATGAAGATTTCACAAAGTCATTATTTTTATATAAAAAAAAATAAAATACTTGTTCCCACCAGGAATTGAACCCCAGACCTTTAGCATGGGAGACAGATGTCTTACCCACTGAGCCATGTTGAATATTATGATTTGGCCTTATCACTGGCAAATCACACAAATAGTCAATATCTTTATCACTTTATCAAGTTATTTTTCAAAGGGATATTCAGTAATTTCACACAACAGCCCAAGTTAAATTTATAGACTAAAATTTTCCAAAAAATATGTTTGTCTAAGATGATATCAATAGTAATGCAAATAGATAAAAAGAAACGGAAATCTGTAGTTCATCTTTTATTTAAATCTAACCATTTTCTAGTTGATCCTCTGAAGGTAGGTATATAAGGTTACCATGTAGTTATTTATATTGAATATGAGGTGTGTCATATAATGCACGGTGTATAATGTCCAGACACATTTTATATATTCAACTCAAACTCATAAAACAGAAAATTGTTATAAGCCAACGAAAGTCAGTTACCGGAGTGGTGCATATTTTTCTGGAGAAGTCAGATAGAAAATAGTCCGGTAAGATGTTAGTTTCATGGGGCTTAATGTGTTGATATGTACTCAATGAGTTCACTCATAACAGAAATCAAGATGGCCGAATGCTGGTTGAAAAAGTGCTTGATTTCTCTAAAGGGAAGTACACGTCATGGTCTGTCAATGTTGGTGTATTAAGATGTGTGTCTGTTATGACATATTTTTTCTCTTTTTTAATGTAAAGGTCTTTGTGTATGTATATATATATATATATATATATATATATATACTTTGGACTATATATGTATTACCTTATTTGCTGTTTCGTAGATCTTTTCTCTGTTGCTGAGATCCACTGTGTAGCTCTTGACCTTAGCCCCAGTTCGAGCTTGCCGGATCAATCTTGCAGTCTCCTCGTTGCCTTCAGTATTGATGTCCCATAAAATCATCTCACTCCCCAGCTCTGCGAACCTGATGGCCATCAACCGACCCATTCCACTCCCTGAAATGTTTCAATATTTTGGAATTTCATTGGCACGGTAACATAAAATGTCCCAAAGAAGCACTGTAACTTTTTGTGTCTCAGTGAATATACATAATTATTTTCATAATATCGCCAAAAATATGAACATCATTATTTAATTAAGGCCAGATTTCAAGTGTTCAGAATTTCGAACATATCTGATAATTTTCCAGTCAGAACCATTTATGTGTAATATGTTAAGTTAATCTGCAATAAATTTTGGTGTTATTCTTCGAGAGAAAAAATTATGTTTCAGGAGTTAACATTCTCATATGTAGCAAAATATGGTCATATAATGGCATTGCATTTCTCATGTTTCTGCTCAGAATGGCTTTCCATTGATGTGAGGGACAGACTGACAGACAGATAACTAAAATTGAGGCATTGTTCGAGTGGGCCATGCTGCCACCTGGTGTGTTAAAATCCGTTAGCATGGCTCATATCAGTAACAAATGTTGATTGTCACTTCGTTTTATTGCAATCAGTTTATTACAGCTTTAACTATAATTACTTTATTACACCTATATTTTATTTGGCTATTTTTATTTGCCACCGAAGCGTGCGACTTCGGGGTATCTATGAGAGGCAGGGTGATGTTGGCCACATCTTGGTTATGTACATCTGGTAGTATACAGAAAGGTAGTGGACATCATATCAGCTACCATGCCTACAAAACTATCCCAGCATGCACTGCACATGCCATTAGAAACACCTGGTGGATCACATATGATAAAACTCAAGCAGTGAGAATTTTAAGTTAATATCCATGCAGTGTCTAAGTTATTAACATTTTGTTTTTTGAAAAATATATCGATACTGACCTGATCCTGTGATGAGCACTTTTTCTCCTTTAACATTCTTGTGTCTTGCCTGAGATGGAACAAAAATCAAGACAACAGATTCAAGCCAATAGTAAATGGTCTGCAAGAGCACCCAGAGGAACTCTATGGCAACATGCACCATCTCGGCAACTTTTGATGGTCTTCTCGGTGAACAAAGCAGTCTTGTCAAGAATGGGCAGCTATCCAAAGGGCAAGAGGACAGTCCAATGACTGAGTCTAAAGGCGGGAGCAGCTATCGCCGAGTGATATGATATCTAGGTTATATAAACAGTACATGTCCAGCGTCTGGAGTCATCGCTTGACAGGTGGTGCCATCAAGTGAAAGAAGCGAACACTTCTGGCAAAGTCATTTCGCTGCTTTGACCTCGACTGCTGCATGTATACTGAGAGCAATAATAGTTATATTGCTCTCAGATGTATGCGAACACTTCTGGGAAAGTCATTATACATTTTGGCAAGGCCCTTATCGTCTGTCTTCCGGAGACAGAGAGAAAAAACAGATAGCTATAAACAAGCAATATCCAATCCTGCTGGATTGTACACTGACCTGCGATGCAAGATCTGATGTTGGTCAATTCTGATTGGATGATATTTTGGTGGGCAAGACGAATATTTATGACCCGGGAATCCAAATATCTAATGATATCAAATTCAGGGCAATATTGTATAATGGCGGTGGAGGTAGAGAGAAAATTGAACGACTAGCATAACTACCGATATTATGAAGAATACAAACTTACATGTGCATGATACTGATGATACGTCAACTTATTAATAAAAACCGATGTTTAACAAAGCTGAGAGCAAATTAAACTTATAATTGCTCTCAGTTTGTGGTTAAGGAATTTTCGAAATAGCTTTATTTTAGACAAAACAATTTTTGTATCTATTTTCATGCACGAGTGTTTTCATGATTGTATTTTGCAACCAATTTTGAAACCAATCTAGTACGGAAGCTGTTTCTCTATGCTAGAGAGCTGTAAATGAATGAAAACCATGAAATTTGTCGTATATTCTGTGTAGATCATTGAGCAGCATTCCTTTCCATTTATATATGTATATACATATATATTGTGTCGAACGACACAATGATCTTGCGCACATCATTAATTAAATACCCCAGACTCCTGGTGAAGACCCGGATCGGTCACTAATTTATTATAAAGTGCACTTGACAAATGATTATGATATTATGGAGAAACTGGTCCCCTAAAATATCCCTTTTATTTAAAAAAAAATCCTGCAATTGAATTGTTGCTATGGAAAGATAAGCAGTTGAAAACCAAAAACAATCAAATGAGGAAAGGATAAAGAGAAATGAGCATTTTTTCATGAAAATATAAGAAATCAAGGTGCTATATTAAGTCTGTTTATGTCAAGAAATCTGTGAAATTGTTTCAATAATAGATAGCTTTTAATGTATTATATTTCTTATATGTATTTGATATTTAGTTTTACGAATCATCATGCTATCTTACAACTGTTTTGATTGGTGGAACATTTTAAAGTTATTTGTCATACCAGCCCTTTCGATCTTTCAGAATAACATATTTATCGTAGATCGCGCCAGGTACATGTGCACTTGCCAGTGCAAATCTTAAACTTTTCGCACTCGATGAATCTTGAATGTCACCAGCTAGATTGTGTGCACAAGGCAGCCTAATTTTGGAACCAAACCTAAATTATAGATATGGTGGAATGTATGCATATATTCAAACACATTAATATTAAACAAGTGTTGATTTTTAAAAATCAAGCTCGCGTAAGTTAGCAAAATCCCAAGGCAAAAAACCTAACAAAATCTTCTTACTCTACTACGCACTCACAAATCACTTCTCAAACAAAAGCGACATCTGACGGTGTAATCAGAATTATTGAGCCAAAACATGGCCGCCATGGACCGATAATCGGGGTGTGCTCCATTGACTTACGGCTTAATCACCTTGAAACCTCGAACATCTAGCCCTAAAGGCAAAACAAACGCGAGCGAAAAACTTCTCCGTGAGCTCGAGTGTAGATTACATCTTTTTCAAGAGTACAGCTAGAGTTATCTCATTTCCAAATAAATCTTTATTGTTTAACGTGGTGCTTTTCTGGCATCTGAAATTAGAAATCTATCTCTGCATAACCCCATTTTCTCATATTGTTTCTTTTCTTGTTTCTCCCTTTTTGGAAGTTAAGTCGTTTATTTCATAAAAGAATTTTTGGAAGAGAAAAACATAATCTGAGGTATTTCGGGATAAAAAAAGAAATATAAAACTTGGAATATGTGTCATTTATTTTCATTGAAGTCAACGCTATACAGTATCACAGTATCATGCCATTTTGAAACTGTCCCCGTTTCTTCGGGGATTTCCAGTGAGCTTTGAACCATTCCATAGTTATTTTCCAACACGTGGAATATGAACATGTCCAGTAGGCAAAACTGGTTGAAATGAAGCTGTTTTTATATGAATTTCAGACGTGGTTTTTAACCTGGTTATTATGTGGAATGTGCAAAGCAAAATTGCATGATTTATACACGTGGAATAAACGTGAATTGGTATGTGAAAAAGATGCAAATTTACCATGTGAAGAAAACGGGAATTAATTACATGACAAAGAATTTGCTTTTTCATATTTTCATACTAACCGCAGTATCTATCTGCGTATATTCAAATAGACTTCTTATAGTCTGGTTTCTCCCAGTTATGAAAGGAATTTCCCATGACAGGGTCAATTGAAGAAACATGTCCAGCTCAATATACAGTTCACAAACAATGCACTTTATGAGTTTAGACAAATATAAATTGGCATATTCATTTTTTTAAAGACGCAAATTATCCCATTTTACCATTACAATGGAGTTATTTACACATTGTGAAATGATTCTCATTCAAATTTTGTAAATCACGTCTTAATCATATCTTAATGGTCACATTACAAAAAATCGTCAGCGATAAATCTGAGTGATATTTGAGTTATTTTTTCCGGTGATGCAAAGTTCGTTTCTTCCACGCATGTATCATCTTATGAAAACATGCTTACTTGCAAAATATGGTGTTATAAAACAGATATTTGCAATTAACTCAGCTTCCCACCACAAAAGCCCTACTGTAAGTGGGGAAGATAAACAGACATGACTTGGCTGGGTATATATAGTAATTGAAACACCTTTGACTTAGCTCTAAAGAGTTCCGATATGAAGTTAAAGGGTTTTCAAACTTTAAATGGAACATTGAGATGAAAATATTTCTATATTTGTGAATTATTCTTAATTGAATTATTTCCTTATCTATTTTTTTAAACTTAAACTTGTTGTAAAACGATATCAACACAAATATCTCGAAGTAATATCGATTCAATGAATATTGTTTGTGAATTACCGTTGAGCTAAATTAAACTTCACATGACTAAAAAATAAAAAAGATATGATAAAATGTTAAATCTCTTTCATTCTAAAAATTATTTTGACTTTGAGTTTCAGATATATTTTACTTAGGCATTAAAAAATAATGATTGATTGATTGATTGATTGATTGATTGATTGAGAACAATTTGTTGACAGAATCATTTGTAAGTGTTTATATATGCACAGAAAAGGTAATTTTGAATAAAATAGAAATTCTTTGAGATTCTGTAAAGTGACACTAAAATTTGAGATATCATCGGGGTTTTTTTTCAACAAGACAAGTGCCTTCGGCTGGGAAGTGATGCTGTCCCTCACTGTTGTAGCTATCCTTCACCTGTGCAGCTGTCTCTCAATTGTGCACCTATCTCTCACCTATGCAGCCATCCCTCACCTATACAGCTATCTCTCACATGTGCAGCTGTCTCTCACTTGCGCAACTACCATGTGTGCAGCTGCCATTCAGTTGTGCAGTTGTCTCTCACTGTTGTAACTATCTCTCACCATTTACAGCTATCTCTCACCATGTGCAGCTATCTCTCCCCATGTGCAGCTATCCCTCACCATGTGCAGCTATCTCTCACATGTGCAGCTGTCTCTCACTTGTGCAACTACCACGTGTGCAACTGTCATTCAGTTGTGCAGTTGTCTCTCACTGTTGTAACTATCTCTCACCATGTGCAGCTATCTCTCCCCATGTGCAGCTATCTCTCACCATGTGCAGCTATCTCTCCCCATGTGCAGCTATCTCTCCCCATGTGCAGCTATCTCTCACCATGTGCAGCTATCTCTCACCATATGCAGCTGTCTCACCATGTGCAGCTGTCTCTCCCACAGCTATCTCTTATTTATACAGCTATCTCTTATTTATGCAGCTATCTCTTATTTATGCAGCTATGTCTTATTTATGCAGCTATCTCTTATTTATGCAGCTATCTCTTATTTGTGCAGCTACTTTTCATGTCTCAATACAGCTATCTCTCAGTTATGCAGCTATCTCTTATTTATATAGCTATCTCCCAATTATGCAGCTATCTCTTATTCATGCAGCTATCTCTTATTTATGCAGCTATCTCTTATTTATGCAGCTATCTCTTATTTATGCAGCTATCTCTTATTTATGCAGCTATCTCTGATTTATGCAGCTATCTCTGATTTATGCAGCTATCTCTGATTTATGCAGCTATCTCTTATTTGTGCCGCTATCTCTCAGTTATGCAGCTATCTCTCAGTTATGCAGCTATCTCTTATGAAAATATCTGCATTTCACCCATATAGACCCCTTTGTACAAAACCTTGCAGGGCCTCAATAAGTAGGTCAATAAATAGGTCAATTTACCGATGGTTGAAAACAAAGCTCTAATACAGAAATATAGGCATATTGGAGGTAATTTTCATTTCTAATGTAATTCTGACAAAAAATAAATGATAACTATGCCATTCATAATATGTTAAAAGCGCAACCCTTCACATAAACTTGCAAAACAAAAGTGAAGTGGAGATTAGTTTAGTGTCATTTCCACCAGAGGACAGGCAACGTGGTGACGGAACAGCGAGATGACACACTCTTATCAGTGGCGACTTTAGTCGAATGAATGAATGAAATCTATGCAATATTAAATTGCAAGAGGGCCGTAGCCTGGAGAGGCGGCCCTGCAGTGTGATTGCTGTGAATTGCAATCATGTATTGTTAAATTTGGTCATTGATTATTGCTATTGACAAATGGACTATTGTTGTTGTGAGTTGGTTAACTGAAAGGTTTTTTTCAGAGACCATTCGCACCGGGTTCCCCCTACTCTTTTCGATAAGTGCTACTGGGTTCTTTAACGTGCTCTGGGATAGGGTCAGATACACGGGACCACGACGTTTTACGCCCAATCCGAGCGGGCGAGCAATAACCTTGCTGGGGGACAATTTAACCAGGCATTGTCAAAGGGGGACCTACCCATAGTGAGTTTAGAGGTGGTTTTATGTTGTGTTCAGACTTTGTGTGTGGGTTGCTTGTTTGTTTGGTTTGTTTGTTTGGGGTTTTACATCACTTTCAACATTATTTCAGTTATTTCGTGATGAGACCTACTTGTAGCAGATATAGTGCTGCCTCACTGAATTGTCATGTCGCAGGTCTTTGACATGACAACCCACCCGGTCACAGATTTACAAGGACAACGGGTTAACCCTTTGGCACAGGCCTCAGCTCATGTGGGAAATTGTATTGTGTGGGTTGCATATATGAGAAGTTATGTAGAAATTTTGATTAAAAAGTAGTGAGAATTGCATTTTACCCAGTGGGGTGTCCATAGGCAAAAGTGAACCTTTTTTGTTTACGCTTGTTTTGTTTACTTATGGATGACAGAATAATTCAGAAGATTTATATTATGAGTTCCATCTTATTATGTGTATAAATGCTTAATTATAGTTTATTTGAAATTGCTATGGGGTGGGTGGTGTGTGATTATAGGTGCAAATGGCCCGATTTGGGGCACTGAAAGCCGACTATGGGCAGGATATACACTGAATATCTCTGCAACCGCTGTTGGTCATTCTTGTGAAACCAAAGCCGGCAATCTGTGACCCAGGCCAGGCATTTTCACTATTATGGGTGGCATGTGTTAGTAATGTGTTAGGTTTATCTACCCTGGCTGTCAATGTAGGGATGTAGGACATACATTCCATCATTGCAGCCAGTGGTAGGATCAGGTTTGTTTCCGTTTTAATTAGTCAATGTGTCCTCGGGGAATCAGCCAGTGGCCACTGTGACCCGATCGATCTCTTAAGTGACCATTGATTGACCATCCGCAGTCAGTCAGTCATGCGGGCTGCCTACTTCATGGGTTCTAGTGGGATCTTTTCCAGTTCCTATCTGGGCACAGGATACTGAGTCAGGATATAATGCAGATCCACAAAGTTTAAGGCATTATAGACCACCTCAGCTGCAGCCTGGGTGTGGTCAGCGCCATCTTCCACATCATATACTCTATTGTCATATTGTCTAAGAGGCATTGTGTAAAAGCATTCTAGCAGGTAGTGCCACAGTGGTTTACTGGTGGGCCTACTACAATGCTCGCAGGCTCTATCCATATCTCCTAACAATTCCCAAGTGCACTTGTAGCCTAGTCTAAGTCTATGCATGGTGACCTGTAGGGATCTGTGGTTCTCAGCTAGTCTGGGGAGTGGCTTGTATCTAGTGGCTATGGCATACCATCTGGCAGTTCCTGAACCGGGTACACTGTATTTGTGCCTGAGATAGTGCCTTTCCTTTGAGTCAGAGACAAAAAGTCGTCTGGTCTGGCTAAGAGAGGGGAGGACATGGGCTGATATCTTGGATAGCTTGGAGCCTGCATTCGCAGCCTCGTCTGCCATATCATTACCCTCAAGTCCAATGTGACTGGGGATCCAGTGTAGCACAACAGCCCTATTGTCTGATTGTAACTTATACAGGGTAACATAAACTCCCGTGATGAGCTTAACATTGTCTAAGGGGTGACCTTTCTCTAGTGCTTTGAGGGATGACTGTGAGTCTGTGATTACTAGTACTGGACCTGTCTTGTTGTGAAGGGCATCTAGGAGGGCAAATGAAATGGCAATGAGCTCAGTCTGCAGGGTTGAGCAATTGTCACTATTTCTCCATAATTCCTGTCTACCTTCCTGACAATAACCAGAGCCTGACCTGCCATCTTCCTGAACTGAGCCATCAGTGTAGTACACTGTTGCTCCCGGGGGCCGAACAATATCTATGGATGCATGAGCCTGTCTGAGCATGTCTGCCCTATCTAGGTCTGATTTCTTGCTGGCCATAGGCATGTATGTAATGCTATACGGGAGTGGCTTCCAGGGTGGAGGGATGACATAGTTGGAGGCTGGAGTGTCTGCACCTTTGTGTAATACTAGTCCATCTCTAAACCCTAGCACTAGGGAAGCAGCCCTGGTGGCCCAGTGATTTCTCCTGGAGGGCATTTTGCCACCATCACCGAGGGCTATCTTGGTACTTTTCCTAAGAGGTGTTACTACATGGGAGTGCATAACCTAGTCGCGGCCAATACCTCTTATAGCAACTTTTTTTTTTTTTTTCAAATCTCGTCACCCTTCCTCTCTGATCACGTTCATGCTTTTTTTATATATGTATGTAAAAATGAATTGACCAACATCAGGTTAAATCAGGTGTCTGGTCCATAAACTAACCAACCAGTATAACTGCTAGTACAAAACAAATCTGTTTATATTCTTTCATCAATCAGTGGACCGCCAGATTTTTATGAATACTGATGACTTGCGACCGATTCTGTGCGCAGTTTGATACCTTTGGAGGCAGGGACTGATATGAGAGCTGAGAGCAATATAAACTTTAGCTCTCAGATGAGAGAGAAGTCTTGTTGTGGACGGTAATGGCACTACGACAATGAGCAAACCAAAAGGGCATCACTACACTGAAAATATGAATTCACATGCATCCAAGATATACAATATTTTCGCATCCCAGGCCATTAAACAGTTTATTTATCTTTCAAATAAACTCTAGAAGTTGTGTAATTGCGAAACCTGTGAAATTCACACAGAAATGATCCAAGCATTTCCCGCCTCTCTCGAGCGGATCCTGGGTTTCCAAATATGGCTCAAGTGGTGACGTAGGAAACTCTCGCAGTCACGTGAGTCAGAGCGGGAGTGTGGCACATGCCTGTCCGCCATTGTTCATACTTAGCTGCGCTGAAATTTGTTGTCAATTTCGTGGATTTGTACAAGGAAAGAGACCTTTTATACAATATAAACTTTCGTAGTGTGGAAGATAAATATCTTGTGTGTTGTGTAAAGACTTTGTAAGTGGATTTTCGATTCTAGCAGCTGGGATATCTTGTGATGTCTGCAGGTGTCGATCAGGTATGGCTTCACAGGTTTTATTTCTCTTCCGTGGTTGCTAACATGGCCCCGATTTGTATTCATTTGTTAATCGTTTGAAGCTTCAGTGCACTAATTAATTGCATATACTGTTATTTCTCTTTCTTCGCTCATCGTTGGACAAGCAGAGGGGTAAAGGACAGGCGAATCAAGGTAGGTTTCAATCGCAATGTATCTCGAGTTCCGGCTTGCATGGCCAATATGGTTGCCACATGCTCCGCCCTGAATAAAATCCCGCGCACTTGACCCGTAGATTGTCCGGCATCGATTTTACTCTCTCACTGCTGCGATGAAGAATGCTAACCATGCTGAGGGGTTCCCCGGGTTTGACTGTTTAATTTTCCCATGCACACATTAGATTCAGGATCCTTGTTCACGTGTATGTCGAATCCAAAAGGGGCAGGGGAGTTGGGGTCACTTGGTGCGCTGTAATCCGTACGTAATGCGATCTTTCAAATCCACATCATGCTTCAGAAATATATATTTTGCTGACACTGAATAAATGCTTTAATGCTTATTTAACATACCTGTATGACGGTGCTGATTGAAGATACTTTAAATTTAGGGCACAGTCTACAAAAAAATCAAACCGGTGAAATAGAAATCAAGTAAAATAATATTGCCAAAACAAACAACTGTTGCTTAAGAACAATTGCATAATGTCAAAATAATTTGAGACATATGGAAATTAAATTCAAAAGATATGAAAACATTGTTCCTATATATTAACAGTTTTAGATATTTGTATTTGTTTTCGTTTTCAGTGTCCAATGGTCCCCCAAAAGAACAAATGAAAGGTGAATTTGACGCGTACCTTAGCCAGCAACCACCCCAGGTAATAAAGTGGCTGATTTAGTTTTATGCCAAGCACTTTGTGCACCAATTTTAGCAGTTTCCATTTCAATCAACATTAATACAGCTACCTGTAATGTTAAAATGTCAATATGACATTTCTGCCACCAAAATTTGTCAAGATTTAGATTTGTCTATGTGAATTGATTATTTTTCAAATAAAGCCACTCTGATCAGAAATAGAATTATGTTATTGCACATATGTGTTGACTGATGGTCATGAAAGTAGTTAACAGTTTGTGTTGAGTACATTAAGAATATCCCATCCCTGTTGCCGCAGATCATGGCTACCAAGATGGAAAAATGGAAGACCATTGAAATTTCAGTGGTTGATAGAAAAACCTCTTTTAAAGATCAATGTTCCACAATTCAGTATTGAGATATTACATCACTGGTGTTGATATTGCAAATATAGATATATTTGTTTTTATATAAGGGTCAAATATTTCTAAAGCCCTTTCTCATATTTTGGAACTCTTTGGGATTGCAAGAGAGACTACTCCGTAAATAACATTTGAATTAAAAGCTGAATAAACCAATGAATTTGTGTTTGATGAAGTGTGATAATGTGTAATTATTAAAATGCTTTAAATAATATTGCTTTGATATGTATATGCACAGAATTGAATTGCATTCAACAGCTCATAAACAGCTGTTTTCTTGCAATTGTTTTTAACAATTGAATGACATGTAAATCTAAAAAAAAAAAAATAATGATGATAATAATTATTATTAATAATAATAATAATAATAATAAGCTGTGCTTTAATCTGGAGATTTTAATTTCACTGTACATCTTAAACAAAGAAGTTCCAAAGTTTAAAATGTCAACATAGCAAAAGTAAATGATAGAGTTTGACTCACAAAAGAAACAATACAAAATTTGATCAAGATAGGGAGTAAAACTTTGACCTAAAAATGAATATCACACTGTGCAATGCTGATAAGTTGGCCTACATTTAAGTGGCATTGTGGTCCGTGTAAATATTGCTGATATTTATTTGGGTTAGGACTGGAGGCGAAACAAGACATTAAAATGTCAGATTAAATGACATTGTATAATTATCAGTGATTATGTGAAAAGTAAATATCTCCTGCAAATTAAGTCATGAAAATTAGGTCATATGATAAAATTATTATCAAGGACTTATTTTACTCTTGATATAAAACTAGTTTTTTATATTTTCAGGGAGCCTATAGTGCAGCACCAATGTCTAGCCCAAACGTGTCGGATGGAGCTTATATGCCAAACTATTATGCATCAATGTTCCCATATTTGAACCAAGGAGGACTGAATGATGCAGCTTGGTCTAATGGTGGAGATCCTATGTCTTTTCTTGGTGGTTATGGACAGATGAACAATGATTATATGTCTGGCAATGGCATGTTTGGTGGATTTAGCTATCAGCCCGGCTTTGGCTGGGAGTTCTCAGGAGGAGACTATAGTGCATGGGGCCCAAGCACAAATGCTCAGGGTCGCAAGGACGATAGGGCCGCATATGCCGATGGTTACTATGGCATGGCCCCCGCTGACGGTTATGCCACTATGAGCAATGGCGAAATGGAAAGGGACATGAAAGCTATGGAACAAGGATTGAAAGGAGTGAACATTGCTGGGGATAAATCTATGGACGGGTCTGGTAAAGATCATGGTCAAGGTCACCACCACCATGGTCATAGTCACGGACATGCACAGCATCATGGGCAGGGTATGAATGAAGTAGTGAACTCAGGCCCTGTCAATTCTGGGCCACCTCAAGGTAATGCACCTCCGCCAAAGAAAACGTGGGCTTCTATTGCTAGCCAGCCTGCCAAACCTCAGGCCCAGCTCAAACCCAAGTCTATTCCCCGTGCCCCGGTCATGCCCAATAAGCATAACATGGACATTGGAACGTGGGATAATAGAAACGGTGGTGCAAAGGGTGGCCAGGGAGGACAGCAACGTCAGGCGTGGAGTGCGCCGCGTGGACGCTCAGGGCCTCAGCCCTATAGTACTGGACCTTCCAATGGCGCTTCTGGAAATGGCTCTGGTAGTGGAAATAGTACTGCTCCTAATCCCTCTCATCCAGTCTTGGACAAACTGAAGTCTGCAAATCAGTACAATCCCAGAGACTTCAACATGAACCCCAAAGGAACACGCTACTTCATTATCAAGAGCTATTCTGAGGACGATATTCACCGCTCTATCAAGTACAGTATCTGGTGCAGTACTGAACACGGTAACAAACGCTTGGACGCTGCATACAGGGAACGTGAGGGTAAAGGACCAATCTATTTGTTCTTTAGTGTGAATGGTAGTGGCCACTTTTGTGGCATGGCTCAGATGATGTCGCCTCTGGACTATGGTGCAAGCAGCAATGTGTGGGCCCAGGACAAGTGGAAGGGCCAAATGGAGGTGAAATGGATCTATGTGAAAGACGTTCCCAACAGTCAGCTACGACACATTCGCTTGGAGAACAATGAGAACAAGCCTGTGACTAACTCACGGGACACTCAGGAGGTGCCGCCCGAGAAGGGCAAACAGGTGCTGAAGATACTTCACAATTACAAGCACACGACCTCCATCTTTGATGACTTTGTGCACTATGAGAAACGCCAGGAAGAGGACACTGTCTCTCCAGGTCAGGAAGCACCGCCACCTGGTGCCAGCAACAACAGCAACAATAACAGCAACAACAGCAAGGGGTCTGGGGGCCGTTCTTCTAAATCGTCAGGCGGCAACCAGTCTGGCGGCAAAGGAGGCAAATATGCTGATGCTTAAGAGCCTTGTGGCCTAGTGTGGTGCCATCTTGTGGTGTCACTATTAAGTAGTAAATGCCATGATATTTAGGCATGGAAAAAACACTTTGATCCTAATGTATGATCTTTCTATGTGTAACTCGACATATAACAGGAAAGACTATAGCTATGTACATTATATGGGTTGTAAAATGGATTTAAAAAAAAGAAAGGTTAATCTAGTAATTTGCAAAACAAATGTTGGTTGCGGCCAAAATGAGAATGAATGGATTTTAGACGAATCCATTTTGGAGCACGCCTCAATATACACAAAATTCTAAGCATTGTTTTCAATTATAATACATGTAAACCTAGTGAACTAGCCCCTGTATGTCTTTTGTTAGAGCAGAACCCTTTTTGCACATTGATTTGGAAATATTCTCTGAGAAGGCCAATGTAATAATGAAAAAGATGAATTCAAGTGATTTTTTGTAATTTTGAAAATAGCACTATAGATTAGCTATTATGAATAGGTCATATAAGAAACAAATTTTAGAAATTGAAACCTTAAAATTTTAACGACTCCCTGGTATGAAATATTGGAATGCTTAAATTTTTTTTGAATTAATTGAAGTAGACATAAAATTTCTTGGGTGTCAAATATAGAGCTTTATATAGAGTAGTTAATAGCTTGTAGATGCTTATGATAATAACAATGGTTTTAGTTGGGTTCTATATCAAAGTACATGAAGCCAACACATGACATATTCAACTGAAAATATTTGATGCGAGTTCAAATAATGCCTCAAATTGTTCAATGCATAATATAACAGTAATGTATACAACCTTCACATTTTCATTTTAGTGTGTTTAATTTGATAAAGTCATTGAGCAACATTTTATTGGGGTATAAATTTGGTATGATTTCTAAATGTTAAAGTTTTTATGAGTTCAAAAACATGATGTATGCAGTGATCACAGAACGAAAAGATACAATGAATTTTGTACATTAAGAGCAATAGGAGAAAAGGCAATTATTTTAGCAGTTATATTTAAATGTAATGTTTATTCATTTCCCAGCCAGTTTGGAAAACAAACTTCAAAGAGAGCAGAACACTGAGTACATTGTTGAGTAGAATTGGTTAATGCTGAAATGTTAAAGGGGAGTGCAAAAGGGTTCTTAGCTCGAAAGTTTTGTTTTTTCTTTGTTATAATCTGAATTGGGGGAAACTTGTTATTAAGTAGATCTATGCTGTTGACATGTGTATTCAAAGGTGAATGGTGTGGGAGCTTTATAAAATACATTTGTTACTTGTACTTCAATGCCTGGCCAAACTTTGTGAGTTGCTTATGATATACACAGGCACAGTTTACCCAGTCTAGCTATTGTGCGTAAATCCACCAATACTTAACACACATTGTACGACTTTGAGTCTTTGACAGTAATTCATAAATCTGAGGTAATTTTTTTCATCTATTTAGAGCCAAAAAATTGTTATTTCTATTTTGCCTTAAATTGAACGTCTTTGTGTTATCACAATTTTTCTCCCATTTTTGAAATCCCTTGCAATTGTATGTATATTATATATGTGTTTCAAAACTGGGTACTCACACAAGTGTTTTGATCTTGTACCACAAACAAGGCCTTGAACTATCGGCCAATCATGGCATTATTTCTTCACTTAATGTGTAGTAAAAACAAAATACCATTGAAATGTCAGTTATGAATTTAAAGTTATATTGAGTACATATGGATTCACCTGTTTTGGTAGTGCCAATAATATTTTGGTTCACCTTTTCATTGAAAATGAATCCATTGGTTGAAAAGTAGTATATTTTCCTGCAAAATTTTAGTTATTGAGTAACTAATTTCATATTTGTTAGTTATGTGATAATATGAAGACAGACATTCAGTTCTTGGTGAGATTCAATGTCTTAAGATTTGATTGGGTGAAATTGTATGTACTCAGTGTAGAATGGTAAGGAAAGACAAATCTTGGATTTAAAATTTTCTAGAAATGTAAGCCTCACAATTCGCTAGGAAAAGTCAAAATAGATTGCTGCATTAGTTAGTTTATACCACCATCTAAAAGTACCAGTTGAGCCTCAATCCTTTTGAAGAAAAGTATTTCTAATATTGATTAACTCCAATGTTGTTATTGTTGTAAAATTAATGATAAAATCGCGAGCATGCGGACCAGCCTGTACAAGTCCAGACCATGTGAACAGGCCTGGGTTTCTTTATTCAGTGTTATCCGTGAAGTTTGAAGTGAGAATTTATTATCTTCAGTGGAAACAATTTCTATAAATAAATAAATGATGATGATGATAGTAAAGGTAAAAAAAAGTTAACTATGCTAATATAATATTTGCGGACCTATATGAAATTGGTGAATTGCTTGTGTTGAGTCGGATGATGTGCTGCCACAAGAATACAACTACGGCCTCGCTCTTCTCTGCTAGTGAGCACAGCAGATTAGCCCCGATATGAGCACATTTACCACCACCACCACCATTCACTATGGTAATGGAATGCTGCATTGTTGCCATGACATTGACCCAACCAAAGATCAGGATGAGTAGGCTGTGAAAGTGTTGAGTTCTCGAGGCTCGTGTCAGGGCGAGAGAAAAAAAAAAGAAAACAAGGAAGGAACTTGGATGTAGAACATTGCAACAAGATGAGAACGAATTCATGTGTGCCGCCAGTTTATTGTTTCTCAAGTTTTTTTTTCAAATATAGTGATGCATTGCCTGTGCTGTGCCCCCAGCAGGCCTCCCTCAGCAAAATGACCTGCTACCGGAGAAGGGTGAGCATGATGTGCTTTCTCTTTAATATAAACTAAAGCCGAGTAAGGACATTGTGGAAGTGATGTTTTCTTTGCAATCTGTGATGTGCTTTTACCCAAAAGACAAGTGTAACAATAATCAAAGATAAAAGACTACTACAATTTTGAAATGAATGCGTGGAGGTATTGAGCTTCCCGGTTCATAATCACTTGAATAGACTGCATCATGCACGTATGTTGTCACACGCAATCATTTCTACTGGCCCGGGGGCACCGTGCCAAACATGGACATTACAGCACTGGGCACAGTATAATTACTCAGCTAGAAAATCTTCACAATATGAAGGGACTATTAACAAAAAAAAACATTATTTGTCGTTTGCTATAAAGGGACTAGAACTGATCGGCAAGTGCTAAAATCTGTGATACAATCAACGGCTGGACTAGGAATAAACTGGACACCATGAAAAGGATGCGACACAGGACTATCATAAAGAGAACATGTGCTGCCACACAGTAGCAACACAGGTAACCAGAGATTATTGTCTATCACCAGGTGGCATGCTAATATGAAAGTACTGTACACAGGAGTGACACGTCAGAACATGCATCATGTTAAATGCCATAACATTCTAATGTTGACTTTAAGGATAAAGTGTCACAAAGGTCACACCACAGACTTGTGAACCCTGTCATGTATTGATCACAAAAACAATCATGAGGCATGTGAACTTGCAGAAAAGCCAAATACATGTTTTACCTGGCAGGTGATAAATATACTGAAGTGCCACCTGGTGTGGAGAAATGGAATGGTCTACTATGAGAGGTTGGCTCTCCTGATTGGTTAAAACATTAATATGTGGGAATGGTAGTATTCAATGTTACAAACAATAAACATTACTCTATATTACTTGTTTGCTTTTTCATTTTGTTCACGTTCAGGTAGAAATCAGTGATAAGGCCAACAATAAAATAAAAAGTGATCGTCTACCTCCCCAGTCAACCCAAAGTCTAAACCCTCTCAACCAAATATTTTATGGAGATGCTAAAATTTCCAAGCTAAAAGCCTTTGAGCTGTGATAATGCTTTCTGCACAGCTTATGCACTGGGGGAGAAAGGTTCTGTTCTTACAAGTATATCCTCTCTGAAACTACTGGGTGGATGTTTGGCTATTATTCACAGGTCCAGTGTTGCATTTTCAGGAAACTAATTCCATGTATACAACATGAGGCTCCAAATTCCTTCCCATTTCTGATTTTAAAATTCAATCCCTATCCATGAGTTGTCAATTATGCAGTATGGTGGCTCCACCTTGGCATTGAAAATATCGGACACCTGGAACATCCAGTGACTCCTTTTATTCCAACAGGCAGTGGATATCAAAAACTAGCTGTTCTGTAATTTGTATGATCATGGGGAGTGTATTCATTTCTTTCTATATATATATATATATATATAAATTGAAGATGATTAAACCTGCTCCATCTGTTTGCAATAATAATTGTTCATTTTTGTGTTATTTATTTTTTCTATTTTTTTTTAATTCATGTTAAATATGGAGCACCACTATTTCTTGTTCTGGCTTTGTGTGGCTCCTGACATTCCTTGCCCAGCCAAAAGTAGGATAATCACAGCTCAAGTTTGAACAGGTTCAACTTGGTTGTGAGGCCACGGGCCGTGGCGCAGTTGGTTAGAGCGCCAGCTATTTAGCACCAGTTACTCTGGTGATCCAAAGGTCGTGGGTTCGAACCCCGGCCGTGCCGAGATTGAACTCGTGATACAATTTCCCACATGAGCTGAGTCCCGTGCCTAAAGGGTTAACCCGTTGTCCTTGTAAATCTGTGACCAGGTGGGTTGTCATGTCAAGGACCTGCGACATGACAATTCAGTGAGGCAGCACGATATCTGCTGCAAGTAGGTCTCATCACGAAATGACTGAAATAATGTTGAAAGTGATGTAAAGCCACAAACAAACAAACAAATCAACTTGGTTGTGCAGCGGGCAACTGACGTCCCTGATCATGGAAGATTGCTCTGATTGGTTCACCAAAATATTGAACACAGAAAATCCCAAACACCAACCAGAAAATAATGACAAATTTCAGTTGGAGCCCCAATGCATGATCAGAATCCTGGCCAAAACATCCAGACACCTGCGACGTCATTTTCTGTCCCATCAGTGGGAGAGTTTTTAGTGTCTCGTGTTGCTTTTTAGTGTCTCATGTTGCAGAGGGCAGCACTGCGCAGAAAAAATCCCAATCTCACCAGAGATGAATTGACATGGAGACATCAAGTCAAACTTAATGATATTCATATGTTTACTCAAAATAGATCATTAAATAATTTAATCCAGCAGACGTATGTGAAACCACCTGGATTTTTGGTTAAAATCTTTGGAAACTATGGGAATTTCTGATCCAGTTGATTACATGAAAAAGATGATTATCAAGACTTGACAATTATTTGATCTCAAATGTATGGCATGGTGAAGATTTCATAAATGAGATTAAATTATCTAAAATAAATCAATCTTTATAAGAGGTTATTTAACAGAAAGGATAGAATCCTCAGATTATGATTTAGTACATGACAAATGTTTGAGTTACTAACCCCCTCCTCATGTCAATTTGGGACCCAGGCAGTATATAAAGGTCCAAGTGGGAGGGTAGCAGTCAATAAATGTTTTAGTAGTTAATCATTTTTAAATCGGTACATTTTTATGAAAAAGTAATACATGAGAGTTTGTCACTCACTTAAAAAAAGTAAAGCATAAAATATGCCACTCAATGTTTAAAATTCATAATTTACATTATTGGTGAACTATATACAGAGCTAGTTGTCTTCAATTGACGCTTAACCTGCCCAGGGACATTCATGACAGGGATATAACCTGGTGTATGAGAGGTGTACTTTGCAATGTCCAAATATTTATTTGGGGTCATCCTGTTAATATGAAAAGCAAATTGTTTTTCACCATAAATAATTTCACTCATTTCAAAACAATGTCATTTAACAAGTTTCATCTGCTAACTAACTAGGGGGCCCCCCCCCCCTAGTTAGTTAGCAGATGAAACTTGCAATAGTTGGATATTGGGTGACCTTGATCTATTTCTAAGGTCGCAGAAACCAATTTTTCAAAATCACTTGTGTGATATTTAGCAAAACACTACTAACAGCATTTTTCCCACTTCATTTAATGGTGTCCATTAAATGAAGTGGGAAAAATGCTGTTAGTATTTGTTCATAAAGTTTGGACGAATTTGTGTAACAAGGTCCCAGTGACCTCCTAAAGGCAAGATAGTTCATAACCTCCAAGAGTTGATTTTCAATTGCTATCACATTTATCCTACACAATATCTGTTCATATTTTTTAGAACAATTTATGTAAATACATCACAGCAATTTATTTTAAGGACAAAAATAGATCACATCTTCCAAAATATGGGGAAGCTGATCCTTTATACATGGGAGGAGATTATAACTGAATTATATTGATGTGTAAGGTGCATACAAAGATTATTTGTTTTGGTGATTTTTTGTTAATTTTGGCTCAAGGTCAAGAGCGTCAATATTGTTACTTTGAATATGCTCTCCTGACTTGAGAATAGAGCAATATCAATGCATCTTTGCATATGTGATTGACCTGTGGTTGGCTAGGAGGATTTGAAAATAGAATGACATTGAGGTCACAAGGTTCAAGGCCACAAAGCCAAAATTTAAAAATCAGCAATATCATATATTTCATTAATTGCCACAGCACTATCTTAAAGCACTAACTTACAGCACTAACTTATAGCAACATCAATGGAAGCTGGGGCAGTTAGGCCAGTACCTATTGTTCTCAGCAAAGGTGCCCTCATTAAGCTGCCTACCGTCTCACCATTTGTCTGCAACACTCGAATGAATGAAATCTATGCAATATTAAATTGCAAGAGGGCCGTAGCCTGGAGAGGCGGCCCTGCAGTGTGATTGCTGTGAATTGCAATCATGTATTGTTAAATTTGGTCATTGATTATTGCTATTGACAAATGGACTATTGTTGTTGTGAGTTGGTTAACTGAAAGGTTTTTTTCAGAGACCATTCGCACCGGGTTCCCCCTACTCTTTTCGATAAGTGCTACTGGGTTCTTTAACGTGCTCTGGGATAGGGTCAGATACACGGGACCACGACGTTTTACGCCCAATCCGAGCGGGCGAGCAATAACCTTGCTGGGGGACAATTTAACCAGGCATTGTCAAAGGGGGACCTACCCATAGTGAGTTTAGAGGTGGTTTTATGTTGTGTTCAGACTTTGTGTGTGGGTTGCATATATGAGAAGTTATGTAGAAATTTTGATTAAAAAGTAGTGAGAATTGCATTTTACCCAGTGGGGTGTCCATAGGCAAAAGTGAACCTTTTTTGTTTACGCTTGTTTTGTTTGCTTTTGGATGACAGAATAATTCAGAAGATTTATATTATGTGTTCCATCTTATTATGTGTATAAATGCCTAATTATAGTTTATTTGAAATTGCTATGGGGTGGGTGGTGTGTGATTATAGGTGCAAATGGCCCGATTTGGGGCACTGAAAGCCGACTATGGGCAGGATATACACTGAATATCTCTGCAACCGCTGTTGGTCATTCTTGTGAAACCAAAGCCGGCAATCTGTGACCCAGGCCAGGCATTTTCACTATTATGGGTGGCATGTGTTAGTAATGTGTTAGGTTTATCTACCCTGGCTGTCAATGTAGGGATGTAGGACATACATTCCATCATTGCAGCCAGTGGTAGGATCAGGTTTGTTTCCGTTTTAATTAGTCAATGTGTCCTCGGGGAATCAGCCAGTGGCCACTGTGACCCGATCTCTTAAGTGACCATTGATTGACCATCCGCAGTCAGTCAGTCATGCGGGCTGCCTACTTCATGGGTTCTAGTGGGATCTTTTCCAGTTCCTATCTGGGCACAGGATACTGAGTCAGGATATAATGCAGATCCACAAAGTTTAAGGCATTATAGACCACCTCAGCTGCAGCCTGGGTGTGGTCAGCGCCATCTTCCACATCATATACTCTATTGTCATATTGTCTAAGAGGCATTGTGTAAAAGCATTCTAGCAGGTAGTGCCACAGTGGTTTACTGGTGGGCCTACTACAATGCTCACAGGCTCTATCCATATCTCCTAACAATTCGCAAGTGCACTTGTAGCCTAGCCTAAGTCTATGCATGGTGACCTGTAGGGATCTGTGGTTCTCAGCTAGTCTGGGGAGTGGCTTGTATCTAGTGGCTATGGCATACCATCTGGCAGTTCCTGAACCGGGTACACTGTATTTGTGCCTGAGATAGTGCCTTTCCTTTGAGTCAGAGACAAAAAGTCGTCTGGTCTGGCTAAGAGAGGGGAGGACATGGGCTGATATCTTGGATAGCTTGGACCCTGCATTCGCAGCCTCGTCTGCCATATCATTACCCTCAAGTCCAATGTGACTGGGGATCCAGTGTAGCACAACAGCCCTATTGTCTGATTGTAACTTATACAGGGTAACATAAACTCCCGTGATGAGCTTAACATTGTCTAAGGGGTGACCTTTCTCTAGTGCTTTGAGGGATGACTGTGAGTCTGTGATTACTAGTACTGGACCTGTCTTGTTGTGAAGGGCATCTAGGAGGGCAAATGAAATGGCAATGAGCTCAGTCTGCAGGGTTGAGCAATTGTCACTATTTCTCCATAATTCCTGTCTACCTTCCTGACAATAACCAGAGCCTGACCTGCCATCTTCCTGAACTGAGCCATCAGTGTAGTACACTGTTGCTCCCGGGGGCCGAACAATATCTATGGATGCATGAGCCTGTCTGAGCATGTCTGCCCTATCTAGGTCTGATTTCTTGCTGGCCATAGGCATGTATGTAATGCTATACGGGAGTGGCTTCCAGGGTGGAGGGATGACATAGTTGGAGGCTGGAGTGTCTGCACCTTTGTGTAATACTAGTCCATCTCTAAACCCTAGCACTAGGGAAGCAGCCCTGGTGGCCCAGTGATTTCTCCTGGAGGGCATTTTGCCACCATCACCGAGGGCTATCTTGGTACTTTTCCTAAGAGGTGTTACTACATGGGAGTGCATAACCTTGGCTAAGAAGCATGCTGTGGTCTGAGCTATTCTAACGCGGACAGCTGGGATGCCTGACTCAAGTTGTAAATTCTCAGTTTTAGTCCATAACGGGGCACCTAATATGAGCCTGAGGGCTTTGTTTTGTATGACCTCAACCTGCTGTACTGCACTATCTGAGGCAAATGCTAACAGTGGTGTGGCATAGTCTATTAGGCTACGTGTAGTGGCTAAATAGTAGAGTCTGAGAATCTCACTTTTGGGGCCTATCTTGATGGAAGAAAGGGCTCTCATGACGTCTAGTCTCTTTTGGCATCTTTCCTTGAGGTAATTGACCTGACAGTGCATGTTAAAGGCGCTATCTATCCACACCCCCAAATACTGATACTGGGACCCAATCCAGGGCATGGCCCTGTATTTGGAGCTGTGAGCTGGGTGTGTTCATTTTGATGCACATTGCTTTTGTTTTGGAGGCAGATATTTTGAGCCCTAAGTTTGTGCATTCTCTAGATAGGATGTCTAGCGAGTTCTGAGCTTTGAGGGTCAATCCCTTACCTGTGACTGTCAATACCAAGTCGTCAGCATAGCAAAGCAGCTGTACACCTGGGGGGAATTTGAGGGAGACTAATCTGCTCATGAGGATGTTGAATAACGTGGGGGACAGGACACCACCTTGGGGCGTGCCGTTCTCGTGAGCATGATAAGCACTATAAGTTCCCTGATAGCGCACCCTACTTTTCCTGCCTGTGAGATAGGAAGCAACCCAGGCAAGTAGCTTGCCTTTGATGCCCTTGCTGGCTAAAGTGGCTAAAATTGCTTTTGGGCTGGCTAACTCAAAGGCTTTCTCAAGGTCTAAAAAGATAGCAATGCTTTGACCTGTCGTGATGATGGAAAGCAGTGTGGCTATACTGTGGGTGGTGCTGACTGCCTTAATGTACCCGAAGATGTTGTGGTGAAAGGGCCCTAGTTCATACAGCAGCCGGTTTAGTACTAATCTCTCCATTGTTTTGCATATGCAACTCGTGAGCGAGATCGGCCTAGGCTTGGTGGGTTCTTTGGGCTTGGGGATGGGCTGTATGTCAACAAGCTTCCACTTTGACGGGAGCTGGCCAGCTTGATATGAGGCATTTATGAGATCTAATATCATCATTTGCCCGGCTGTGCCTGCGTTGCTGATCATACTGTATGTGATCTTATCTGAACCTGTGGCAGTGTCTCTACCTTTCTTCCTAGCATTGAAAAGTTCTTGTATTGTGAAGGGAATGTCTGCTCTGTGTGTTGCCTGGCAAGCCTCACTAATGATTTTGTCCCTGCCACTAAGCAATTTGTTTTGTTTGAGCCTAATGCTTCGTGACAGATTATCTGACGAGGCCCTGCTGGCAAACATGGCTGCAAGTCTTTCTGATTCCATGCTGAGATTGGGATGGTCTGGAATGAGCGAGATTTTCTTGCCACTAGAAATTTTCAATTTCTTCCAGAGCTCAGTGAGAGATGTGTGCTCATTGAAAGATTCGCACCACTCTTCCCATTTACTACGCATGGCACCCCTGCAGATCTCCTGCAGGTGTTTGCTAACCTCCCTTAGCATTTGCCTATTGTGTGGGGTGGGATATTTTCTATATATCTTCCTGGTCCTATTTAGCCTATTCCTATACTCAGCTATTGTGGGATTATAGTACCAGTAGTTTGTATGATGGGTACCTGTTGCTTTCTTTAAAGGGATGGCTTCATTAGCCGCTAATGTAAGAGCCTGCGTGACTGCCTCTGAGTGTTCGTCTATGTCCTGTGGTAGGACAAATTGGTCATACCAGTCAGATATTGTCTTTTGAAACTTGTCCCAGTCAGCTTTCCTAACGTTCCACTTGGGTGGGGGTGGAGGAGGGGGTGGGATGTGTGGAATGTCAAGCAAGAGAGTGGTACCATAGTGATCACTGGTTAGGGTGGGGTGTACTCCCCATTTAGCAAGTTGGGTAAGGGCTGAGGACACGAAGGTAAGGTCTAAACAGTGTCCTCTAATGTGAGTGGGCGTACCATCATTTAGCAGGGACAATTCATCAGTGTCATTGAGGAGGGCATTGATGTGATGGCCATTATGATTGTAATATTTGGAATACAAAATGGGGTGATGGGCATTGAAATCACCTAACACAGCAATGGATTGTGAGCTTGCAACTCTTGCCAGTTTGGTGAGATCTATTTTGCCCTGGTGGAATGGGTTGGGATTGGAGTATATATTATATATAAGGACAGGACCTTTGGAGAGGGTGATCTCTATGGCTAGCACTTCTATACCTGTCCCACAGTTAAGAGGATCAATTATCTTTTTGGATGGAATTTTATTTCTAACGTATATTGCGAGACCTTTCCTATTATTTTCACTTTTTTCAGTGTAGGGTGTGTATCCATTGATTTTGGGGGGAGAATCTTTCTTGTCTAAAGTTTCCTGGAGGGTAATGATGTCTGGATCATCTGTCCCAATGCAGGCTTTGAGGGTGGCAATTTTGGATTTTAGTGAGAAGCAGTTCCAGTTAATGATTTTCAGATTCTGACTTACTTCTGTGAATTTAACTTGGCCGAAATTTCTATGAGGAGATTTACTATTGATCTAGATATGTCTCTGACCTCTTGAGTAACTGTGGCTAATTGTGACAGGGCCTGAACAAGGGAGGCATTCACAGTATTAACAGGAACCGCACACAGCGGTAAAGGATTGTGTGCGGCTGATGATGTGGGAGGGATGCTTTGAGTCAGTGGAACGTCAGTCCTATCATTTTCTGGTAAGGGAGAGTCAGATGTCGGGAGGGAAACTGTCATTTTGCTGGGCCCTGGGGTGGGTTCAGGGGTGGGGGTCGGGTTCACACGAGAGTTCACGGTTGGGGGGTTCTTGATTTTGTGTTGGGGTGGGGGTGGGGGTGGGCTGCAACACTCTGGCTTTCATCATTAAATATGAATGTGTGTGTGTGTGTGTGTGTGAATATTAATGACAAGCACAGACTGCTTGGACTTTGTTGAGATCCCATCAAACAAAAGTCTATTTTTATACTGCGCTATCTCGATCTTTCAGAATAACTCCATTATACATAAGTGTTGTATGTTTTTTTCACGGTCTTAAATTAGACACTCTCGACGCGTTAAACCTGAGAGCAATAATAATAGTTATATTACTCTCAGGTTAAACACCATCACTTTGTGTGCACATGACAGTGAATGTTTGTAGCCAAATTTATATTTTATACTACACTGTCCACCAGAGTCATACTCAAACCAGATGGGTTCACCATGTTGCCCTCTGACGGAGTTAAATTATTATTAAAATATTGGCCATTTGGGATTTGAGCTGGCTATCCGTTCATTGCCTTTGTGTAATGCTTGTGAACATGTTCGAGAAATACCTGCAAAATGCTTCAATGATCATTCAAATCATTTCCCAGAGCTGACTTGAGCAGAATATAATTTCGGCCAATCAAAATGCACATGACAAATTGAATTTGTTACCATGCTAATTCAAAATAGCAACTTAAAAAATCAACGATACCTATTAGTTTTTTTTAAAAGTCATGAAAGGCGGAAAAGATTCCGAGCCTAATGGAAAATAGGTAGAAATGGTGCCCCGAAATACCTCTTACCTACTGATAGCTAAGAACTGCGACCAGTAGTTTCAAAAGAGAAGATCAAAGTTGATGGACAGACAGAATAACAGAAAAATTACCCCCCTCAGTGCAGAAGCTGTGCTAAAAACTCCTCTCAACGAGTGGTTATAAACAACATAATTTATAACAGCACAGAACTGTTTCTTTTTTAAAGAAATCTTTCTTGTTACATAAGAATTGTATGGAAAGCGTATGGCAAAGTACCTAATGTACCTAAAGATTGTTTCTGCGACCAAGACTTAATTAGGTCAATACTTCGAGGTTATCAGATCATTTCACACATTCGCCTGATAGCAGTTTGGTGAAGATCCGAATAACAGTGAAAAGGATCTGGTTAGCAATGATTCCATGGACCGCTGATAATGAAAATGGAATACAAATTGACAGATTGTATCCTACATATCTGATAAGACCTGATAAGAGCCTGAACAAATCCACGTGGGGTTTGCTGTGTTTATATCAATGATAAGGAAACTAGTACTTTAACGTAAATATTTGTATAGTTGAAAGAAACAACCATAAATCTGTTCACTGGAAAAACTGAAACATTTTGCTCAAAATCGGACATCGACAAATGGTTTTTATTGTTGTTGTATACTACAAATAAAAATAATATAGTAATACATATATTTTGTAATATTTGAGGTGAACATAATGTGCCCAATATTGGGACAGACATTGTCACTCCCATATTGCTTTATTTCAGTGGAAGGCTTAAACTGAGGATACATTTCGGTCAATCAAAGGGCATATGATATTCTGTATTTGGCTCCAATTTCGTTGTTATCTCAATTCTCATTGGCCAATGTTTGTAATGTGATAGCTTGAGTGATAGCTATTAGATTTGTTTTAAAATCATTAATAAAAGGGAAAGACTGAGCCCAGTAGAAAATAGATAGAGCTTCAATCAATAGTTTCACATTTGATTTGATTTGATTTGATATGCTGGCCGCTCCACTTTTGATCTGATATGCTGGCCGCTCCACTTTTGTCTCAGATGAGATTTAAGATTTAAGTTTAATGGGCAGACAAAATGAATGAGACACTGGATGTTCCAGGTTTCTGGCATTTCAATGTTGATTGCATACTTGAAAACACACTGATAGGTATTGAATTATTCTTAATATCATTAAAACATTGGCCTCGTGAAAAAAGAAAAATTATAACACCTAAAAATATATATTAAAATACCTTGAGAACTCAAAATTGACCAACAGATAGAATGGAGAAAAAAATCCCCCTCACTGTGGGAAGGGGGCTTAATTCAGTTGGTGCTGTTTCCCATGTTAACTATCCGGGGTTTGAATCAGATTTGGGACAAGTACGTTTTTTATTTAAGTGATATGCACGTCAGGAGAAGATTTTTTTTGGTAAATACATAAAATATTAAAAATGATAGACTATGCAGTGATAAAATGTTCAAACTAGGGTTCAAGTGGTGTGCACGGCAAAATATTTAGAATATTGAGATTAAAAAATATAAACATTATACCTTTATACAGAAAACAGAGATGAAATTATCATATTGAGGTTTTCGGAGATCAGACATGTTTGCAAAGAAATTATAACATGGCCAACCTTGAGCATGATTTATACAGATTTTGAATAAGAATACCATGATATTGCTGATTTATAAAATTTGACTTTGTGACCTTGAAAATAGTTCAAGGTCATTCTATTTTCAAAGAATGAGCATTGATAACTTTTGTGAGCTAACAAATTTGCGAAAAAGATATGTTTTAATCAACTCTTATGATAATCTTCATAAAAAGATAATTTGACATATTTTGGAGTGTGGAAAAGCATGCAAAGTTGATATCTTAAAACCTTTAGAAATGTCCCTCAGTGCTCAGGAGCTGCATCCCAAATTAACCTTTTAAAGAGTTTAATTGATGATAAAAGCTGACTTCTCATGAAGTGGTCATAACCCTACTTTAACAGCTGTTAAATTGTGTTGCACTCAAACATGAATACATAATAATAGAACTTATTTTAGTAGCACTCCCATCACAAAAAAATAAATAAATAAAAAGTGAGTAAATCCACAAAATATAATTAAAACAGATTCAAAAAATAAAATTTAATCATTTAAAGATTAAACAAATAAATATTAATTATCAATATCATTTGTAATCTACACTCAAATTTAGGTTAAACTGGAATTCATCTGAGAAGATTTCTTTGATTTATAAAATAGTTTCATTCGACCTGTGGTCAGCATATGGTCAGCTGAGTGGAGAGTGACCTGCTGAGGTCAACCAACCTGGGTCCATTCAACCTCCCGGTAAACACTGCAAAACAGCAGGGTAGAGGTGTGGCTGCTGGGATGGGGTGTATCTGCTGGTGCCTGGAACGGGGTGTGTATGCTGTGATAGGGTGTGTGTGTTGGAATGGGGTGTGTATGCTGGGGAAGGGTGTGTATGCTGGAATGGGGTGTGTATGCTGGGATGGGGTGTATCTGCTGGTGCCTGGGATGGGGTGTATCTGCTGGTGCCTGGGATGGGATGTGTCTGCTGGTGCCTGGAATGGGGTGTATCTGCTGGTGCCTGGGATGGGGTGTATCTGCTGGTGCCTGGGATGGGATGTGTCTGCTGGTGCCTGGAATGGGGTGTATCTGCTGGTGCCTGGGATGGGGTGTATCTGCTGGTGCCTGGGATGGGGTGTATCTACTGGTGCCTGGCATGGGGTGTGTATGCTGGTGCCTGGCATGGGGTGTGTATGCTGTGATAGGGCGTGTATGCTGGGCGTGTATGCTTCTATGGCGTGTGTCCTGGCGTCGTGGATGGGGTGTGTACGCTGGGATGAGGCATGTATGCTGGAATCTGGGATGGAGTGTGTATGCTGGGAAATCATGTGTATGCTAGGATGGGATGGACTCTGTGCTTAGAAGGGTTGTATGTGCAGGGATGGGATGTGTTTGCTGGATGGGGTTTGTATGCTGAGATCTGGGATGGGGTGTGTATACTGGGACCTGGTATGGGATCTATGCTAAGAAGGGCTGTATGTGCAGGGGTGGGGTGTCTTTGCTGGGATGGGGCGTGTATTCTTTGGAATGGCGTGTACGAGCAGGGATGGGGTGTACGAGCAGGGACGGGGTCTAAACCCTGGGATGGAATATGTATACATTTGGCACAGCCCATCTGTATGGTTTTTAGACTTTTTCCTGGCACACTTCCTTGCCCACCACTATATATACCAACCCTGTGCAGATATATAGAGCTTTCTGTGCCATGTCAGCTGGCATGGCAACCTGAGGGTGCTGCAAGATGTAAATAAACATTACATGGCGCTGCAGTACAGCCATTTGCGTGTGTGATTTCTCGGCCAATGTTGCCTGCATCTTTAAAAAGACAGCGACTATATACTGTACACATTAAATTAAACGATGATCAAAGCAAGGGATAAAGGTGGGGATGAGATGCCTTGTCTCTCATCGATGACTTAATGGAAGTCGCGGCACAGATTAAAGGAATTGCGTCGATTACATTGACCCATTTCACCAGCAGGAACATTATCATTTTTGGATCAATACTTGAATTATTTTGCATCAGCTTTTGAAGATGGGCTGCATTTCAGACAACACAGCTGGTTGCATATTTTAACAACAAGTAACACTTGAAGGCCATGTAGAGAAGGAGTGATATCGTTACAGGTATACGCTGTCAAACATTGAGCGGTGGGCCACGGGAACGGAAAATTCCATGCCAGTCCGAGTGCCACTGTCATTTGTGACTGTAGCGGCGCTGCAAATATCGCAAATCTGGCGGTGAACAATGTATGTAGCTGCCATACTCTGTACGTACAGTCTGCTGCTGGCATAGATACACACCATGGGATAATCACCAGGTGTAATGTCGCCGCACCTTAACCGTGGCAAATGTCACAACCTGCAAAGAGCCTCGTGAGGTTTGACCACGGCGAAGCTATATTACCTGTCGGGGCCTCTGAGGATATCAACAACACTAAGGCTAGCCCGGCCCCCCACGCAGCTGACTGCGGTTGTGGATGGGGGCAAAAAGAAAGGAAGGATATCCTGAACAGCTGATCTTCCCAGCTGATCGCCAAAACACCACGGCTCGCTCCCAGTAGGACACGGTTGGTACGGTAGAGAGATTAACAAACACACACGGGAGCCTTTCTGTGGGAGGTAAGAAACAAACAGGTGATCTGTACCTGAAATTAAGAGCAGCGAGTCTTCGCCAATATATTAAGCAGCGAGAGGAGAGGATTTTTTAATGTCACTTTAATATAACACCTGTACCAGGAATAAAAAAAGGAACAACATAGACCCCGTTATTAACATCACCGCTCTAGATTGTCACTGAAGCGTGGAGGACGTGCTATTTGGTTTCACCATGTAAGGTCAATATGGAGCCCGTGTATCTTTTACTGCCCATCTGTGGAGCCTTCCTCTTTCTGCTGCTCGGCTGCTGTTTCGGCAAGAAGATGAAGGAGATGCTGCACATCCCTAAGGAGGTCATTTTGGGGAGGCAGTTGGTAGAGCAGGCTGGAGGGGAATTAGCCGAGCAAACCGAGTCGGAGTCGGACTGGGAGGAGGGACCGTCTATTCGCATTGTGGTCCGGGGCGGCAGGGGTCGCACTCGGCCTCTGGACACGGGCCAGCCAGTCGTGCCTCTCGGTCATCATATGGGCGTGATGGCATGGGGGGAAGATTCCGGCATCAGCACCGAACCGTCTTCGTCTCAGGTGTATCAGAACGGGTCGCCCTCTGGTGAGAACTACTACCACCACCACCACCACCACCACATCTCCCAAGTTCCGGCCAGACATTCAGGGTATATGGGTTCTTCATCTCAGGTGTCCAGCCCAGATTCCAGCCCTTGTCAGAGCCCCAGTCGGACTCTGAGGAGTCACACCCTCACCCTAGGGGTGCGTCACAGCCCAACTCAGGACAGCTCCAACTGCGTAGAACTGGCACCCCTCACCAGACAATCACTGCAAGATGACATTCCCAGTGACCTTGACCTTGACCTGAATTATGATGACTACATCATGGATGATGATGATGATGATGATGACAGCGATGATAATTATGATGATAATAATAACAATGAACATGATGATGAGAACAATAATCTCGCCTCTATTGTTATCCATCACACAGGTCACAGTGTTTGTGAATGTTCTACTTCCTCTGGAGTGGTTACCATGGCAACCACTGATACCGAGGACTACCCTGATAATTCCATTGATATAGTCACAGATCTACCCAGTTCTCCAGATGAAGGATTCCAAGAAAACCTTTTGGAGGACAATGACCTTAATGACCTTGATGACAGTGACCTTGAGCAATTCAAAGACTCACCCAATTTAAAAGAAACTCACGAAGCCAATAAAGCCATTACTAGAGTTCCAGAAAATACCTTGCCACAAGGTGGAGATATTCCAGATAGTTCCAGTGCACCTCAGAGGCTGAATATAATAGGGAATATTCCAGACACCGTCCAAGAAGATGGCTCCAAATTAAATGAAAACACAACCGATCCCGATTTTGTTGCCAAAAGTCCACCGGAAGTGAACATTAGTTCAGAGGACATACATTTTGATGTCACCATTTCAGTTATTCCTTCCAGCCCAAATGCCCAAAATGATAAGGAATCTTATAAAGAAACAATAGCGTCACCACAAAGACAGGTGAATGACACAACGGAAGAGGTCCCCTCTTCAAACAACAAGGATATGTGCATCTTACCACATGCATCCATCCAAGGACAACTGGTTTCTGAAAATGGAAACGATCTAATCATACAAAAAGATGTGAAAGAAAATAGCAAGTGCAGTCCACAGCCAACATGAACTTTATCTGGAAATATTTATTTGGTTTCTTTCAGTTCTAAATTTGAAAATAATTGTCATAATGATAATATATAAATAGCGCTGCAGGTTAAATTTAGAGTACGCGAAGGCATTAGATATATAATAATATTTGTAAAGAGACCAGCTGATAAAAAAGCTATCATTTAATTGATTTCTTGCTTATCGCATTCTTTGTTGAACTGAAATAATTCAGCTATACTTTTTTCATTTCAGATATTTGATAAAAATTTATTTTTAGTTTTTTTATCATTAGCATTAATAACCAAATACAAAGTTCATCGTCTCTTCGAGCCGCACTAACTGAAGTTTACAGTTTAGATAGCAGAGAATCATGTGTACACTGTAAATCTTCTAAATAGTGCAGCGTGTAAAAAGGGGACTTTCACCTTTGTTGTCGTTGAAGTTAAATGTCGCGCAACGCTAATCAATATTCATTTATGGTGCTTGACTTACAAAAAGATAGTTCAACAATTTGGGTCGTTTTTAAAAAAACCTTTTTTTATGATAGCAGTTTTATGTTAATATGTGACATTTATCAAGGGTAAACTTTCTAAATGTATGATGCCCAGTGTATTTAAAAGTACTAATCTATTTTATAAATTAGACTGAAAACAAATATTAGTTCTTCACAGCTTAAACCCATTCTTTTTAAATTTCAATAATATGCATGACCTTGAGGTAATTATAAATGGAGGCGCGACGTCGTATGATCAAAGGGGACATCATAGTTGCCGCCTTTAGAAGTATTATGAAGATGCCATATCGGCACAAGATAAATTATTGTGATTTTGACGTAATTTTTTTTAAACAACTTTGTCTCAACAAAACCAAAATTTAGAGTTATCCAAATCTCGAATGGAATATTTTCTTTGTTTTTTTTATTATGAGGCTATAAATTCTTCCCTTTTTTCCGTGAAATATTTTTCGCCTGACAGTTTTTAAAGTAATTTATTGGCATATTAATATTATATAGTCATAGTAATATACCAAAATTTCCATTAGTAGAAAAGCTTTGGGAATATCTCATTCATAGATATGCCAATATATGCACAATCAAAGATATAGTTTTATAATATGTTATGTCATCATTTAAAGTTAATTCAAAAAAGAATAACAATATAAAAACCTCAACAGGAATTTTATGAATAACACATGAAACATTATACAAATAAACATATTTTATTTGTCGTCTTTTTAGTGGATGTTTTTAAGAACCAATAATTATTTCATTTGTCAAGATATATGTAATTTATTTTCTATTGATTTGAAGTCGGTAACTATGATAGGATCAAATTGTGTTGCGAATCCATTGTGTTAAACAATGCGTTGCCATGACGCCACACCTCATATAACGTATACTCCTCCATGTATAAATACTCCAAGGTAGTAACACTATATAACACTATGAGTAGAATCACTGTGTATTACTATAGTTAGTACCACCTTGTCAAATATCAAATTGCCCTAATATGTTGGCATTTATAATATGTGATATATTTTATTAATTTGTATGTTATTGATGTAAACAAACTCACTTGCAATTTTGTATATTTTATACAGATTACTATTATATGATTAACTGTGCCATAAAAAAAACTTGACATGAGTTATGAGATGCAACAGGATTTTTTTGTTGTTGTGAAACAAAGACACTCAAATTAATATTTAATATAAAGTTAATATTTAAATATGAAGTAACCTTAGTAGCTCCTCGTTCTACAGAGTAATCACGTTAAACTTTATGGAGATGTTGTTAATATGTGATATCCCATTAGCACTCATTCTTTACAGCGAGGAGCTAATAAAATAGGATTCTATAATTATTTAAAAAGCGCCCAAATCATATGTCATTTAATAAAGGGAAATGTGTTGCAATCCATTGACATTACTTGTGATCGATCCTTAATGTATTGATATATTGGTGTAAAACTTCTTGCTCACAGGTATGTTGCTATTGGAACGTGACCGTGTAATATCATGCAAGGCTATGACGTGACATTATCTGGTCACGCATAGCGGTTGCATTGTCATTATTTTGTCACGTATGTCATATGCATGGCGCACTATGGTCATACCTCGTTGCTGGCATAATACAATTACGCAATCTAGTCACGTTCATTTGTGACCAATTGTTTGGCTCCACATTGATTGAAAAAGAACGAAAAATTACTATAGTGCAATATGTAACCAGTATTAACTCATAAAACCAGTGTATCATGGTTTTAACACGGTCTATCATTAACACGGACGCAAATATCATCTACATTTCACACAATGTCTTATCTTAAAGGCAATTTCAAACATAGCAAATTGGTTCGGTATTTGTCTCATTAAGAATATCTTACACAGATCTATAACCCATTACTTTATCTACTGCTATATTACATTAAATTATTTACAAAAAGTATTTGTAAGTATTATGAAAATGCTATCTCATTGTAACTGCTCTTTATAAGGTAGTTGATCATCTGATTAACATCATAGAGTGGCTTGATAGGAAAGCAAGTCGGATGCCAATGTGATCGCCTGTTTATGGTAAACTGTGTGACAACCTGGGTGTTCAATGAATTAAGTACAGTAATTAGTATTGATTAATTTTTTGTAGCTCAATCATTGATTCAGTCTAGTGTGCTTTTTGTAAGTTACGATTTGACACACCCATACACACACACACCTACACACACACACACACACACACACACTCACACACACGTGAAAGTACATATCGGGACAAAATTCTTAAAGACAATACATAGCAATGTGGAAGCCTGAAATTTTCCCAAATAGATTGTTACCCTGAAAATAACATATTTGTACATGAAATATAAATATTACTTGTCAACAGGTGGTTTTGTTTGAAATGATTACATGATTAGATGCAAATGAATAGAAAATGAACACAAACTGGTTCACCTTAACTGACTCTTTGGTGCTTTTCCAAAATTTTAAATTAAGCCATCTTTGGAATTGAATAAATATATATATATATATATATTATTTTGATTTACTTAAAGAAAACGTTGATTGTTAAAATATAAATTGAATATTCTTTGTGACAATGTACTATCATATTGAGCATATTTATAGCTAGAGGTCACCATTTACTTTTCTGTGTACTTGACATGAAAGGATCGATATATAATCAATTGAGTATTGATGAAATGGATCAAGTCATGTTCAGTTCTGCAGCAGGATGAAAGGTGAATGAATTATATAACAAAATATCAACAGAATGAGCAGAAAAACACAGACAAATCCGTTCTGATTAAGATATAGTGTAGCAACAAATCAATACAATCATGGCTGTATTGATATAAAGATACATCTCTCCTCATAACGCTAGCCCGGACATGATTATACCAAGACAGATGTTTGTTATCTGATAAAACTTAGTAAATAAACAGGCAAAAGTTGATGTTATCAACATAAATACTGTATTACTTGGACACTATCAAATGACAAGATAACTTGATACCTCTGTTCTAAAGGCCCAGTTTTATTTCCTTATTTCTGATCAATCTGTTATTTTTATCGCCTCGGGTCTTTTAATGTATTATTGTGTTATGAGGCCATGATCAGTTAAATATTTGTTTCTGTAAATTTGTTTCATTTTTCTCTTCATTCTGTTTAGTATTAACAAATATACATGTTCATATCCACGTGTTCATATTCAGGAACTACTGGAAGAAACCCAGTAAAGCATTTAAATTAAAAGAGTAAACAGTAGCTTACACCGTGTATTAATGTGACACAATAAAACTTATTGGACACGCTTTAATTGATGTTAAAAATGAAAGTTTTCCAGCCTCCCTCTTTGAGTTTTCTTGTTCCAATTTGCAATGGCAGTGCACCACATCTATGTTTGTTATTCAAATTATTTTAAAGATATAGGATACTAAGATTGTTTGACTCAGCTTCAAACCATTCCCTGTATGGACAAAACCATTCTCTATATGACAATAAAAAAGTTTAAACGTTCACAAAAATGTTTTTAGTCTTAAATAACATAGCATCACAGTTTATCCCTGTTTTTGCACCTTGTCCTGAAAATCTATAAATATGGAATAACAAAGAACATGTCAAATATTTTAAATATATAAATATTAGATCAGATACTGATATGTTTGATTTTAATAATTTCCTTGTGAAGAAAACACGAATTTTGATACCTTTTATGCAAAATATACGACATGAGTGTGTAAATAATAGTTTTTTTAATAGCCCAGTACAGTTTTTTTTAGAAGTTTTTCTTGTTTTAAACCTCATCAGTGGCTTTGATTAACTTCGTCACCATTCTTTCCACACCACATCATAAAATAGAAGCCAATGTGATATAATCCATTCAATCATCAAAGCTAAAGCTATAGTTCATTATAAAACATATATAGCATTTTACCAAATGTGTTTCACAAAAACGTCGATGACCAATATAGTGTTTCCAAATCGAGACAGATATTGTGTTTCATTTGACACACATCAATTGTGACAGTGTACTGTTGTTGGTTGGGATCATGTATATAATTGTATTTTGGGTCAGGGTTGTGAATGACAAAACAGTTTTGTTATGAATATATTGCTAATTGTATATATTAGTTGGATAATATATGTAGGAGATAAACGTAAAAGCCACGGGTCGTGGCGCAGTTGGTTAGAGCGCCAGCTTATTAGCACCAGTTCCTCTGTGGTGATCCAAAGGTCGTGGGTTCGAACCTCGGCCATGCCGGGATTGAAATCATGATACAATTTCCCACATGAGCTGAGGCCCGTGCCTGAAGGTTTAACCCGTTGTCCTTGTAAATCTGTGACCGGGTGGGTTGTCATGTCAAGGACCTGCGACATGACAATTCAGTGAGGCAGCACTATATCTGCTATAAGTAGGTCTCATCACGAAATGACTGAAATAATGTTGAAAGTGATGTAAAGCCCCAAACAAACAAATTAACGTAAAAATACATTTGATGTTTAGATATGGACAAAAATCTGAACTCAGATTTATTCGTAGAGTATTAACATACACAAAAATAATGTAACAGTTGACTACTGCACAAAACAGTGCAAAATTGAAAATTGCACTGAATAAATCTGGTACTGATAATGATAATCACAACTATGACCACACCAAGTTTTTACCACTGCCACGGAGGTCACCCTGTAAAAAGGAAATATTTTATTCCTTAATCTATTTGAGTGACAAAGCTAAATACACATAGATCAATTTAGTCAACTTTCAACCTATTTTCAGGCTCTTTTTTGGCAATTGTAAGAGAAAAATACAGAAAAGGGAGAAATGTACAACAAATAACCGCTCAAGTTTGAATTGTCCAAGAATATTAACACATTGGTTTCATTATACTTTTCTCTCCATATGAATTCATGGAAATATATTTTATACTTTTATCAACGATTCAATGAGGAGTTACTATTTATTGTTTTTCCCCGGATTAGAGTATTAGACGAACATTTTCGTTTATTCTTGTTTTATGTCAGGATGTCAAATCGTCTTTTAGATTATTGTGGGATTATGATGTTTGATGCTAACCCAAATTAGCGGTAGAGTTTGAAGATAATGAGAGAGCATTTTATCATAAATATTTCAACAGTATTATTTCAAATTTTCAATTTCATGAATTACTTATGATTTAATTTGTTTACCTTGTTTGAACAGGTTCAGTATGGGCATTATATGAACAGAGAAAAAATGTTCTTACTGCTTTCTTCTGCAAGGTGATAAATGTTAACCCCTTGACCAACGCTCCAAGATTTGAGTTTTAAAAAATGACCAAATTACTGCACCTAATCACAGTGGTCGTCTTCACAAAATTCCTGCTATGAAACGGCTTGTCGTCCTATATGTTATATTGGTATATAGCGCGTTGTTATAGACACTAATAACATATCCATATATATGTATATATTGGACTGCATAGTCTAGCGTTGTTAACATTGTCGTCCTAGGGCAGAAAATTACTCATTTGTTATATGAAGATTTGATGAGATAAAACACAAGAGTTTAACTGTGTGGACAGCCCAGGTTTCTGTGAAGGGGATAATGTTTTAATCTTTATTTAATGCCTGTTATGCTTCTTATTAGTAGTTAAATGTGAACAGTTTCACATATTGTCTGAGCTAAAACGGAAAATTGGGCAAACTATTAATACTCGCTCAGATGGAACTGGCCAAGATAAGATCATCGCCTTTGTGGACTTGGACCTAACATTAACACAAATGAGAGGAACAGAAACTTCTAGAGGCATTTCACTCTTAGATTAGTAGATTTGAGAAATCTACGAGATGTGTAATATGAAATAAAAAAATCAATATATCTCTTAGTTTTGCACAACCAAGAACATTGTAATCTCACTTCAGCCATGATGGTTGTTTCATGATTACATATTTAATCGATCTTTTCAATCAGCATACATATTAATATTTGATAGATAACTCTTCAATTAATTATGCATTTTCTTGATTAAATTCAATTAACTGACACGGTATTGCATCATCTTTGAAATGTTTTTTGTGGATTCACATGTTTTCCACATAAACCCTTCATTGCATAATAAGCGCCCTCTTTTGGCGTGCGTGCTTAGCTGTCATTAGCGCCATCTGTCGTGCTTTTTTCCTAATCACAACACGCTCTCAAGTATTGCCTTTTGGCTAAAACATAACTATTTTGAGCGGTCCAGGATAAAATGGTCCTCCATGTATTCCCGTGAAAAGTAAACCGCATGTACGCCAAGTATGAATGACTGTGTTCTTGTGATTAGCATGAGGCCCAGTTGCTCGCTGTCACGGCTTTGCATTTGGTCCACAAAACGAAGGCAAAAAGCAAAGTCGCTGACAACTTTAATTAAATGGCAATTAACATATTCTCGTGAGCCAGGCCAGATAATTCCTTATACGTGGCCCTAAGTGAATTGTGCTATTTGATGGTACAAAATATAATGGCTTATTTTGTCAATTGAGACCAATTGAAGGGAATTATATTCTTTGTTTTCAAGTTAGGTGATGCTTAAACAGACACTTGCAAAACTTGCAAAACTATCTTTGGTCAATCTCGCTTCATATTTGCTTTTAGAAAGATGATTATTTTGCCATTTGATAAAATTGATACATACATTTAAAATACATCACAAACAGGGCATTAATAGGTCAACTAAATGAGGATATTCAACGCAAAGCATTTTAAATTGAAGATTCGGAAGTATGACAAAGTTATGTTATATATAGAACATGAATATTTGACAGGCTTCCAGTTGCTGTTTGTTTTCATCTAACCAATTCATTTATATTTTTTTTGATTTCACATAAGGTTTTGTGTGTATATGACAAAATATTACAATTTTAAGAGGAAAGTCTGTGGTAAGGGTACCAGTCATAGGGAATCTGAAAAGCTAAGATAGTATCGAAATTGTGTGATGTGATTTGTTTGTTTGGGGTTTTACATCACTTTCAACATTATTTCAGTCATTTCGTGATGAGACCTACTTGTAGCAGATATAGTGCTGCCTCACTGAATTGTCATGTCGCAGGTCCTTGACATGACAACTCACCCGGTCACAGATTTACAAGGACAACGGGTTAACCCTTTAGGCACGGGCCTCAGCTCATATGGGAAATTGAATCATGAGTTCAATCTCAGCACGGCCGGGGTTCGAACCCACGACCTTTGGATCACCACAGAGGAACTGGTAAGCTTATAAGCTGGCGCTCTAACCAACTGCGCCACGGCCCGTGGCCTTGTGTGATGTGATCAACACAATGTCAATTCTCCCTTTACTCATATACAAGTAAAGGGATGAAAGCTTAAATCACAGCCTTGGATGAGATCATTTTTATTCCATGTATAAAGTTATCAATTTTACTTTAATGAACTTGAGGTGTGGATATTTCTGATCTGTGCCAATCAATCCTGAAATTCAGTGTTTCAAAATTAAACCTAGCCTTACCTTAATTAATATTTCTGCCAAAATCTGAGATCACTTGTACAAAATCTAAAAAGCCTGTGATCCAATAGAGGGAATGGTGGAAATCAATAGTGTCCCATACAATACTTTAATCCTGTGCTCAGTGGGGTGTGACAATGCCTTGGAGTTCTTTGCAAATATTATAACCAATTAAACAACAGGGAGCACACAATTTGTAACTTTCCTAGGGAATGATATTATTTAGAAGGTGTTACACCACTGAATCACCGGTTTTTTCTTATTTCTCTTGGAACACAATTTTCAACTTCATCAAAGAAATATTTTTAAAGACATAAGGTAAAATTTTCACTTTTAAAAAATGCTTTGTTATCTTATCCTTGAATGAATCATATCCTTTGAATTTTAGGATGTACATAAGTATTTTTAATCTGATTTTAAACATCAGATTGACATAAATGTGGTGCAAGAGCTTTCATACCCTTAGTTTATATATATGGTAATGCTATATATAGACACATGGCTGAGACCAAACCTATTTTTAACATTTGGTTTGCAGACAGCTCATGCTAGAAATAGTGGACAAATCACCACACTATCACTCTATTCTCTATCATATCAGTCCCTACCACCAAAGCTATAAATGTGCACACAGAATCGAGCGCAAGTCATTAGTATTCAGAGAGATATCACGGTCAACTCATTGGTGATATATTGCTATATATAAATCTGAGGCCCCGGGCCGTGGCGCAGTTGGTTAGAGCGCCAGCCTATTAGGATCAGTTCCTCTGTGGTGATCCAAAGGTCGTGGGTTTGATCCCCGGCTATGCCGAGATTGAACTCATAACTCAATTTACCATATGAGCTGAGGCCCGTGCCTAAAGGGTTAACCCTTTGTCCTTGTAAATCTATGACCGGGCGGGTTGTCATGTCAAGGACCTACGTCACGACAATCCAGTGAGGCAGCACTATATCTGCTACAAGTAGGTCTAATCACGAAATGACTGGAATAATGTTGAAAGTGATGTAAAACCCCAAACAAACAAACAAACAGAAAAATCTGGCTGTCACCTCAGTGGTGAAAGAATATAAATAGATTTGCTTTGTACTGGCAGTTGTACTGATTGGTCAGTATATGCTCCAGGCAAGTATTTATGACTCGGGATTTCCAAACTTTGAAAGAGATCAAAAACAGGGCATTGACTGCAGAGGTAGTAATTGAATACTACCTAAGTAATGCAGAGTATATATGTTTTTGAATGGTTAATATTCTAATTCTGTGTTGTTGATACTGGTTAAACAGTGAAATAACCATGAAAACAGAGAACTACTCATTAAGCATTAACACCATTTCCAAGAAGTGGTCGGTATTCCTGTAAAAATATGCACTTTCGTTTGATCTTGGACAGCACAGCGGGAACAAGATGAACCATTAGAAACATCTTTAAAACGTGGCATTTTTCTATGAGAAGTGTGATAGATAATAAAACCCTAACCCCCTTAAATCCCTATGAAGATGGGTGATATAATGCAAGATGGACTCTTTCATTGCTTTATGGATGTTTGTCAACTTCTATTGGTCACCATACTGGTCAACCTTAATATGAGTGAGGCCATCTATTGTCAGATTTAGATAACTCATGCTTTTAAATTCTCTAAAAATGTCAAATGTCAAATGTCTAAAATTGTGTCAACATTAATGCAAATAGATCAAAATAAGGTGGCATATTCCATTCCCGTTTCAAGTTTAAATCAAAGACGACATTTTAAATTGATTCTCCACAGGTAGGTATAAAAGCTGAGCATGAAATTACATTGAAAAAGAAGTGAGTTATATTATGTCCAGACACAACATGTATACATAACGTTAGCTTGACTTGGACTGAAAAACAGAAAATGTCCCATAACAAAGAAAAATAGTGACGAGTGTAACATTACCACCTTGGTGTGTGTGCTTCAGTGTTAGTCATTGTGAAGTAGTCCGATGAGATATAGTTTCAAAGGGAGCTAATGTTGATATATACTCAAAGTTGATAAATACTCAATGTTGATATATACTCAATGTTGACATATACTCAATCACTCATAATAAAAATTAGGATGGACAAATAGAGGTTGAAAATTTGTTTGATTTCTCTATAGCGAAATATACACCTTATGAATATCTATTCTTTTGATACTGTTTAACGATTCATTACACAATATTAATATTTGATAGGAATATATAATATGAAATATAATATGGATATATGATGTGTATACATAATGTGAATATATAATATGAATAGATGATGTGTATATATGATATGAGTATATCTGATGAATATATAATATGCGTATATTAATTAATGTCAAATGTAACAACTTTAAATTTTCCATATTCATTCATGAAAGGAAGACAGAAAATATTTATTTTGCCTCTATACATGAAGAAATCAAATGCACAATTCTAAAATATGAGCTTGTCCATCTTTTCAAAAAGATAATCATACAACGTGTGCCAGTTCTCATGAAAATTAATATGAATTTATGTTCTAAAATGTTCTTGAAAGTTCACATCACTGGTGCCATCTGTTGTCCATTTGCTCTTAATATTTGTAGAGTAATCGAAAGCAATGGTTTTGCCTTGAGCACTGATACCAGAGTTCATAGCACTATCATTTCTAAAATAGGTTTATCTTCAGCTTTCATACTTTTGAATTAATCTATGTAATATGTACTTATTAGACCCATGTATGAGCATCACAGCTTTCTGGGTCACCATCCTCTGGCACAGAAAACAGACCTCAGTCATTACAGACATGGACAAAAATATATGGAATGAAGTTTGATATTACGATTTTTTATCAAAGGTTTAATGCCATGATATTCAACATACTACAGTGGAGTTTGCTGATCAGGACGACCATGTGGACGACACATCCTATGCTATAATCCTTGACAGGACGACCAGTCATTTAAAGCATTCATGAAACCTGACTTTCAGACACATTTTCTTTACATAACATGGATGTTTATACCCTAAACAGTGCTTTTATGTAGTATTACCCAAAATATTCCCTGTTAACAACTTCCTGTGGCACTTGAAAGTTGATCAGTTGTCTGCTGAAACCTACACCAGCAATTGAACACTTTGTCAACAAGCTTTGTTTAGCTGGTTTGTGATCCCATGTAAACACCTAATGAGTTACCAGTTGGGCACCTGTCCAGCTTGGGAAACAGGGTGGAGATGTCTTGTACAATTTATCAATTTATTACTTATTAATTTATATCTTATGGTTGTGAAAGATATATCATTTATGGGAAAAGTATACTATTTATTTGAAAAGTATCTTATGCATGTGAAAACCTTTCTGTCAAAAAGGGAAGACATGACTCAAATGCTGCATGGAATCCCCCTTAACTTAAAGGCTGTGATATTGAAAAAGTGACATTAAACCCTTTGATCACTGGTTTGGCCTTAAATCACAAGGACTTTGAATGGCAAAACTGTGAATGCTGATAATTGGTATCAGTAAAATTTATGATTTGACCCTCTTTGATGAAATTTGGGGTTTTTCACACCACTGAATGGGAAGACATCAAAGGCTGCATGGATTCCACCTTAAAAGCTGGGCTGCATAGAATTTTTTAAAACTTTTTTTTGCAAACATATATAATATAAAAAATAATGATTTTTCTTCATTTATAACTTCATAAATAACGAGCGTGAAGTTCATTTGATATTTGATATTTGATATTTGACGTTTTTTTCAAAGTATGCCTCCAAGTATATATCTATACACACTTATAGGATATGGGTCAAAACAGGATATCAAAGGATATATACCCTGTCAAAAGCGGATATATCCTTTTTATTCGCAATAAATCCAATTTTTATACATTTATAACTTAGAAATGTTTTTTAAATGATCTCAAAGACTTTTGATTGACTAATGGGGCCTTAGACATACTTGGTAGACATGTCTAGATTATGTCTAGCCCCCTCAATATGAGAGCATAAATCTAAGTTCAATGGAATAGCCCTTTTTTCCTGACAGAGTTAATATATTCGACATACTGACTGGTATGAGGTGGGAGGAGTACTAAATAGACTTTTGATTGACTAATGGACCCTCAAACATACTTGATAGACATGTCTAGAATCTGTCTAGCCCGCTCAATATGAGAGCATAAATCTGAGTTCAATGGAATAGCCCTTTTTCCCTGACAGAGTCAATATATTCGACCTACTGACTGGTATAAAGTGGGAGGAGTACTAAAAGGACTTTTGATTGACTATTGGAGCCTTAGACATACTTGGTAGACATGTCTAGATTATGTCTAGCCCCCTCAATATGAGAGCATAAATCTGAGTTCAATGGAATAACCCTTTTCCCCTGGCAAAGTTAATATATTCGACCTACTGACTGGTATAAGGTTGGGGAGGGGGGGAGAGTACTAAAAGACTTTTGATTGACTAATGGGGCCTTAGACATACTTGGTAGACATGTTTAGAATCTGTCTAGCCCCCTCAATATGAGAACATAAATCTGAGTTCAATGGAATAGCCCTTTTTCCCTGACAGAGTCAATATATTCGACCTACTGATTGGTATGAGGTGGGAGGAGTACTAAAAAGACTTTTGATTGACTAATGGACCCTCAAACATATTTGGTAGACATGTCTAGAATCTGTCTAGACCCCTCAATATGAGAGCATAAATCTGAGTTCAATGGAATAGCCCTTTTCCCCTGACAAAGTCAATATATTCGACCTACTGATTGGTATGAGGTTGGGGAGGGGGGGAGAGTACTAAAAAGACTTTTGATTGACTAATGGGGCCTTAGACATACTTGGTAGACATGTCTAGATTATGTCTAGCCCCCTCAATATGAGAGCATAAATCTGAGTTCAATGGAATAGCCCTTTTCCCCTGACAAAGTCAAATATATTCGACCTACTGACTGGTATGAGGTTAGGGAGGAGGGATGGAGAGTACTAAAAAGACTTTTGATTGACTAATGGACCCTCAAACATACTTGGTAGACATGTCTAGAATCTGTCTAGCCCCCTCAATATGAGAGCATAAATCTGAGTTCAATGGAATAGCCCTTTTTCCCTGACAGAGTCAATATATTCGACCTACTGATTGGTATGAAGTGGGAGGAGTACTAAAAAGACTTTTGATTGACTAATGGGGTCTTAGACATACTTGGTAGACATGTCTAGAATCTGTCTAGCCCCCTCAATATGAGAGCATAAATCTGAGTTCAATGGAATAGCCCTTTTTCCCTGACAGAGTCAATATATTCGACCTACTGACTGGTATGAAGTGGGAGAAGTACTAAAAAGACTTTTGATTGACTAATGGGGCCTTAGACATACTTGGTTGACATGTCTAGATTACGTCTAGCCCCCTAAATATGAGAGCATAAATCTGAGTTCAATGGAATAGCCCTTTTCCCCTGGCAAAGTCAATAGATTCGACCTACTGACTGGTATGAGGTTGGGGAGGGGGGGGGGGAGAGTACTAAAAAGACTTTTGATTGACTAATGGGGCCTTAGACATACTTGGTAGACATGTCTAGGTTATGTCTAGCCCCCTCAATATGAGATCATAAATCTGAGTTCAGTGGAATAGCCCTTTTCCCCTGACAAAGTCAATATATTCGACCTACTGACTGGTATGAGGTTGGGGAGGAGGGATCGAGAGTACTAAAAAGACTTTTGATTGACTAATGGGGCCTTAGACATACTTGGTAGACATGTCTAGAATCTGTCTAGCCCCCTCAATATGAGAGCATAAATCTGAGTTCAATGGAATAGCCCTTTTTCCCTGACAGAGTCAATATATTCGACCTACTGACTGGTATGAAGTGGGAGGAGTACTAAAAAGACTTTTGATTGACTAATGGGGTCTTAGACATACTTGGTAGACATGCCTAGATTACGTCTAGCCCCCTCAATATGACAGCATAAATCTGAGTTCAATGGAATAGCCCTTTTCCCCTGGCAAAGTCAATATATTCGACCTACTGACTAGTATGAGGTTGGGGAGGGGGGGGGTGTACTAAAAAGACTTTTGATTGACTAATGGGGTCTTAGACATACTTGGTAGACATGTCTAGATTATGTCTAGCCCCCCTCAATGTGAGAGCATAAATCTGAGTTCAATGGAATAGCCCTTTTTCCCTGACAGAGTCAATATATTCGACCTACTGACTGGTATGAGGTGGGAGGAGTATTAAAAAGACTTTTGATTGACTAATGGACCCTCAAACATACGTGGTAGACATGTCTAGAATCTGTCTAGCCCCCTCAATATGAGAGCATAAATCTGAGTTCAATGGAATAGCCCTTTTTCCCTGACAGAGTCAATATATTCGACCTACTGACTGGTATGAAGTGGGAGAAGTACTAAAAAGACTTTTGATTGACTAATGGGGTCTTAGACATACTTGGTAGACATGCCTAGATTACGTCTAGCCCCCTCAATATGAGAGCATAAATCTAAGTTCAATGGAATAGCCCTTTTTCCCTGACAGAGTCAATATATTCGACATATTGGTGGTCACAACAAATCATAATTCTCAGGGCAGATGTTCTTTTGTGGATTTCAGACAGATAACCTGTATGTATGTAAATTTTAAGATCATATATTGTTTTCAGATACCTTAAACCACTGTAAAATCGCCTGGAACCTTCCAGGTTTCATGAATGCTTTAACCCTTAGGACAACCATTTATTAAACCTTGGAAATATTCACTCTGTAACGGCTCAAAACTCACAAGATCACATTCGAGAAGGCTATTTGACCCTAAAGTCATTAAGTAACCCTTAGGGACCCTCGACCGTTAATTTTGGTCGTCCCGGCCAAATTATTGCACAGTTCCTGCTATGAAACGACTGCGCAATTCCTGTAAGGGCAGTTCCTGTAAGGGCAGTTCCTGTAGGGAACTAGCATATGAGTGATGTCATCATAAGTGATGCGTGATGTTATGTTATCAATTATGCTTAGTTTATGATTTACTAATGAGTGTATCAATAAATATTTTATTGGTGTTTGCTGAGTTGTGTGGTGTGAACTGTATGAGTGATAAAAAACTCTTAAAAAACTCCTTAAAGAAGATTAAAATAAAACCAAATGAGTAGTGTACGTTACTTCTAATGAATTAGGTTACTAATCAAGACTTAGTGTCATATTAATAATAATCCAATGAGGGCATCAGGTTTAGGGACCAATCACGGCAGTCGAGACAAAGGTGGGAGACAATGGCAATCATTTCGACCAATCAGAGAGCAGCTAACAGACGATTATAAAAAGTATTCATGGTAACAATGACGGGAAGATGAGCGTACCCTACAAATATTGTGAGGGTTTTCCAAGTGCACTTAACGGATGCCAGAGGGCGCCGATCTAAACTTTTGGACTATGAATATCAATAAAAATTGCGATAGAAAATTCTCGGTACCAAAAAATAGCACAAGTCAATTTCTAGTTGAAAAAACATTTGTGAAGGTACATGCGGATACTCTACACCTAGTTTTGAAAGGTTTTCGAAGTGCACTTGACAGATGCTGACCGGCGCCACTCCAAACTTTTAGAATATTAATATAAGCAAAAACTGAGATACATGTAAAAGATTCGACCTTTTCATTTGGGAACGAAAAGGTCGATGCAAAACCATTGAAAGACATCCACAAGTGCTCAGAGGGATGTATATGTTTAAACTCAACTGAAGGATCTACTTATTATTAATTGTCCCTATTGGCAGGTTAATTTAGCACACATGCTTTAGTAGTCCAAAACTACTAAATGTCTAATATTGGTAATATGTAACAAGATTGGTGTGAGATTACTAGTACTCTCATTAATAAAATGGTTCCTGCATACTTATCAAACATACTCGAGAGACATTCAGTATATACCATACTAAGTCATTGTGAGTGCAGTAATTGATTAAATGCATTAAATATTCAAAGCCAAACAATTGGGATGTTTTTAGTAAACTCACAATTGGAGTGTTACCAAATAATCTTATGGAATATTTCTTACTTTTATTATTTTCTCTGAAATATTGATGGCTTCCGATATTTTTGCTGAGGTGCCCTCTAGTGAGTGATATTTTGTCAGTCTACCACAAGAAGGAACATTGTGTTTGTATATAAAAGAACTGCTGACTGTTTTAATTGGCTCCCTCATAATTCTTTTTTCTTTTTTTACATTCCAGTGGAAATGTGACAATCAGATATTTGTTTTCTCAATCAAATATTATGATAATTAACCTTTTTATCTGACATACAAAGAAAAAGATTTGGTCATTATGCTAAGCTACCAGTTTTGTTTATTTGTTTGGGGTTTGACGCCACTTTCAACATTATTTCGGTTATTTCATGACCAGACCTAATTGTAGTAGATATAGTGCTGCCTGACTGAATGATCATATCGTAGGTCATTGACATGATAATCCCACCGTGCACATTTTCAAAGGCAATGAGTTAGCCCTTCAGGCACAAACCTCAACTCATTTTAGAAAATGTATCATGAATTCAATACAGACACAGTCGGGAATCAAATCCAATGGATCACCAAAGAGGAATTGGTTCTAAGAATGCTATGGCATTATTATGCAAAATCTGCACAGATGAAAAAATCAGATAATAATGTCATAACATTCCACATTATACTGAAACATATTAAACTAATAAAAATAAAACATAATTAAAAGGAAATGAGAAGAGAAAAATGAACACACCCAACCAATACAATCAGCAGAGAAACAATTACAATAATCCTCCTCAAAACGATGGAATATACGGTGCTATATGCTGACGTAATTAATATAAATAAAACTGACCCCCAAAAGATTTTCCGGATACCAAATAAGTTACTTCACACCAAAGAACAAACTCCCTGACCAAAACATTAAAATATGAAATCATTGGCTGGAGAATAAATACGTTTTTGAAGGAAAATATGCCAATCTAAGAAAGGAAATTGATATGTTTCCCCCCTCAGGATGTATTGCAAATCAGAGACAAAATAAAAATGACGTATTAAATGATGAGTCTACATTTTGAATAATAAATGAAATACTTATAGACTACAGGAAATAAAATACTTACATTCACTACATGCGGCCGATGTTTTTATTTTTATTTTATTTTTTTTAATTGGCTGACAAGCCAGGGAGATCATTGGCCATAATTGAACAAAATAGTTTTAAGACGTCGAACGGGTCATCGGCAACTTTTAGCTGCAACATCACAATTGCCGGCGTTTCCCCGATGTCTAATCAATAAATATCACCTTAAAGTACACGGTGAGTGCCCCCCAGGCATATCTTAAGATCATCTGGGGGCTCCCGGTGGCATCATACGGTGAAAGTCGGATTTTTGTATTATTTTATCTGTTCAAACATAAGTATGTTAAATGATACAGATGTCCTAAGGATATCCTACAGATCTCTGTTATATGATGAAGACGTCTTTGGGATATCTTTAAGACGTCTGTGCCATTTTATCTTGCACGACCCGTGCGGTGCCCTTTAATAATGTGACCACAGCTACGGCATATCTCAGATCGTTGCTGATTAACTCCCTGGAGCCCGGGACCCTGTGAGGCCGGCCGATTTTCACTTCCCGACCGGAGAAACCTCAAGAAACCTCAAGGAAAATAAGGAAACATGGCCCTTGATAGATGCATTGGCCATCTCCACCCACCTGTCACAGCATTAATAAATCAATAACGCTGGTAATTAATAAGACATAATAATTTGCACATTAACTGAATAATCTACTGAGACCATTGTTCCTTGGCTTGTGTGCTTTCATCGATTGATTTGTTTTGAATGAAATATAAGCCTCTAGAGCATTTTTAAATTCTTGATATAAAGTACCTCAATGTCGGTACAGAGATGTACCTTGTTGTTGAGAATGTGGTTATGCTCCCATTTGGAGGAGGTCCTTGCAATTGAAGGTGTCACATTTTGAAAACATTTTTGGAAATCACCTGCTACGGCAGGGAAATCAACTATCGCGCCAGAAAACCACAAGAGAACACTTTCTTTCTCCATACACAATTTGACACATTTTTTTTATTAATGTCTAATCCTCTTTTGATTAAACTTTAATACTAATTAAGAAATCAATAATACCGGGTTATATGCCTGACAGCCTAAAACAAGAAATGAAGAGGCCATTGCTGAAATAGCTTGATCTGGAAAATAAGTATAGACCGGATATTGAAATTGTGGAGTATGTAACAATTGAATATATATGTCTCTGAACATGTAAATCCTAAATATAGTGTGCTTCAGGGTTCAGTGTTTGCTCAATACATTATACTATTTATCTGGCAGACATAATCAAAAGCAAATAGTCTAAAGCACCATAAGTTACCAGACCTAGGAATAATCCTAGATGAGAGAATGGTATTGAAAAAATAAATAAATAAAAAGTGCAAAAATGCATATTTCCATGTTGATTTTCGGCCATCCCAAATGATAGGAGCAGAGAATAAAAAAGATTAAATAGTCAGAGTATTGTCCACACATGTATTGTGCACATTCTATATATGGTGAATAATAATATTTTATCAAATGATGATAAAGAATTGAATTTCTGTTTGCTCAGAATTGAGGATTATTTTCATTGGCTAATTTAAGCACATAGATGAGAAGGGTGAAAATTCCTTATGTATTCATGTGAGGTCCTGGCAATTATTATATTTTATGATTTTATAGCAACCAGGGTAGCAGTAATTACTATTGAAAAACAAGCTCAGCTATGATCAGATTAAAATCTAGTGGCATGGTCATCACGCTCACATACCTATTTGAAAAATGGCGGTGGGGTTTCAGTCACAACGCTGATAAGCGCTACCACCAAATAAAATGAACTCAATTGGAATTCCAGATAGAAGGTGTACTTAACCTAAAGTGGACCAGGGAATGATATTGAAAGAATGTTTTATCCCTGGCCTAATAAGAACTAAGTGTCATATTTCAATAGAACTTGAGGAATTGCTTTTTGTTCTGGTATGGGTACGTCGCAATAGTGCATAGCATTGGACAAACTTTGAACAAATATAGCGTAGGAGCTTTGGGCATCCGTGATTGACTAAAGATATATGGACAAACTAAATCTGTTTTAGTTTTGATTTTTTATTTCATTCTGCTTGAACCTTTCAGCAGACACAGATATACAATCTTAATCTCATCTTAAATTCAGGCAAAATGAATCAATAATACAGTTTTAAAATCTCCCTGGGAAACCCAGCAACTGGTTTTAATAGTTGTGATGGAGACATTCTGGATTTTATAAAGATATAAAAGAATCAAGTTTGTGAAAATTGTTCATTTTAAAATTTGCATTATAAATCTCAAACAAATGATCTTAATGTTCATTTGAAGGTCTGAATAATGACAAATAATTTAGATGATGGTGATGTCAGCTTTGTAATACCTGGCCTGGAATGGTCTTTGCTGTTTAATGTACTGCTTAAGCAGCCTCCTCATCACCCTCCTCCTCTTCATCAAACTCTCCCTCCTCCTCAGCGGTGGCATCCTGGTACTGCTGGTACTCAGACACCAAGTCGTTCATGTTGGACTCTGCCTCTGTGAACTCCATCTCGTCCATACCCTCACCAGTGTACCAATGCAAGAAAGCCTTACGACGGAACATAGCGGTGAACTGCTCAGAGATACGCTTGAACAGCTCCTGGATGGCTGTGCTGTTACCGATGAAGGTACCAGACATCTTGAGGCCACGTGGTGGGATGTCACACACAGCTGTCTTGACATTGTTGGGGATCCATTCGACAAAGTAGCTGCTGTTCTTGTTCTGGACATTCAACATCTGCTCATCAACCTCCTTCATGGACATGCGGCCACGGAACATGGTAGCCACTGTCAGATAACGGCCGTGACGAGGATCGCAGGCAGCCATCATGTTCTTGGCATCGAACATCTGCTGGGTGAGCTCTGGTACAGTAAGGGCACGGTATTGCTGGCTTCCACGGGAGGTGAGAGGGGCAAAGCCAGGCATGAAGAAATGGAGACGAGGGAAGGGAACCATGTTGACAGCCAATTTACGGAGATCTGCGTTGAGCTGACCAGGGAAACGCAGGCATGTGGTGACACCAGACATGGTGGCAGAGACCAGATGGTTCAAGTCACCATATGTGGGTGTGGTCAGCTTGAGAGTACGGAAGCAGATATCATAAAGAGCTTCATTGTCAATACAGTATGTCTCATCTGTGTTTTCTACCAGCTGATGTACAGAGAGTGTGGCATTGTAGGGTTCTACAACTGTGTCTGACACCTGTAAATATAACAAATATATAGATATATCATTAAGAAATAAAGAAACCTTAGAATCTTAGAAGTATCAGTCAAATGTGTTAAGAAAAGATATATTTTTATAATAAACTACGCTGTGCTGTAAGCTGCAATTTTAAATTTATAATGGTCGAGATAAAGAGGAAATTGAGCTTTATACAATTAAATGTAATCATATGAAATATGTTTAGAAATCGTGAGAAAAAAGCCAAATCAGTTAAAAGAAATTAATTTGCTATTCTTTGAAATAAACATTTTTACGCACCTTGGGGGATGGCACTACAGAGAATGTGTTCATGATCCTGTCTGGGTATTCCTCACGGATTTTGCTGATGAGGAGTGTTCCCATTCCAGATCCGGTACCACCTCCAAGGGAGTGTGTAAGCTGGAATCCCTGAAGACAATCACAACTCTCGGCCTCTTTGCGAACCACATCAAGAACTGAGTCTACAAGCTCAGCTCCCTCTGTGTAATGTCCCTTGGCCCAGTTGTTTCCAGCACCAGATTGTCCAAAGACAAAGTTGTCTGGTCTGAAGATCTGTCCAAAAGGTCCAGAACGGACGGAGTCCATGGTGCCAGGCTCCAAGTCAACCAGGACAGCACGGGGCACATACTTGCCACCTACAATATAGAACGTGCGTTTAGGAATCCATGTCTATGTTATTCAGAACTGGAAAGGTTGACGTACTTTGCATGTTGACATGTCAATATAATTAGCGACAGGAATCTAGCATTGGGGCTCATCAATTGGAGAAAAAATTAAATAATTTGAATAGTGTGGAGAAAGGTATACATAGATACAAATGTATATATATATATATATATATATATATATATATATATATATATATATATATATATATATATATATATATATATATATATGTATATATATATATATATATATATATATATATATATATATATGTATATATATATATATATATATATATATTATATATACATTATATATATATATATAGCTTTTTGTTTTGAAAAAATATGGATAAATATCAGGCGTTCCTTGTTAACAAATCAAAAATGGTGTGTACGCCGTAGAGAAGGAAATAACATATCACTGAGATATGTTCAGAAAGTGCGCAGAGGGGCAAATGTGTTGTTATAAATATTTGAAAATTGCATGTTGAAAGTGGCATATTATACAACTGGATTGTCATAACATATACAGACATCACCATATATATTTATTCCAGAGTGAGTTATATACCAGTATTCCACTGTCACTCCCGCCCACACTGTAGCAGCCAAGTGACAATGACTCCAAAGGTTGCCAACATGTAATAATAGCATGGCTCATTTGTGACATATTTTTTCAGAACCAGAAATGGTGTACTTTCATGTCAATAATGTATTATTTGAATCCCTTAAATTATTGCTACATCTTTACCAGACAGAAACAGAACGTCAAAGAATTGGTCTTCTGTTGTGAACCACACTATTTGAATATTATGATTCATAATATCTGACCTGTGGCCTCATTGTAGTAGACGTTGATTCTCTCCAGCTGGAGATCAGAGTCTCCGTGGTATGTGCCTGTTGGGTCAATGCCATGCTCATCGGAGATTACCTCCCAGAACTGGAAGAATCAAATGAAATAAACTCTAAATGATTTATTCCAAATGTATAATATCAATATAAAGGACATAATCTCATATAAGGTAAAGAAATTAAAATACATCTGGTGATATTGAGCAATAGGACAACAATCCAATGTTAAGCTTTAATGAATGAACAGCTTCCAATGTTGGTCGAAAAAGGTCATCAGAAAAGTTGCAAATATATTCCATTAATATTCCATTTAACTATAACCAAATAAAAAGTCATTTTGGTTATGTGATAGTCTTTTAGATTTGATATAAATTGTTCTCACCTTGGCACCAATCTGGTTGCCGCACTGTCCAGCCTGGATGTGTACGATTTCCCTCATATTGAATGTGTTTAGTACTTCCTTAGTGGAGAGAGATTCTTGTTCTTGTGCTGTGCTGTTGTTAGGCACAACAGCCCTTTAAATAGGGGTTCGGTGTATGGCAAGGTTGCTACGAGCCTGTTATGGTTACTTTGCAAGACACAGCATGATTTGGTGGATTATAATGATTCGGTTGGCAATGGTCAGTGCCCACTTTCCACACTTGTTTAAACATGAATGTCCTGTGACATAAGACATTAACCTTTTGACTGCCACAAACCAAACACGAACATATAGTTACTGCAAACAAATGAGCCATGTGGACAAACTTGTTATATTTTCTATGGGAACACTGAATCATTGAGAAACCACATACTGTGTCATACTAATGGATTTTAACGAGTATTCACATCCCTCTTTTTTTCAAGGAGAAATGTTGTTCCCTGACATCTGAATAGTCAAACTTCGTGCAGTCGGGAGATTGAAAAATATAATGTATAAACAAATTCTCAAAGCAAAATAGATCATTATTCTTTTATTTTTTCTTTATAGGCCGATTGCCGATCTCCATGTTGTTTTTTTCCCCATTGAAAAGTACACACCGGAACTGTACAACTTTACCGGAACCAGATCTGTACAACTCCACTATATTTAATCATTGGTCGGAGAGACTGGCAGGGGGCCTATGAATAGGATTTGGGAAACTAGTTAAATTCAAGAATGTGGTCAGTGCCTTAAAATATGTGAACTATTATGTTTTAGGCCCTCAAGATATTTTAATTCAATATCCTACTAGCATTCAGCCATCTAAGATTCGGTGCTTTCACAGCTTGGCTACAGGTTTCACAAATGATTTTCAAAGTAATACTACATGTAAAGGTACGCACTCTTTAACATTTTAATCTCCCACTACTGTTCCTTACATGTGATTAACCTTAGAAGAGATTAATTTGACAAATATTACTTTTTATATGAATTCGAAACATGTTGAAAGCTTAGGCAATTTAAAGCATACGTATTGTCCAGTTTTGTTACTTTTATCACAATTACCGAGGGAGTTGATGAATATCGTTATAATATTATTGTCTGTTTGTCAGGTTGTTGACCCAGACTTGTGATAGATCAATGTTATACATCATCTCTTTTTCATGTGAGAAACACTAACATGCCAATTAGAATAGAATAGATGAATGCCATATAAATAGTATTTATATTCAATTCGGAAAAATGTCCAAATCTGTCACAGATTATTCCTGTAAAATGGTATTTCTACGGCCCTTTCCGCAACAGTAGTCATATCAGGTCGACTGTCCAACCTTTCAACCAGTGTGAAAGTAACACTGCCGGCAGTAGGAGTCGAATTAACAAGAATGCTGCTCTAACTATTGATCCATATTTGGTTAATAACCTATGAATAGCCTGAACAACACAATTTAAGATGTTCCAGGTGTCTACTTTTAGATGGACCTTAACCAACCTGTTATTTTTTTGACAAACATTGTTTCAAACATTATATTGGTTTTGTTTATTTTATTGTGCGGCACATATTATCTGAAGTTCATATAATTTAATTACAACATAAAGAATATAAAGGGTTAATTAAACTCGCTATATATGGAGAGCAATTAACCCGGCCAATTAGTGATCGTCTTGATCACCGATTAACCTTAACAATGAATAAATGTATTAAGCATCAATCTTCCTATTTGAAAATTAGATTTAAGTGCATTGACCTTAACAGTGAATAAATGTATTAAGCATCAATATTCCTATTTGAAAATTAGATTTAATTGCATTGACATTAACAGTGAATAAATGTATTAAGCATCAATCTTGGTATTTGAAAATGAAATTTAATTGCATTGACCTTAAAAATGAATAAATGTATTACACATCAATCTTGGTATTTGAAAATGAAATTTGACATCTACATCTTGATTGCTAAAGTTTTACTTTAAATAAGAAGATAAGTTGCAATAAGACACAAAAGTTACAGAGATATGTGTCAGCCGAAGGCGGGACAGGCACCCACAGGTTGGTGGTGCAACGAATCTGTGCCTTTTCTTGGTTATATCTTGGAGTCATAATTACTCCAAGGTTATATAATGTAAGGGCGGAAGGTGGTGGAATCTTATGAATATAATTATGAATAATAATAATTGCATAATTTCTCCAAGGTGGAATCAACTCGCGCCGTCGGCCGTGTTATTTTCACACTGGTTTAAAGGCTCGAAAGTCGATCTGATATGGCAGTTGGCCTTTAAACACCAAATTCACATTTTCATTTCACCCTACGCGAGTGGCATTAACAATTTTTGACACCTGACAAGGCTATAATAGTTTAAAACTGTTATTCAATGAAAACATAATCATATTACCATTTTCATTTGACGTCATATTACTTTTCAGTGTCCCTACGTTTGCACCTAACAATGATGCCAAGCAAGAAGTGTTCCTTGGAAAATGGTCCTCTTAAAATAGGTTTCACACAACGAAAGGGACGCATCTATCAAGAAAGTTTAGAGTCACAAAAGACAAATTCATTAATCACATATTCTTTTTCAGAATTGGTGCATAATTCTATTCAAGATGCTCGAACCCTACCATACATCATTTGTGCTGAATTCGTCATTTATTTCAGGAAAGGAAAACGATTTGATCAATTATGTTTTTTAGTGTTTAAAAAGGATCCAGTTTAAGACCATGGCTCTTGTTTACATTTAGATCATTTTATATAATCTGGTTTGTTTGTTACAGGAGAAGAACTTCTGATGTTTAACTTACAGCATTATATAATTATTATGTTTGCAGCAATACTGCTAGTCAGTTACATCTGTTTTGCATGTTTGCCTAAGTTGTGCAGCTGTCTCTCACATGTGTAGCTGTCTCTTACCTGCGAGAAAGTATAGCCCTACCTTAAATGATTTGTGCTTTATTATCTAATCCAAAATCAATTCCCCTTTTGACAGAAATATTTGGTTTGACGTATGAAAGCACAATTATAATGATATTCCATGATTCATTGAAATAATTTTCAACTGCGCTGACTGCATGTAAAATCTCAACTATTTGCAATGTACATGTAAAGATTAAAATACAATAAACAAGTTAATGTACAATTAACTCACACGACAGAAGAGCTTGAAATACACCATTTTATGTACCTTAATTGGATATAAACGAGGTATTAACTTTGACAAATGAACATTGACAAGAAGTGAGAAATAAAGAATTACATCTGATAGAAATCAGCTGCTTCCAATTAACTTCAGATTGTGATGCAATGTTCTTATAATTGAAGAAATATGTTTTATTTTATTTTCCCAAAAATGATAAAGCATGGGGATGGTGGGGCATGGGGGATGATGGAGATTGGGACATGGGGGATGATGGGGCATGGGGCATGGGGGATGAGGGGGCATGGGGGATGAGGGGCATGGGGATGATAAAGCATGGGGATGGTGGGGCATGGGGGATGATGGGGATTGGGACATGGGGGATGATGGGGCATGGTGGATGATGGAGCATGGGGATGATGGGGCATGGGGATGATGGGGCATGGGGATGATGGGGCATGGGGTATGGGGGATGAGGGGGCATGGGGATGATAAAGCATGGGGATGGTGGGGCATGGGGGATGATGAAGCATGGGGATGGTGGGGCATGGGGGATGATGGAGATTGGGACATGGGGGATGATGGAGCATGGGGGATGATGGAGCATGGAGCATGGGGGATGATGGGGATTGGGACATGGGGGATGATGGGGCATGGGGTATGGGGGATGAGGGGGCATGGGGATGATAAAGCATGGGGATGGTGGGGCATGGGGGATGGTGGGGCATGGGGGATGATGGAGATTGGGACATGGGGGATGATGGAGCATGGGGGATGATGGGGCATGGGGGATGATGGAGCATGGAGCATGGGGGATGATGGGGGATGGGGGATGGTGGAGCATGGGGATGGTGGGGTATGGGGGATGATGGAGATTGGGACATGGGGGATGATGGGGCATGGGGGATGATGGAGCATGGAGCATGGGGGATGATGGGGCATGGGGAATGGTGGAGCATGGGGATGGTGGGGCATGGGGGATGATGGAGATTGGGACATGGGGGATGATGGAGCATGGGGGATGGTGGAGCATGGATCATGGGGATGATGGAGCATGGGGGATGGTGGGGCATGGGGGATGATGGAGAATGGGACATGGGGGATGATGGAGCATGGGGGATGATGAAGCATGGGGATGGTGGGGCATGGGGGATGATGGAGATTGGGACATGGGGGATGATGGAGCATGGGGGATGATGAAGCATGGGGATGGTGGGGCATGGGGGATGATGGAGATTGGGACATGGGGGATGATGGAGCATGGGGGATGGTGGAGCATGGATCATGGGGATGATGGAGCATGGGGGATGGTGGAGCATGGATCATGGGGATGGTGGGGCATGGGGGATGATGGAGATTGGGACATGGGGCATGATGGGGCATGATGGGGCATGGGGCATGGGGATGATGGAGCTTGGGGCACGGGTGAAACTAATGGTCTGAGTTTAGATATTACTGGGTAAGATGATTCAATTAAGCTCAGAATATTTTCCATTTTAAAGATTTAAAAGAAACCTACAATAACTATCATGCGTTTTTGTCAAGGAGCCTTCCATTTTGAATAACCACAAAGAAATCAAAATTCGAATGTCACATGAAAGTTACAAATAAGACAAAAAATTGTAATTTGAAGCTGTAACCTTTAGACAAAAGATTATGACAGTAATGTACCAAAAGTACTTTAAAGATTATGAATATCTTAATTTTGTATTCGAAATAACACTGTAAAGCTATTAGGTTTTCAGGACCACTTACTGCTCTGCTATTGGGTGTTGGAGTTGACTATGTTCACCATGAAATCAATTTTTTTACCAACATATACATGTGTAGGTCATCATGTTATGTTTATCTGCCATTTACTGCAAAGGTTGCAGTAATTCCATGAACTTTTGATAAACAATATTTTCCATTTTTATGTGGTTTCTCCTTATATATTCAGAATTTGGAATCACTCCAATATTCTAGATCTTGTTGGTGGCATTCAGATTTATGGATTTTTTGTCTATTTTGTTGCTTGTGTATGGCTATCTTAAGTTCATTTTTTCTATCGTTAACTAAACAGGTAATAGTCACACAACTGTCTCATAACATCATATTCTTCATGACAATGACCGCATTCTATCATATGATTTGTGTACATGTGTATATATTCTTGAATGCAAATTTCTGAATAAAATAACCCATAAAAGACTTATTAACGTGAGCAAATGAGGCAACACACTGGTAATCGATGGAAATAAGGTCAATTATTCAAAAGTTTTAAACAAGCCCTTATTTGGGTAATTATGGTTGAATACGAAGACATATCTTTAATAAGATATTGGACATTTTTTAAAGATTGTTTCAAAAAATGTTCCAGCCTCGAATATTTGGAAAAAGATTATTTAGCAAGTTCCTGGAAAATCAGATCATTCTCCATTTAGCGCTAAATATCCCAGCCTTATTTTCTGCTTCAAGTTTTATCTATACCCAGTTGATTTAGGTTGCAATTACAGTTTCACCAATAATTCATGAACCAATATCGACACTGTGTGAAAGAAACATAATTTCAACAATGAATGTAAGGTTCTGATGGGATAAACATAACGTTAGTCACATGATTTCTTAGATTTGTTGCCATTAAAGCAGGTTTGGGCCGTCGTTGCACATGTTCGGCCATGCTGAAGACTAAAGTATCAGGGGTGGGTGGGCTTTCTGAAGCATTTAACCGTGACAGATCACTTTAATCATTGAACCGATCCGTACATTTAAGGATAATCCAGACGCTCACAACAAACCCGCAGCTTAATCACATTAATTTCTGACGCTCACATCTTATCTTTCCACAAAATCGCAAGGGTGGGAGAACTCTGAATGGTGATGATTGCGTCATCACTCTCAGTGATGGTTGGGTCATCACTCTCAGTGATGGTTGGGTCATCACTCACAGTGATGGTTGGCTCATTACTCACAGTGATGGTTGGGTCCTCACTCTCAGTGATGGTTGGGTCATCACTCTCAGTTATGGTTGGGTCATCACTCACAGTGATGGTTGGGTCATCACTCTCAGTGATGGTTGGGACATCACTCTCAGTGATGATTGAGTCATCACTCTCAGTGATGGTTGGGTCATCACTCACAGTGATGGTTGGGTCATCACTCACAGTGATGGTTGGCTCATTACTCACAGTGATGGTTGGGTCATCACTCTCATTGATGGTTGGGTCCTCACTCTCAGTGATGGTTGGGTCATCACTCTTAGGGATGGTTGAGTCATCACTTTCAGTGATGGTTGGGTCATCACTCTCAGTGATGGTTGGGTCATCACTCACAGTGACGGTTGGCTCATTACTCACAGTGATGGTTGGGTCATCACTCTCAGTTATGGTTGGTTCATCACTCACAGTGATGGTTGGGTCATCACTCTCAGTGATGGTTGGGTCATCACTGTTAGTGATGATTGGGTCATCACTCACAGTGATGGTTGGGTCATCACTCTCAGTGATGGTTGGGTCATCACTCTCAGTGATGGTTGGGTCATCACTCTCAGTGATAGTTGGGTCATCACTCACAGTGATGGTTGGGTCATCACTCTCAGTGATGGTTGGGTCATCACTCTTAGTAATGATTGGGTCATCACTCACAGTGATGGTTGGGTAATCACTCTCAGTGATGGTTGGGTCATCACTCTCAGTGATGGTTGGGTCATCACTCACAGTGATGGTTGGGTCATTATCACTCTTAGTGATGGTTGGGTCATCACTCACAGTGATGGTTGGGTCATCACTCACATTGATGGTTTATGTCATCACTTTCACTCCCATCTTCTAAAATCACCTCATTTGGAATTTGCATTACATCAATATTTTATTGGCTTCTAACAATATTTTAAGTTTTTTAATTGTGGCTTAAATTCCTTGAAACACATTTAAACTGTCAATGTCATTTTGTGGAATAGAATGAAGTGAGTACTTCACGTGGGTATCGTTCTCTCCATTGTGATCACTACATCCATTTGAGCCACTATCTCCATTTCACACTATTTAATCATCACCAATACCACTAATAACTGTCATTAACACTAATGCTGACAAGTGGATGGTCAACCTTATGACCTTCTGTTGCAGGAACAAGTGATATGAGATTAGTTTGTGTCATCATATCAGAAACAGCATCACCTTGCATTCTAATATGTCCTAGTTTTACTGTGGTGCTAGTATGTAATCAATTATGGACATGCCTCTTGTGGAGATAAATAATAAATTATTATTTTCTTTTGTAACTCCACCATTTTAAAATACACCATGTCTTATTTTGACTGTGGTGCTTGTATGTAATCAAATACGGCCCTGCCTCTTGTGAAGGAAAATGCGAAATTATCATTTTCGCTTCAAACTCTACCATTTCAAAATCACATTTACTGTCTTTGCACACATCAATTTGAGCATTTCCATGTTTATTGGCAGCATCAACCACTGCTTGTCATTGTGGTGCTGATTTACCCCTCTGATAAAGACCTGAAGACTTCCTCTACTAGTCTTTCAGTTCCCCTGGTAGTTAAACATATATATTTCACTTAATAGCTATGACCATACAAAACTAATATTTGGGACCTTTCACATATAAATGTGCTTTATTATAATTATGTGATATTTATACAATGTGTGCATTGAATGTGGCAGTTCATGTAATGCTGTGTTATAAGATGTTGATTATATACACAGAGGGTGCTGTGTGTGACACAATCATACTCCTCCTCTGGCTGGCCACTGGGACCTGGCAAAACTATCAACAGGTTAGATCGATAGGGAATATGATGATCAGAACTTCCCATGCTGACATGCAGGCACAAAAGAAATAAGGAAACAATCATATGGTTTGCACACGATTTATTCCATAAATCTACCACAACCAACTAACCCACTCATGCTTACATCAAATGTATCAATTACACTGTGCCATCAGCGGCAACTGTTGCGTTAACAGTTGTACCCGATTATTTAATTACATGCACAATTAACATTTTATGTAAGGAGCCCCACCAGGGAGCCCCACCAGGGAGCCACACCAGGGAGCCCCACCAGGGAGCCCCACCAGGGAGCCACACCAGGGAGCCCCTCCAGGGAGCCCCACCAGGGAGCCCCACCAGGGAGCCCCACCAGGGAGCCACACCAGGAAACCCCACCAGGGAGCCCCACCAGGGAGCCCCACCAGGGAGCCCCACCAGGGAGCCACACCAGGGAACCCCACCAGGGAGCCCCACCAGGGAGCCACACCAGGGAGCCCTACCAAGGAGCCCTACCAGGGAGCCCTACCAGGGAGCCACACCATGGAGCCACACCAGGGAGCCCCACCAGGGAGCCACACCAGGGAGCCACACCAGGAAACCCCACCAGGGAGCCCCACCAGGGAGCCCCACCAGGGAGCCCCACCAGGGAGCCACACCAGGGAACCCCACCAGGGAGCCCCACCAGGGAGCCACACCAGGGAGCCCTACCAGGGAGCCCCACCAGGGAGCCCCACCAGGGAGCCCCAGCAGGGAGCCCCACCAGGGAGCCCCACCAGGGAGCCCCACCATGGAGCCCCACCATGGAGCCCCACCAGGGAGCCACACCAGGGAGCCACACCAGGAAACCCCACCAGGGAGCCCCACCAGGGAGCCCCACCAGGGAGCCCCACCAGGGAGCCACACCAGGGAACCCCACCAGGGAGCCCCACCAGGGAGCCACACCAGGGAGCCCTACCAAGGAGCCCTACCAGGGAGCCCTACCAGGGAGCCACACCATGGAGCCACACCAGGGAGCCCCACCAGGGAGCCACACCAGGGAGCCACACCAGGAAACCCCACCAGGGAGCCCCACCAGGGAGCCCCACCAGGGAGCCCCACCAGGGAGCCACACCAGGGAACCCCACCAGGGAGCCCCACCAGGGAGCCACACCAGGGAGCCCTACCAGGGAGCCCCACCAGGGAGCCACACCAGGGAGCCACACCAGGGAGCCACACCAGGGAGCCACACCAGGGAGCCCTACCAGGGAGCCTCACCAGGGAGCCCCACCAGGGAGCCCCACCAGGGAGCCACACCAGGGAACCCCACCAGGGAGCCACACCAGGGAGCCACACCAGGGAGCCACACCAGGGAGCCACACCAGGGAGCCCTACCAGGGAGCCATACCAGGGAGCCCCACCAGGGAGCCCTACCAGGGAGCCCCACCAGGGAGCCCCAGCAGGGAGCCCCACCAGGGAGCCCCACCAGGGAGCCCCACCATGGAGCCCCACCATGGAGCCCCACCAGGGAGCCACACCAGGGAGCCCCACCAGGGAGCCACACCAGGGAACCCCACCAGGGAGCCACACCATGGAGCCACACCATGGAGCCACACCAGGGAGCCACACCAGGGAGCCACACCAGGGAGCCACACCATGGAGCCACACCATGGAGCCACACCATGGAGCCCCACCAAGGAGCCCCACCAGGGAGCCCCACCATGCAGCCACACCATGGAGCCACACCAGGGAGCCACACCATGGAGCCACACCAAGGAGCCCCACCATGCAGCCACACCATGGAGCCACACCAGGGAGCCACACCATGGAGCCACACCAGGGAGCCACACCAGGGAGCCACACCAGGGAGCCACACCATGGAGCCACACCAAGGAGCCCCACCATGGAGCCCCACCATGCAGCCACACCATGGAGCCACACCAGGGAGCCACACCATGGAGCCACACCAGGGAGCCACACCAGGGAGCCACACCAGGGAGCCACACCATGGAGCCACACCATGGAGCCACACCAGGGAGCCACACCAGGGAGCCACACCAGGGAGCCACACCATGGAGCCACACCATGGAGCCCCACCAAGGAGCCCTACCAGGGAGCCCCACCATGCAGCCACACCATGGAGCCACACCAGGGAGCCACACCATGGAGCCACACAAAGGAGCCCCACCATGCAGCCACACCATGGAGCCACACCAGGGAGCCACACCATGGAGCCACACCATGGAGCCACACCAGGGAGCCACACCAGGGAGCCACACCAGGGAACCCCACCAGGGAGCCCCACCAGGGAGCCACACCAGGGAGCCACACCAGGGAGCCACACCAAGGAGCCCTACCAGGGAGCCCCACCATGGAGCCACACCATGGAGCCACACCAGGGAGCCACACCAGGGAGCCACACCAGGGAGCCACACCATGGAGCCCCACCAGGGAGCCACACCAGGGAGCCCCACCATGGAGCCACACCATGGAGCCACACCAGGGAGCCACACCAGGGAGCCCCACCAAGGAGCCAAACCAGGGAGCCCCACCAAGGAGCCCCACCAGGGAGCCACACCAAGGAGCCCCACCATGGAGCCACACCATGGAGCCACACCAGGGAGCCACACCATGGAGCAACACCATGGAGCCACACCAGGGAGCCACACCAGGGAGCCACACCAGGGAGCCACACCAGGGAGCCCCACCAGGGAGCCCCACCAAGGAGCCCCACCAAGGAGCCCCACCATGGAGCCACACCATGGAGCCACACCAGGGAGCCACAACATGGAGCCACACCAGGGAGCCCCACCATGGAGCCACACCAGGGAGCCACACCAGGGAGCCACACCAGGGAGCCACACCAGGGAGCCACACCAGGGAGCCACACCAGGGAGCCACACCAAGGAGCCGCACCAGGGAGCCACACCAGGGAGCCCCACCAGGGAGCCAAACCAGGGAGCCCCACCATGGAGCCCCACCAGGGAGCGACACCAAGGAGCCCTACCAGGGAGCCCTACCTGGGAGCCCCACCAAGGAGCCACACCAGGGAGCCACACCAGGGAGCCACACCAGGGAGCCACACCAGGGAGCCACACCAGGGAGCCACATCAGGGAGCCACACCAGGGAGCCACACCAGGGAGCCACACCAGGGAGCCCCACCATGGAGCCCCACCAAGGAGCCCCACCATGGAGCCCCACCAGGGAGCGACACCAAGGAGCCCTACCAGGGAGCCACACCAGGGAGCCCTACCAGGGAGCCCTACCAGGGAGCCCTACCAGGGAGCCCTACCAGGGAGCCCTACCAGGGAGCCCTACCAGGGAGCCCTACCAGGGAGCCCTACCAGGGAGCCCTACCAGGGAGCCCTACCAGGGAGCCCTACCAGGGAGCCCTACCAGGGAGCCACACCAGGGAGCCCTACCAGGGAGCCACACCAGGGAGCCCTACCAGGGAGCCCTACCAGGGAGCCCTACCAGGGAGCCCCACCAGGGAGCCACACCAGGGAGCCACACCAGGAAGCCCCACCAGGGACCTGCCATCTTCTTTCCTCAGTTGGCCGGTAAGGAGTGCACGAAGGACATTTCAAGTCAATCAAACTTTGTGAAAATTTAATAGATTGATAGCCTTTTAAAACATGGATGGTCATGGATGGCCTTTCTATTATTGGGATGCAACTGCAATTACTAATTTACACATTGATGGATCTGCTCTGCATAGTTTCAATAAATGATATTTTTCATATAGTTGGTTTGTTTTAATATTCATAAATGACACATGTCCAGTGTACAATTTCTTTTGTGTTCCGAGGCATGTATTGCACATGTTTATAAAAAGACAACTCATGCAATCAGTTAGACATAATTAACCACTGTAACAGTATTCAATTCATCATTTTATTTCATACACATTATGTACTACAATAAATTGTACTATTGTTCATGTATAAAAAACGAAACAAAATAAAGCTAAAAACTACACCTAATGAACAAGTGGCTAACTGACACTTTATGTCATACACATTATGTCCTAAAATAGGTTGTATCATTGTTCACATCTAAAGCCAAACTACGTTCGTTATAGTGGCTACATTAGCTTCAGTTTAGCGAAGACATGACATTGTTTTTAATATGGGAAACAACAATATTTACAGAGATTGAAGAAAGTCATCATCCAGATAAATATTGTAGCAATAATAAAATAAGGCTTTCCATAAAAACACTGAAAACTTCAGATAATAGAAAAATAATAATTCAAAAGGAAATCTGATTTATGAATAAATGACTTATAAAAATATGTGTTTATCACAACTGTTGAAGTAACACATCTATCTTTAATTATTAAAATAATGGTTATGCAGCTAATAAGCATATTTAAAACTAATTACCTCTTCATAGTCAATGGTCCGTAGAATACAAGATTTGGTCAATTATATATATAAAAAAGAGGTATTACCGAGGGTCAAGCTTACATATATAACCCTTATGATAACCACATGTGGACATACCCCATCTCCCATTCGAATAATGGATGTCCATTTTTACACAGTCATTCCATTCTGCATTAGATGAACCGTACCAATTCGTATAGACAGGAGCTAATCCAGTTTTTTGCCACAGTCTTACACCCTCAGTGGCGAGATCATCCAAACCTATCCAAAAATCTCCACCGGCTGCAAAATATAGGATGATGATACACACACACATGTTTATATATATATATATATATATATATATATATATATATATATATATATATATATATATATATATATATATATATATATATATATATATATATAGCAGTTTATGATATGATATAAACTGCATAGTAATGTTATAATCGACATTACATTAATAAAAGGTTTGTCTTGAACTTCTCTCAATACCAACAATCAACCAATGAGATAGTAAATGCTAGAGTTCTTACGATCCAAGGCGCTGATGAGTTTGACAATATCCGTGTTCTCATCGGCACTGTCTATTGTGGTCAGGTAACCACCAAGAGATTGGCAATGTACGGTGGCATCAGCGTAGCCTTTTCCAGAGCCTGCATGTGATTTTTGAAGATAAAAACATGATCCTGATAATGATCCCTGCGTAAATGGACAGCTACAAGGAATTGTCAATCCTGAAAATAAAGGGGCTGACTATCATCTTAGTTTCTGTCCTCAATTAATAATGAGTTTGTTTCAATAATCTTTTCAGCATAATTAAGGCAATATTATGTCAGTAAAACCTTTCTCCGGGACTCATTGCCCCACGGTTTTAGAAGAGTGATGATCCTTCTTTAGCAATATCACATGCATATATTAACACAGTCATGTTATGGTTAGAAATAGAAGATATCTGAATTATGCAGCATTAACAAATCACTAGACTCAGTATATATCCCTACTGGGAATCAAATCTTTGATTTAGGCACAAAAACAAAACGGAATAATCAATGCAGTTGACAATATTTTGCAGTAATTCTGTCTTGTGCTTTCAATTCACATTTAACATCCTATATATGTATGCCAGTGGCAGAAGGGTGGAAGTCTATTGCACAAAAAAGGTCGTTACCCGTGATTTGATGATAGACTGTTTATATTTGTCTGTCAAAACCCTCAAAGTAGATATATTAAATTGTTGCCACAAAGAATCTGAATCAAGATTCTTTGGTTACCATCCGTTGCATTTATACTACAATAATGGCGCCCAACACTTGCCCCTTTGATGGAAAAAGCATGAATCCCCATTTGTCCAACTACCAATCCCTATTTGACACCAAGAGTGTACATCAACTGGTCCAGCTATCAATCCTTATTTAACATCAAGAGTGTACATCAACCGATCCAGCTATCAATCCCTATTTAACATCAAGAGTATACATCAACTGGTCCAACTATCAATCCCTATTTGACATCAAGAATACTCACCAACTGGTCCATATAACTTAGCATTGACACTCGCACCCAAACTGTGGCATGATTCACTCTTCTGTAGAATGCTACACACACCTTCATCCTTGACAAATACTTCACAGGAATCTTCAAGGCAATGCACTGCACACTCCGATACTGTCTGTGTTGCAATAGACTTTGTTTTGATAAAATTCAATTCCGCCATGTCTGTTGTGAACTTTTCATAGAATTTACTAACAGTTGCGCAATTATAAAATGCTGAAATCATTGACAAAATCAGAATAGTATACTTTACAATCACAGCCATTTTCATTTGCCAACTGATATCCTTAATAAACTAGAATATGATATGTGGAAATATCGTGTTACAGGTACTTCTTGTTCTTTAACAATCGTGTCGACTGTATATTTCATGTAGTGAAATATGTTATATGCAGTTGTATCATGTCTGTAGTATGTTTGAGGTAATCAATTCTTCACTTTTATCAAAGAATTGGTAGGCCAAGGAAAGATTACATTTGTTTTTCATAACGTTTTGTTATTTTGTTATTTCAGATAAATAGATGTTTATTTCCCGTTGGAAATATAAAAGTTTATTAAAGCCTACTACTTTCATAAGGTATTTTACTTGTAAATGTTCAAATATGTTATACATCTTATTCATCTTATATTACTATTCAAAACAGTAAGAATGTGTGAAATCTGAAAGGACACCCAAGATGTTAATTTTCCTGAAGATAATGCATTTGGAAATGATAGTTAGAAAGAATGAATGATAACAGAATGTTATCTTATTCACATTTCTTGGTTTTGTGCAAATATATTTGATAATTTAAATGATGATGTAGCACTCCTCTGCAGGTCATGTGGAGTCTGTGGGTTTTTAAATTTTGAAAATCCATCCATTATTGGCTGAGATATGTAAGATGCCAGAAAGAATAAACTGTCATTTATTCATTCATTCTTTCTTTCTTTCTTTCTTTCAATCTTATTTTTTGGTTTTGTGCAAGGAAACTGCTCATTTTACATTCCAATACAAAGCAGTGACAATATATGAAATCTACAGGGCATCCAAAATCTCAAAGATAATGCAATCATAAATGATATTATCAACAATGAATAATAACGACATCTTATATTGTTAGAAATATTTAATAATCATCATGATTTGGGGCAGGAAACTGTTCATCTACTATGCAAAACAGTGACAATATATGAAATCTGCATGGCACCCTAAATGTCAGTTTTCTCAAAGATGATGCAATCATAAGTGATAATTAGCAAGAACGAATGATAACGGCATCATATATTATTCACATGTTTATGATTTCAGGTGATCTGGTCAACTATATCTTTGATGAATCATCAAGTACAGGGACAGATGGCACTGGCTGTCATGGACCAGACACTGTTCTGTCACTGCTCCACCACTTCCTGGGTAGATACGGGATGGGAGAAACCAGCGCCCTCTTCCAGGCTGACAACTGTGCCCCCAAGAACAAGAACTCAACTGTGATACATTACTTCATGTGGAGGTGCATGACTGGGCTCCACAATGATATCACTTTTGAGTTCATGGATAAAGGCCACACGGAGTGTCGAAATGACGGAGGATTTGGTCTGGCCAAGAAGGCATTTCGCAGACACGACGTGGACAGCATGAGGCAGCTGGGGGAGCTGGTTGAGAAATCCTGCCGAATTAACAAAGCCCAGTTTGTTAAAGACCCAACCACAGGAAAGGTGCTGGTGGAATGGAAGGATTGGACCTTTTCCTGCTTCAGATTTACCAAGGAGGAGCCTGGTAACTATATGTTTTATCTTATATATATATATATATATATATATATATATATATATATATATATATATATATATATATATATATATATATATATATATATATATATATATATATATATATATAAGGACATTTAAATATCCCAAGTATGAGGGCCCTGTGGAAGATATATTTAAGTAACATAACAGGTCATGTTGGCCAAATGACATGTGTAAACCCTCTGTAAATAAAGTTTATTATTATTATTATTATTATAAGTATGGTAAGCTTGAAGATTTTAAATGTTTTTAGTTGTAAAATGAATAAATGATTCTTACAAATAAAAATCCTTGATGTTTTTCTGTCTTTTTTATCATTCAGGTACTGTCTTCTGCAGTGATAGCCTAACGCCACAGAATGAAACGAAGTTCAACCTTCTGAAAAGGGGAAAATTATTTCCCTTAGGCCAGCCAGTTATGCTATCAATGGGAGGACTGTCACAGGAGTGGCTGAGTTACCTGCACACTCATGTAAGATTCCCCCATAGCAAATGTGTCAGTTTAACAGATATATAAAGAATAACACGTCAAATGTCATGATTTCCAGAATCACAAAAGATAATCATTATTGTAGCAGTAACCAACAATAATTAGGTCAAGGTCATCTGAAGGTCACCGTGTGACCCTTTAAGAAGGTAATTTGATATCGAAAGTGGCAATTTTTATCGAGTGATGCCTCATAGTGTCTAAATCTGGTGTTAACTCATTTTCGAAAATCTAGTCCATTAGGACCCTTTTGGCATGGGGGCTGTCATATATATATATATATATATATATATATATATATATATATATATATATATATATATATATATATATATATATATAGTACATTGATAAATTGTGTTATTGGGCTGACAATTGGATCCTCTCTAACAATTGTCAGCTGGACTTGGCCATATTCCTTACAAGCGATACATTTATCCTGCTTAATACAATCAGTAATAGGACACTGCAGGTAACAGTAGTCGTGGATATTAATATATGTACTGGTTTAAACCTTAATATAATGGTGATGTACAATAGATAGGGTGGGGCGGAGGGTAAACGTTCGTAACGTAATGTTATGATTAATGTGGTAACATATGAATATCAATTAATACCAAAACACAATTTTTCTGCTAGTGTGGCACTTGTAGATAGGTGCTGTTGAAATACATTTCTCTTTTTCTTGGCCTCATATTTAGATTATGCACGCTTTCCAAATAACTTATTGCTCATTATTGATTTAGTCTCTAAATAATAGATCGTAACATGAACAAAGTGAGAGTGAGTGTGTTTGCATTGTTATTCTTGTGTGAATATCAAATGAATAACAAAGAAGTTTGTTGACCCAGGTTACAAGTACATACTAAATTTTGTATTTGAGAGATCTTTTTAAGCAAGTAATTGAAACAAAAAACAAAATTAGTACACAGAGGTGTATTGTATATATATATATATATATATATATATATATATATACTTAAAGCAAGACGACTCGGTATATATAAAGTTGCATATAAATGATTTATTTGCAAAACCTACTTACAAATAAATCTGCCAACCACCAAACATTTTGGAGGAATGTTGACTGTGCTGCTGCAAACGTTCAGGAGAGACTAAGAGGCCGAGCCAGGGAATGAATGAATGAAATCTATGCAATATTAAATTGCAAGAGGGCCGTAGCCTGGAGAGGCGGCCCTGCAGTGTGATTGCTGTGAATTGCAATCATGTATTGTTAAATTTGGTCATTGATTATTGCAATTGACAAATGGACTGTTGTTGTTGTGAGTTGGTTAACTGAAAGGTTTTTTTCAGAGACCATTCGCACCGGGTTCCCCCTACTCTTTTCGATAAGTGCTACTGGGTTCTTTAACGTGCTCTGGGATAGGGTCAGATACACGGGACCACGACGTTTTACGCCCAATCCGAGCGGGCGAGCAATAACCTTGCTGGGGGACAATTTAACCAGGCATTGTCAAAGGGGGACCTACCCATAGTGAGTTTAGAGGTGGTTTTATGTTGTGTTCAGACTTTGTGTGTGGGTTGCATATATGAGAAGTTATGTAGAAATTTTGATTAAAAAGTAGTGAGAATTGCATTTTACCCAGTGGGGTGTCCATAGGCAAAAGTGAACCTTTTTTGTTTACGTTTGTTTTGTTTGCTTTTGGATGACAGAATAATTCAGAAGATTTATATTATGTGTTTCATCTTATTATGTGTATAAATGCCTAATTATAGTTTATTTGAAATTGCTATGGGGTGGGTGGTGTGTGATTATAGGTGCAAATGGCCCGATTTGGGGCACTGAAAGCCGACTATGGGCAGGATATACACTGAATATCTCTGCAACCGCTGTTGGTCATTCTTGTGAAACCAAAGCCGGCAATCTGTGACCCAGGCCAGGCATTTTCACTATTATGGGAGGCATGTGTTAGTAATGTGTTAGGTTTATCTACCCTGGCTGTCAATGTAGGGATGTAGGACATACATTCCATCATTGCAGCCAGTGGTAGGATCAGGTTCGTTTCCGTTTTAATTAGTCAATGTGTCCTCGGGGAATCAGCCAGTGGCCACTGTGACCCGATCTCTTAAGTGACCATTGATTGACCATCCGCAGTCAGTCAGTCATGCGGGCTGCCTACTTCATGGGTTCTAGTGGGATCTTTTCCAGTTCCTATCTGGGCACAGGATACTGAGTCAGGATATAATGCAGATCCACAAAGTTTAAGGCATTATAGACCACCTCAGCTGCAGCCTGGGTGTGGTCAGCGCCATCTTCCACATCATATACTCTATTGTCATATTGTCTAAGAGGCATTGTGTAAAAGCATTCTAGCAGGTAGTGCCACAGTGGTTTACTGGTGGGCCTACTACAATGCTCGCAGGCTCTATCCATATCTCCTAACAATTCCCAAGTGCACTTGTAGCCTAGTCTAAGTCTATGCATGGTGACCTGTAGGGATCTGTGGTTCTCAGCTAGTCTGGGGAGTGGCTTGTATCTAGTGGCTATGGCATACCATCTGGCAGTTCCTGAACCGGGTACACTGTATTTGTGCCTGAGATAGTGCCTTTCCTTTGAGTCAGAGACAAAAAGTCGTCTGGTCTGGCTAAGAGAGGGGAGGACATGGGCTGATATCTTGGATAGCTTGGAGCCTGCATTCGCAGCCTCGTCTGCCATATCATTACCCTCAAGTCCAATGTGACTGGGGATCCAGTGTAGCACAACAGCCCTATTGTCTGATTGTAACTTATACATGAAACAACTTGTTCTTAATAGATTACTGGGAAATAGTGTCATAATAAAAATGGAAGTATCTTCATGTGTGGAGGACAACATGGGAAATTGACAATGATGAAAGAACATAAATCACACCGAAACTTTTCTTCTGGTTTTGAGAGTGAACAGAATTAAACAGTAAACATAAAATGTTTTTGTCATTCAAATAAAATGTCATTTAAGATGTCATTTAAGTCCCTTACCAGACACAAATTCCAACTCGGACAGAGACAGAACCCAGTCTTCTCTACCACTGCCCATAGTTACCTCCTGCCTCCCTCACGTGTTTCTATTTCCTATATTACTATATTATTAGGAAACATGAACAAATGTCTCGGTTTGTATTGCAATCTTCTGTGACATTTACTACAAAAAACAGACCTTAATAATAATAATAATGATGATGGTGATGAGGATTGTTTTTTTTATGTTTGTCAGAATTTCTGAAAATTTCTTTATAAATGATCATTCAAATCCTTTTCCTGAGCAGATTTGAGCCGACGATAATTTTCGCCCAATCAAAATGTATGTTACTTATTGAATTTGGCCCCAACTCGATATCTCAATTCTCACTAGCTAATATGTTTCTACATCTATAACTTGGCAAAAGCAATTTGCATCCCGCTGAGAGTGCAAGATTGGTCTGTGCCAGCTGCTTGAGACCAGACTTTACATTCTGGCAAGGGAGTTCCTAAATGTTGTCGAGCCGCCTGCTTCCAATGTAGTTAAATGAGGGGGAAGGTTATTCCAGTCAATCACAGTCCTTGGGAAAAAGATGTATTTACAAGGGTCACAGCTTGTCACCATTTCTATATAGCGATTTCCATGTTTTTCCTTGTATTTTCATTTTAACATGTTCTGGTAGTTTCAAGACAATTTCACCATTTATAGTCTTATACAGTAAAACCAACCTCTGAGTTCTCTTCTCCCTCACTAGTGAATCCCATTTTAGGTCTTCCAGGAGTTTTGTTACAGTGCCTGTTTCTAGCAGCTCGTCTTAGTACTGATTATATTATGGTCTATATCTTTCTTGAGGTAAGGGTCCCACATACTTGCATTTTCTAAGTTGATATTTCCTGGGCACATGTTGAAATTCCTTCTTACAAATCCCAGTACTTGATTTGCTTTGCAGACAATGTTGTTGATATGTTCATCCCATTTCATATTTGTTTGGAGCTCAACTCCAAGGTAGGGATGATGTTCAACATTGTAAGATGTGTCCATTTAATGTATATTTTCTTGTATTAAGAGTTTGGCTTTTTACTTGCTGCTCAGAATGTAGCATCTCTGATCATTAAAGTCCATTTGCCACTCATTTGAGCATTCCTCCAGTGTATTTAGGTCCTCCTGCAGTTTTACTGCATCATCATCACTTTCAACTATTCTGTAAAGTAGGCTGTCATCTGCAAAGAGCCTTAAGTTTCTCTCCAATATCATTAATATAGAGTAGAAAAAGTATTATGACCAAGGATGTACTCCAGATTGTTAAAACATGAACAGGGTCAGATTCATCACCCTCTGGTCACAGTTTGTAAACCAGTTTTTTATCCATGAACCAACCTGTGTCAAAAACGTTGTGTTTTGTTATTCAAAATGGCAGCCTCCCAGACAACACAGTGATCCGATAGCTATTAGATTTTTGGGAATAAAAAAAAATGGCAAAGATTCTGAGCCTAATGGAAAATAGATAGAACTGGTTCCCTGAAAATACACCATCTTCCCTGCTTACAGCTTAACACCCCACCCCTCCATCACTACAGAAGCTATGTTGTGCCTGAAATGGATAATCCACAAGATGGCACTGCATTTGAAAATGACTGTCCGTTCTTTCCCAAGAATGAAATGAGATAGCGTGGCAAGAATATACAAGAGGCAGTTATGAAGGCAATTGATCTGAACCCACTAGACCCATCTGTTTTCTTGAAGAGCGCATTGATGTACCAAACATAGTAGGAAAGTCATCGTCCAACGTGTTTGTATTGTATTGTATTGTATTGTATTGTAATAATAATAAATAATAATAATAAAATTTGTATCGCGCTGATACCAGTCAAGACTGTTCATAGCGCTAAGCCCAGAACGTGTGTTCTGAAAAGGTGAGTTTTGAGTCTACTCTTAAAAGAGTCGACTGTGGTACTACTTCTAATGTTTGATGGTAACGCATTCCAAAGTCTGGGACCTATTGCTGAGAAAGCCCTATCACCTACCGTTTTAAGGCGCATTTTCGGTACATACAGATAGGTACCATCATTTGATCTAAGGTCTCGTTCCCCTTGTTTGACATGTAATAGATCACACAGGTAAGTGGGTGCCTTACCGTTTAATGCCTTCCAGGTCATTAAGAGTACTTTAAATTTTATTCTCGCGTGCACAGGGAGCCAATGTAATTCCCTCAGCTTTTCAGATATGTGGTCGAATTTCCTGAGTTTACCAACAACCCTAGCTGCAGCATTCTGCACATATTGCAGCTTCCTAATTTCCGAATTTGGTAAACCAGCAAGCAATCCGTTTCCGTAGTCTAGTGTAGACGTCACAAATGCATGAGTTAATGTGATTGCTGTCCTTTCATCTAGACAGGGCCTAATGGCTGCTAGGTTCCTTATATGATAATAGCCCTTTTTACACATCTTTTTTATTTGAGTTTTAAGGTTCATTTTTGAGTCTAGAGTGATGCCTAGATCCACAACACTAGGTGATGGTGATATGATTGAGGCTCCTACTCTAACAGATGATGGTAAGTTGGTAACGGTATTCCGTATGTCCGTGCATAATAGCATTTCAGTTTTACTGTCATTTATCTTCATTTTATTTGATATTAAAAAGGATCTGACTTCATCCACACATTTTTCAAGTTTAATTTTGCTCATTTCACCGTTTATTCCTGATGAGTGATCGATGGGAATGTAGATTTGCGTATCATCTGCATAAATGTGATAGTTCATGTTGTACTTCTTTAGAATATCCGCCATGGGGGACATGTATATTGTGAACAGTATTGGTCCTAGGACCGAGCCCTGGGGGACCCCATATTTTATCTGTTCATTTGCTGACCTCTGCAGTCCCACCTTAACACATTGTTTTCTGTTTTTGAGGTAAGACTTTATCCAGTCCAGGGCATGACCACTGATATTACAACGGGAATGTAGTCGATCAAACAGTATATCATGGTCAATGGTGTCAAATGCGGCAGACAAGTCCAGTAGGAGTAGTATGACAGAGTTTCTATTATCTAAACTCAGAAGAATATCATTTTGTACTCTCATTAATGCCGTTTCTGTACTGTGAAATTTCTTATACGCAGATTGGAAGGTGTCCGTTAGTCCGTTTATGACTAAATGTGCTATTAGTTGCTCGGCGACAGCTCTTTCTGTTAGTTTAGAGATGTAGCTGAGGTTTGATACTGGTCTATAATTTTTTTCTACTAATTCTAGACCCAGCTTCTTCAGGAGAGGTTTAATAATTGCTATTTTCATATTTTCAGGCATATTCACTTCAGTTAATGATTTGTTTATGATGATGGTGATTATCGGAAGCAGATCATCGATCAGGTCATGCAATAACCAGGCAGGGAGCGGATCCAGTTCACAAGACTTTTTTGCAGCCTTTTTAATTAGCTTCCTGACCTCCTCCGGGGTAAGTGGCATGAATCTGTTTAATTTGGATTGGTTTGCATCCTCTTGATTTTTTGAGCTACCATCTGGTGGTGTGTAATCGCCAACAGGTGTCGCATCAATGTTAAGTCTAATTAAATCAATTTTTTCAAGGAAGAATTTATTAAATTTGTTTGCTTGCTCCATATCATCATTTGACGGAGGCATAGGGATGTCCTCAGGTTTGTGCATAACCTTGTCGATGACCTTGAAAAGCTTTTTTGGGTCATTTTTATTTTCATGCACCAGAGTGGCAAAGTAGTCTGATTGTGCTGATTTCAGCAAAGCATTGTAATCATTTTTCTTTGCCTTATAACGGTCTTTATCAATTTGTAGACCAGTCTTGTTCATTTTTCTCTCTAGTCTTCTCTTTAGGGACCGTTCTTTTTTTATGTGGTTATTCATCCAGGGGACATTATTGCGATTTGTTACTTTGGCTGATTTCATTGGTGCATGTTTATCTAGCACCAAGGTCAGCTTTGTATCATAAAAATCCACCAACTCTTTAAGAGATAGATTTTCCCAATCATCTTTGGTTTGGAGAACCGATCTAATGTCAGTTTTCAGGGCATTTATGTCCATGTTTTTGAAATTTCTGTAGCAAATTGGTTTTTTGGTTGGTTTTGGGGGATTTATATCCAGCTGGAGTAGGATCACTTTGTGATCGGATATGTATTCATCCACTTTAGGGCCTTTTAGATATTTGTTATTTTTAAAAGACATCACTAGATCAAGAGTGTTTCCATGTCTGTGAGTGGGCTCTTTTATCCATTGGGTCATATCGAATGTTGACAGAATGTCATTAAATTTAACAACATCTGGTTTTCTTGGCTTGTTCATGTGAAAGTTGTAGTCACCTAGGAAAAGAACCTCGTGGTTAAATGACCCATAATGAGCAATCAGTTGTGTGAACTCATCATAGAATTGTGAGTAGGTATACATATTTCCACCAGAGGGCTCTGGTCTATATATGGTGACAATGGTTACATGTTTACTCTTAATATGTAGAGAGCTTTCCATTATCTCCATTGTGCTGACTCTTGGTGGATTTAGCCTGTTGGTTTTAAAGTGGATTTCGATTCGGTGAAGGAGTCCCAAGCCGCCTCCGTTTCTTCCAATTCTCGGAAAGGAATGGAACCGGTAACCTCCACTTTCAAGTTCATTTTTAATTCGTTCATCTCCCGTCTCATGCAGCCAAGTTTCAGTTATAAAAAGCGCATGTAGATTTTGTTCTTTTATATAGTCTTTGACAAGTAGAATCTTATGCGAAATGCTTTGTGTATTACAGGACCCAATGTTGATTTGCGAAAGTTTATTTAACAAATTCTTGTTTTTTAGATTTCTTGTGTTTCCCGTCTTATATGCGTTTTGATGTGTGGCATTAAGATCCGTAGAAACTACGGGATTCCCTTTCTCCTGGCTCATTGATGAGTTTATCAATGGGGGAAATCCTAGACCATAATATGCTCTCCTCGCGGAGCCGCCAATCACCGTGCTTGTGGGCGTGGCTTCAAAGTTGTCGATTTGCGAGTTTAAACTGTCATAAGTACCGGTTATGGTTCGCTTTGTTGAACTTTGCTGACGCATTTCCATGTTTTGCTCGCTTGTACTGAGTATTATGTTATTTTGTTTCAATATGGAGGTTGAGTTCCTTTTTCCGGCTGATTGAATCCTCCGTCGGATTGTGGTCTCCGATAAGTGGGCGTTTCCAATTTGGTCACGTGGACTGATGACAGATTTTGATTTGGAGTTGCGTAATCTATTTTTACCCACGTGCAAGTGTTTGTTATTTGAGGTTTCATTAAGAATGAGTCTGGCGTGGTCAATGTCACGTGATACAGGGTTATTTTTAGCACCTGACGAGCTATTTTTAGCCAAATCGTAGTAAAGTTGTGGTGTCGTAGTAAAATTCTTTGTTGACATAGTAAAATCGTAATAATGGTTCACTTTACTTTTAGATTCTATCATGGCTTTTATTGTTTTTACATTTTCCCTCAGAAAACCTTCAACTGTGAGCAGATTTATATGCATGTTTTTTAACGAAATTATTTTTTGTTTCAGCGTTTCAGGTTTGTGATTGTGTTGTGTCGTTTCAGTATTTGTCTTCAGAATATCTGATACTAATGCACTATCTGACAGACTATTTAGTGGTACAAGCGCTATAGCATCTTGGTAGATGCCATGGAAAATTGGAAGCGTGAGTATGTTTTTATTTTTTAAATAACTGTTAAGAATTAAGTTTAGGTAGGTATTTGTTCTTTCAATTGAGCATAGTTTATCTATATAATGTAGACTTATTTTGTGTAGATCCACACAGTTACATTTGTGGGTGATAGTTACTTTTTTAAGGTTGCAAAATAAATAAGACAATTGAGTGTGACAACAACCATTCATTTCCATATAATCTTTTATTGAGTTCTTGATATTTTGAACTATGTGGTCATATTTTAGTACATCATTGTTCTTACAATTAATATCAATGCTACATTTATTCGATTCTATATGATACAATTGACTTTTGATAACATCATTTTTATTTTTGCACTTCCTACATCTGTATGTTTCTATTCTCACCCCTGTACCACTTGGGTAATGTCAAAACTTTTTCGGTTTCTTTGATTTCCTATAGCTAGGAGGAGACCTACTGGCCATGGCATCCCTAGCATCCCTCACATCCCTTGGTGCTGCTCTGCGATTTCTTCCTTGGATGTGCTGATATTCCGCATCATGCAGATACGCACACTCATCACCATTCTTGCAGTGTCCCCTCTTATAATGGATGCAAGGTTCATAGGCTTTTGGCTTAGGTTTAGGGTTATCTGGTCCCTCATTGATTTTGTCCCTGATTAGCACTATGGCTTTGGCGATGCCAATCGGGGTTCCTGTAATCACTATGTGTGCTGTCTTGGTGTTTTTAACCACTGTGTCCACCTTTCTAAGGATTGTTGATGATTCACTTTCCATCTTCTTTATTGTCGCACCTTTCAGGCCGATTAACGCAGCTGCCATGTCATTTGGGATATCAGTGCGTACCACTTCTTCGGGATAGTCTGAGTCATTGAACCCGAGACCACCGTCAGCTACATCAGACTCAGACTCAGAGTCTGAGATTACATCAACTGAAAAGCAGTCCCTGGTCATTTTTAGACGGCCAGCTATGCTAACTGACCACGTGTAGAAGGGCTTTTCTTGCAGCCTGTGATCTGTGGATGATATGACCACACTGCTAGTAGAAGGCTTGGTTATTGACAGTGGTGTGATCAATACCAGGATCTTCCCGGTGCATCTGTATTGAGTCAGACCCTCATTCAACAATGTGTGATTTGAAATCCATGAATAATCACAGTTCATGGAGATTGGTGGGACCTGGCATAAGAATACATTACACGTGACCGATCTGGCCAGATCTTCCACCGCCTCCACCAGTGCCAGTCTTATCATGATTCCGTCACCGCCATCACATATTTCTTTGAGACCTAGACAGATCACAACCGCTGAGTAAGTAGCTAGTTTACCTCTAAAATCACTGTTTTTTAGTGAGTTCTTGAGATCATTGACACTGGATATGGAAGTTTCGATTTCCGTCTTCCGGTCATCCCTCACCGATATCTCCTCCATCCCTTTGTAAGTGTCATCTAGAATGTATAGGACACGATCCCTGGTGTCAACCACGGGCTCTAGTGTCTGAACTCGCCCCTTGGCCAGCGCATCGATTTTTGTCTCTAATTCATGATTCTTCTCAGACCTTTCAGTGATAGTTGTCGCCTGATTTTTAATCAGAGTGTCTTGTTCCTTAATCTTTGACTCTAGAGCTAGCTCGTTTGTGCGATATTCGTCTAATCTTGTGGTATTATGGTCAAGTTCTCTCCTCAGCTCTACTACTACCTTTCTCTCCCTCTCGAGTTCGGTCAGTAGTGCGGCGTTTCGTTCTTTCTCACGCTCTAGTTGTCCTCTCAGATCATCATGTGGTTGTTCCGTCACTGATTGGCTCCTACCTGCCCCTAGTTGTAGGATGGGGGCCTGAAGGACAGGCGGCTTCAGCACTAGTGGCTGGGCGAAGCAGGAAGGCGGAGAGGATGTTGGACTGACCTCATCGTCAGCCCAGTCTTTTGGAAGGGAGCGCCTGGCATCCCTTGCCCTCGTCTTAGGGCCAGTCTTTCCTACTGATTTTGCCGCCATCTGTGAACAAATTGAAATTACATTAGTATTTGTATCATTTCTACTTTTTTTCTTTTGCATATATTCATTTATGATTTGCACAGGGATATTTTCTTCTGGCTCAATTGTATAGTCTCTTTTATCAAAGTTTTCCCACCATACTTTATAGAACCTAGATTTCTTTTTTCTATGGTAAAAATCAGATAATATTTGCTTAATAATGTATGTTTCCTCTTGTTTATTTCCTGTACCCTCAGGCACTGCCCGTTTGATTGTGGCGCCCTCTGGCTTCTTTTCCACCAGTGGCTTTGTGTTATCATTTCTGTACATATTTCTATATATATCACCAATCAAAATATTACGTTGATTTGGTGTCTTTTATTTTATTTTTAATTCCAATCAAAAAATTACGTTGATTGGTGTGCAATTTTTCTTTCCTTTTCCTTCTCTCACTATCAATCAAAAAATTACGTTGATTGGTATGCGAGTTTTCTTCTTTTTTCTCTATCAATCAAAAAATTACGTTGATTGAAGTTTCTTTACAATATCAATCAAAAAATTACGTTGATTGACTTGTTTCCCCTCTAATATCAATCAAAAGATTACGTTGATTGATATATATTCTACTTTGTATGTTCAATCAAAAAGAGTTTTAACTTTGATTGCTCGTAGAATTTTCAAAAATATTCAACCAAAAAATTACGTTGATTGATATATTTGCTTGTGTATATTTTACATACACTCCTGCACAGATTTTAGTCGGTACAGGTAATAAACGCGTAGGTGGTATCGAATGATTTAATCAAACCGGTTATGCGATTACTTTGTAAGAAACTTTAACAAAAAGAAAGTCTTACCGTTTTCGTATTGATAGTATTCGCAGAAACTTTACACCGTACTTTTGTATAATGTCTACGTCGTAGCTTTACTATGATTATTTCCAATATTAGATTTTATCCTATACAATAATTCAATTTTCCGTATTTGATATGATAGTCTTTGTTGGTTGAGGGTCAAAGCCGCACTGAGGTAATTTAGCGGTTTGCCCGGTTGACACTTATTTGAAAATTGAAAACGAGTTATTCGAGTTATTTCTACCTGAGTCGCGAGAATCAGGTAGAGCAATTCGAAAGTTTGACTTTGATGATAGGATTTTCAGAAACTGACCGCTGAAAACCCGTAATCAGAACAACTCAAAATAACAGCGCTACCTTAAAGGATCGTTAGATGCTTAAAGATTAAATCCACTGTGAAATCAAGTAGCATTAATGGCGGCAAATTCAAAAATGTGTATACACAGGTAAAGAAATTGCCTTAAATCAGTCAAAAAAGATTTGATCAGATCCCAGAAAACTGCTCGCACGGGTCGAGTAGTGAAAACAAGTCAATATACGCGGGTAATAATTTAATTATTCCGAGAAAACAACCGTTTAGGAAGTTTTTTTGATGAAGAAAAACGAGTCCTCACCAAAAACACAACTGACCACCTCGACGCATGCGCAATTAATTAAGATTTGAATAATTTGTATTGTATATCTTTATTATATTGACAGGATATCAAAATACAATGGCAAAATGTAAAGTGAACATTCGTGTCCCAGCCCCTGAGGACTTATCTGTCAGTTTAAATCTTGCACAATTTTTCATTCTGTAATTGTACAAATAAAAAGGGGTATTGACATCCCGAATTAACAGCCAATAAAGTTTATAGATTCAAGTCTCCTCTGGCTGATTTCATTGAAAGATATGGTCTCTCATATTAGATATATGCTGTTGTTTAAGTTAATCAATTTGATTAACCATAGGGCAGAGAGATTATCACGTTAAAAGCCTTGACTTGTATATTAAAGTAAGGAACTGTGTATAAAGAGAGTTCACTAGATTTGAAGAGGCCTAACTTGGAGAGAACATCCAGTTTGGATTGACATTCTGAAGAGAGCAATTTTGAGGAGCTTTCATGCATACTATTTATATGTTTGTATGTGTATCATATTATACATTTTTCTTGCTTTTAATGAGTTACAAAATGCTGGCGAATAGTGACCATATTTCTCACATCCAAGCTCAAAGAATAACATTTGTATAATACAATTCAAAATATTCTTAACAACACGGAAGGCCCTGAATAGTAGAAATAGAGAGGATAAATGTAACATTGTATCCAAGAGCGTTATGCGGTAAGACATATTCAATCTTATTTATTTATTTATTTATTTATTTGTTTGGGGTTTTACATCACTTTCAACAATATTTCAGTCATTTCGTGATGAGACCTACTTGTAACAGATATAGTGCTGCCTCACTGAATTGTCATGTCGCAAGTCCTTGACATGACAACCCACCCGGTCACAGATTTACAAGGACAACGGGCTAACCCTTTAGGCACGGGCCTCAGCTCATGTGGGAAATTGTATAATGAGTTCAATCCCGGCACGGCCAGGGTTCGAACCCACGACCTTTGGATCACCACAGAGGAACTGGTGCTAATAAGCTGGCGCTCTAACCAACTGCGCCACGGCCCGTGGCTTTTAATCTTATCTAATAATTCATAGGATCGCAACAAATGATTGTATGATTCTAAGATTATCTATTCTCCAATTAGAGATTTATATGAAGTGTATCCAATTGATTAAAAAAATCACTGTTTAATGCTGTAGTGTAAATGCTTTTGAATAAGTTCAGAATACTGGCATAACAATATTAAAACACACCAAGTGTCATTAACTAAGAATCACAGAATCGTTAACCTATTAAAATTAATTGAATGATTTTACGAGCCAAACAGAGTTTTTTTAGCTTTACTTCCATGCCTTGTCTCAAATTACAATTTGGATTAGAATATCTTGTTTTTGAATTATCAGATAAGAATAGATTTCGGACGGTTGTGGGTGAAATATCAGACACAATATTGTTTGGGTGTGTTTTGTTTTGAGACAAACATATATACTTATGTCTGTCGCTCCTTGATTTAATATTGACAATGTAACGTGTTGGTGTGGTAGCGCCAACACATTACGAGTTAAGTATAAAAAATGACAAAAAAAACTTTACAGGATAAACTCTTCGTAGAGTTTGATAATGATATAAATCCTCCTTACTACACAAGCTATGCATAACTCAAAAACATCGCTGTCTTTTTTGCACTCTACATTAACGACTGCCTGCATTATTTCGACATGTGTATGACATGTATTTGTGTATTGCAAATTCTTATTGTCATGTATCAGTTTGTACCGCTAAAACACTCATTTGCTCCTTTGTATAAACTTGGAGCAATGTCATAATTACTCCAAGATATAAATAAGTAATCGGCGGACGCTGATTTGAAGTCATCAGCTGAACATGCAGGATGTGACAATTTCACATGAGATAGTACTTCAAAATGTGAATTTGATTGATGATATTGAATGTGAATTACACCATTCTCGAATATGATATGCAAACGCTGTCAACATGTATATGACAGGGGTGGAGGTACTGTAGTTCCTATTTAGTTTATTCTTATTTTATTTATGTCATTCATGCCCCGACTTTTGAAGGTAATCTTTGTTTACCCAAATAAGTTGGCTCATTGAGTAATTATTCACCAAACCCCATTCATAAGTTAGAAAGCATGCATGTGGTGAGGGATATTGAAATCTTAAATGCCAGGTCATAAGTGGCTGATTCGTGAATATGCATTGAAAAAATCAAATACCGGAGAGACCATAAATAAATATCGAGATACATAGACAAACCAAATTTGATTGAAAATAGACTAAAATTCAAAAGATAAAAGATTGATCCTTAAAATTGTCATTAAATTGATCCCATACCAATAATTAAAATTTCATATTCATGAAATGTAAGTGTTGCTTATATGATAATAAAGGTATTTAACGATAGATACAAATGAATTGTATCATTTGATAGAGGTCTTTCCATGAGTGTGTGTGTGTGTGTGTGTGTGTGTGTGTGTGTGTGTGCGTGTGTGTGTGTGTATGTAAAATATGTTCTCTGTTTGGTGCCATTTATGCTAGGTTACTGTGAAGCAATACCCTTTAGTTGTCTTTCACTGCCCATGTTATGTTCATTGTCTACATTTTCTGGTAAAGACAATGCTATTCTGTACTTTTAATACAACTCTATCTGTTATGTAAATCTTTGACTTTTTTCACATTGTAAAGTTTCTAAATTTTAGTTTCATTCCAGTTTTCAACACCCACTTAATAAAGATATATAATGTTTGGTGTTCCAAATATCTTTCCATATGTATATACTTTCACAGAAATCATTCCTTTACACTGGTTAAAACCAACTTGTGATACTCTTAATATCTGATCTGTTTGCCTTGTCAATAGTCGGACTGCATCGGATTGAGCCACTAGAAAATGCTGGAATAGCAAAAGCCCTGAGGAGAACATCCAACATTTAATGTGAATAATGTTAATAACAAGAAAATTCTTTGAAGTTTGAAGTTATAAGTCAAATAGCTAATTAATGAAATCTTTATTGAAAACAAATTTGAAATGATTTAATACAATCAAATAAACATTTTTTTGTTTATGATGTATTTGTATTATTCATTTATTAAGAAGATGCGTCATGTGATGACGTTTAAAACTTTAATGTAAATGAGCATATTTGAATATGTTAACAAATGCATTGTATGTTACGAACGGCAAAATAACTAGACAAACTAGACAGTCTTTTTTCATTAAATTTCACATTCACATCATTTTCCACATTAAAGCCACCAAACGAGACCAAAGAATTTGGCGTACCACAGCCCTTTGAATGTTTGGTGACAGTAGCGAAAAGCAAATATCACCAGATTCTAAATCATTATATCCATGACAAAATTCCTTGTTTGGTTGGTCTTGTATTTGACAGGAACCTCAGTCTAGGCACGAAATGCCTAGCAGATGCAAATGTGAAGCCAGTATTTATCTACTGAATCATTATGATTGTGAATGTGAAATCAATTTCTGAATCAAGCCCGCTCAAAAATAAATCATAGCAGAAAAGTGACATTTTCTAGGAGTGCTCTTGTGTTTGGGAGATAAGGACAGTTTGTCATGGAAACGCATTGGATTTCGGAAGCATGAGAAGATATATGGGTTTGATTAAAACTGTATGATTATAATGGAGCAATATGATGGAAATAAGAGAGTCAAAGATCGGTCTGAAGCTCGGAAATCAGTGGGAAATTACCTTATAAGGAGTGACAGACATCTACGTTCAGTTTTATTGAACATTAATATAGAAATATCTGAGAGAATGTCATCCCTGGGCAGAGAGAAGCAGGATATGATGCAACAGCTCCAGAGAAACTTCGTTAATCCTCAGACATCAGTCTTTCCTGTGGTGGTGGAAACAAATAAGAAACTCCAGCAAAGGCAGAAGTTAAACTCCCTCAGTGCTCTAGCCCTACATTTGAAACATCCTGTGGAAAGGATTGGAAATACGGAGATAAGGGATGTTGCTTTATGTAGATTTAAAGGTGCAGAAATAACACCTGGGGAAAGTATGAGTGGGGGCGATAAAAAGGGAAGTGGCTTTAATGTGGAAAATGATGTGAATGTGAAATTTAATGAAAAAAGACTGTCTAGTTTGTCTGTAACATTTCCGATTTCAAATCCGCCAAGAGACGGAAACAGGAAGTCGTTTTATTCCAAAATAGAAGCTGAAGATTTAAATGAAGAGAGATGTAAATCTTCACTCCAGGTACACCAAAAAGTGACTAATGTTTTACAATCACCCAAGACACATATAAAAGATAAACATGTTACTGATAATCCTTTGCTATCAGTTAATTATGAAGCAAAATCACCACAGACAACCAAAACTGGGATATGTGACTCAAGAATGGACCATGCAAAACCAATTCTTGTGAGACCAACAAAATCATCGCTTAAAATACATCGCTCATTTTCGTCTCAGTTGCCTTCAATATCCATGCAAAAATCGATGATAAAAGCAAACTCCCATATACCGCACACAGATCTGTATTTCTGTGATGTTAAACACAAGCATCACCTTCGGAAATCTATAGATTTTGCCTATGTAGATAGGCAAGCAAGGAGCAGAGAGCAACTTAGGAAATGTTCCAGTTATGAGCTGAGAGACCTAGTGATGGGACGAAATAGACCTAGCCAGATTTCAGACACGGGATTATTGCAGGATTATCGCAGAACGAGTGATGCGTGGCGAGACATTAAACATTGCAGATATTTGAGATTACCTCGTCATCTTGAATATCAGTATTAAACTTGTAAAATATATATATATACACGTATTTGACACACGTTGGTTCATGCTTTAATTATATAACTAACATTATATGTTAATTACATGATCAATATGAAGCCATGAACTAAAATATATAATGTACCTGTACCATGAAATATGAAGGTTCTTCTGACTGTCCTCACTTTTGAGAAAAAATTACCTTGAATTGAGAAATTATATGGCCTATATTTCAAAACTGCCAAAAAGGGGCAGCAGAAGATATTTAGCTTATCCCCGTGTTGAAGTAAAATGGGTTCACTGACAAGTTTCAATCTGAATATGATTGACAACACTGAGGCGGCACTGCTCAAGGTACGAAATGCCATCTTGCGCCACCTATGCGACAGAAAGCCAATACAACTACTGCTACATGATCAAAGTTGGGAAAATGTATTGTCTCCATTTGGGAAAATATGGCAATGTTTAAAATACTGAAATATTGGAAGCAATGTCTGCTCTCATATCTTAATTTGAATGTTTGCTGTCTGTTGATTTAATATTTAAAAAAACATTGCCTTCGTAACTTCTGACTGGCGTTGCAAGATACTGTTCAAAATGGTTCAGAAATAACAAAAGAAACATAACAACTCTAAGTCAGTTGTTACAACTCTACGTCCGTTGTGATATTAAGAGAACGTTTTTGTTTTATTCTTGACAATTGTGTTTCATAGTGAGAACAGATTCGGGAGTCCTTAGCCTTCCATGGTTCTGGAAAAATCATTTCTAAAATACTCCTGTAAGATACATGCCGATATTCAGTTCTGTTTCATGCATTTGTGACGTGATTTTCTCAACGGAGATATCAATGTTTTTCGAGATTTATAAAAGCCGATACATGTATTTGTAATTAAAATTACAGCAATCATTCTAAGACTGCAATTCCACCTAAATCTGAATCTATATTACTTAATTATTTCATCACGACTTTGGAATTGAACCAAAAAAAATATTGAAAAGAAACCCTTTTATTATGGAACAGGTCCCTTGTATTAACGCTGTTATTTTTTGTATATTTTCTTACAAGAGAATATTTTAAACAAAAACAATCACTGTTCTTTGAAAAAATCCAAAGTAAATAAACAAACAAATGGAATAATTGATCAATAAAGTTTGCATTTAAAATCTACACCTTTTTAACGTTGGAACATGCATTGACATGTACTATAGGAAAGCAAACATCTTCGGATGATTTATTGTTTTATTGACTTATCTGTGATAAACAAATTAGGGGTTAAAGTAAAGTAGGAGTTGGATTAGAGGTCAAGCATTTAAGTTAACATGTCTTTTGATATCCATACCTAGTCTAATGTATACACTGCTTAATCACACTGCATTGTTATTTCACTAACAGATGCGATCACAATAGCAGAGGTAAAATAAACAGATTTTCTTCTCTATTTTTTTCAAGTATGACTAAGATACAATGTTATCTTTGTATCATATCATATCTATGAATTGATTATCAATCGATCAAATGTTATTGCACATATAAAAGATCAGTGTACACTAAGGTGCGGAAGGAGGGATTCGAAATGGCTCCTAATATATGATATATGATTTATATACCAGAAGTAAGATTTATCTCATGTGCTCAGTAAACAAATGCAAATAATTACAGACAAGCCTGTCCGTCAAATTAAACCCTGGAGTCGAGCGTGTCTGACACCTAATACAACCCAAGTACCCTTTTTATATTAATTTTTATTTTTTTATTATTTGAGTTCTGTATTGAGTTCTGTATTTCTCATCAACACACGCATTGTGATTTTGAAGTAGTTTACCTCTTGTAAAAAAAATATAAAAATAGGTCAAATCATAAAATCATTGAATGTCAATACTTGAAATGGGAATGCCAATATCTTATATCATATTTATTACATGATAATACTAAAACGTAAGAATGAGTTTTAACTTAATTCTTATTCCCTTTAAAAATTGTATAAATTACAAAATAGTAATGTTATTCAGTATCGATATTAAATCCATCCACAAAATGGTTACATCTGGAGATGTATGTCAAATACATTTGAAATATACAGGCAGGATCATTCATGATTAATTCATAAAATGATAAGCAAAACAGACTTCAATCAGAGTTTTACATTATTCCACACTATACAGCTCTTTTTATTTTCTTCTAAGAAGCAGACAAAGAGTGTTGTATACCACAGTGCTTGTTTTGATTAACAGATAATACATAGGGATCAATTAAATTTAAACAAAAATAACATGAACATACAGATACACTATACTGGGTGCCAATTTGGTTGGTTCCAGGCTTTTTATGTGCCAGACTGGCCTATCACCATTTGCATGTGTATAGAAAACGCATGACAGAAATCTGCCTTCTGCTATATGTGGCTTAATTGCCAATCCATCTATCACCATAATGCCAGGTACACATTTAAGTTTTAGAAAAAATATCTTTCAAGTCAATTTCATCAGAGACCTCTTCTTTTCTCCGGATATACCGACAGTTCTTGAGGAGATGAAATTGATCGTCCAGGTCGTTTGCTTTAGCAGCTGATATCGGGGGCTCCTGCTCAAATCCTGAAATCGTGTGAGCTCTCGTGCGAGTTCTCGTCAGGTGCGATGCTTTGGGAACAGTGTTTTTTATCTTCATTATGCTCCTTGGTTGAATTTTCTGCAGCTCTTTTTTAAGCTGATTGTTAGAGCCTGCCCTTTTCTTTGGTTCAAAGCAGTCTGCCTCATCCTTTTCAATCCCTTCTTTAACTGATATAGTCTCATTTGACCTGTCTGACCTGGACTTATCTGACGTGACTGAGGCAGGATTATTTGATTCTAGTACATTAGTATTCTTACACTGTGGACTTTGAGTTCCCACAGCAGGCATGGAATACCGCCTTATACGTCTTGTTGACCTGTCTGAGGTCTCTTTGGGGCTCTCTGTTGTGACCATAGATGTTTGGGACGCTCTCCTTCTTGAAGCGCCCTCTGTTTTCTTCCCTACCTCTTTACCCATCATCAGATTGTCCATATTGTCACCAGTTTCATTGTCTTGTGACATATCTCTCACTTTGACCGTCTGGTCTTCTAACTTCCTCAGACGCTGACTTTGCTCACGTTGCATTTTATCCAACTCTTCTTCAAGTTTTGAAGATTGTCTTTTTGTATATTCGTTAACGGATTTCGCTCTATCCCTTTTCATTACCCGATGGTCAAACGCTTCCATTTTGTATTTACTCCGAAATCAACTAGCATATATGAAGACATGTGACAGAGAACTGAACTGATATAATAAAATAAAACAATAAAGTCAAGTTGTTTATGATATAAACAAGTCAATAGTCCTGTTACATGCTTCAATTTTTATTCTGTTTACTTAACTATCTTATCTACTTATTATGATTGAGACTAACCCCTTGCATATATCAGGCACTATCTGTGAATTGAGTACATAAATTTGTAGATGACAAAGTTACTTATTATTTTCACTAAAAGATTGTATCAATACAAACTTGCTCCAAACTTTATCGAAATAAATAATTTGTGACTGTCTGTGGCTATCAATATCCAGGTGTTAACGTTTGCGTTAAATAACTACATAGTCAGGTCATTACTAAATCGTGATTCTTTACCCATAGAGATAAATATTGTGGACATGCAAAGGATTAAATATCATTACATTACCGCTCCCTTATATGCTGATAAGGCAGACGTTCGATAATTTGATACTCAGTTATTATGCGCTCTTTTGTTTATCCAATTAAGATATTTACTGTTCTCAAACTCTTTGTGTATATTTGCAGAAACCGAGGATTTCAATCCAGTATGCCAGTGTATTAACATCTATAGCCTTCCATGACATGATTTGCCTCTGCTATTGGGAGGCTATGTTTTCACTCAAATGTGTTATTTTGCAAGACATCTCATAACTTATTCTTCACATAATTTAAATATTCATTACAGTACACTTTCTAGGAAACTGTTAATACCCATAACATAACCCCACCATAGATTTCTGTCATTTGAAAGTACATGAATCTTCATCTAAATCCAAATTATCCATGGAACACTTTGACCACAAATTTTGCTTCGCTGATCAGTGATGAAATACAAACACCGACTTTTCAAGGTTTACTAACAATGGGACACCATTATAATGGTACACTGGGATGATTTGGCTTCCGTGGGCCTGTTTGTCCAGTAATGTTTGTCTATTATTGGTACAGGCCTAATTTAACACACAATAATCCTGAGAGGTGTATTTTGGTTGATTTCAGGGAAAGTGTCACAGCATCATGTTATTTAAACAAACCTCACATCACGGATTAATTGATCACATACCATGCAAGCATATAATTACACTTTATCTCTAATGATTAAATATAGAGGATTTGTACAGTTCCGGTTCCGGTAGAGTTGTTCAGTTCCGCTGTGTCAACATGGAGATCAGCAACCAGCCTATGGCCAGATTAATTGTAATATGTGGATTTGGTATAGGCCAAGCCTGAGATTAACCCCTCTTCCTTTTCTCACAGCATAAAAAAGGTCTAAAAGGGAAATTTTACATAAGTTTGAGGTATGCTCAAATGGAATGTGGCATGTACTGGCTGTGCCCATTTGGCCACCAGGTGGCCTCATGTATACAAGCATGTGACCTCTATTGTGGCAGACACATTTAAAACAGAGATTGGAAACTAGCTGAAGTTCTGCATTTTTGCTCAGGTTAACCGATCTCTTGGCGGTGCCATCGTCGCCATTCCTGTTTCCCACGTGTGGCCATTTGGCCAGCTTGTCAAGGGAATTTTTACTGTTTTTTTATACAAATGGACCATTTTATCGTCTTTGGATCATCATGTTGACATTAAGTGGATGCAGTAGGTTATTAAGTTATTGTTTTATAGCATTTAGATGGAGAACTGTATTGTAATTTGTGCAACAACAATTGCACAAGACCATGTAAGAGTTGGATGGTGCGCCGCGCTGACACCTATTGGCAGATCTGCTCTTTCCAATCTCTGTTTAAATATCTCTGATTGTGGTCTGTCAGTTGTTAGGCCTGTACCAATTTACAAACATTAATAGATAAACAAATCTCTCCATTGTCCCAATCTGAAGGTGCCCTATTGTTTGCAAAACTAAGCAGGTGTTTGCACTCGTTCACTGTCAGCTAAACAAAGTTTGTTAACAGTGTCCAATGGCTGAAAGTTTTAGTTATAAACACTTATATTATGCAAGGAAAAAGGGATTGAAAACGTCATTTCACAATGCTTTAAATGGATTAAGCACCAATTTTGCCAAAAAACGCCCAAAATTCACATATTGGTGATAAATGTATTTGTCTTTCATGTCTATAAACTTTTTGAAAAATGCATCCCCAATATTGTCTGTAAAATCTATTTGAACAAGACCCTATTTTATAACCTGCTTATGAAAGCACACTTCTTTCTTGGCGTCACTTTTATGTGGAGTATCATCATTGAGGCACTGAAAGGTAAAATGATGAAAAGTATTGCAACATACTTATGACGCCATGAAATGTATTGACCTCTGAATAGTACCATAATGATGTCAAACAGTGCTACCCCACTTTGAGCCTCAATTGAAGTCTAACAAAGTTCATGCTCCCGTGTTTACCCGTCACGTGCAGCTTATGGCTCAGACAGACCTCTGCTGGGAGTGCAATCCTTATGTCTTATAGCACGTTATATCCTTACTCTGTTATAATTTTAAATTGTCATAATGTTCATATGTGGCCAAGCTTTCAATACACCAAATTGTGGAATTGATGCTTGATACCTTTAAGTGTATGTACATTCTGCATCGCCATGTTCACGCATGTAAAAAAAATGTTGTTTGGAGTTTTGAAAACTATCTGCATTTCCTCATGGTCTTAGAGTTTACCAAGCACAAATCAAGCCAATTCCAGATGGGAGCTTTAGGGTCTAAGGTTTGATTTGGAAGAGCCACTCTGATTGGTTTATTGCAATGAATTTCGAGACTGGTTCATCTATTAATATATTTGTGGAAGCCCTCTCCTGTACGGTTAGACAATTAACAGATTGGTGGAATTCCTTTTGGGCATTTTGGGTATCCATTTTGTTTTTCATATATCCACTTTGCGAAAGTATTTTGTCATAATAAGCTTTTATTAACATTTCAAATATAAAATATAGAGATGAAGTATTCAACAGGTCAGGTTGATATCATGACATCATGGAATCCAACAGAAATTCTTGTTGGATTGAACCGATTGAAATGGCCGCTGACCTCAACCAGCCCTACTGGATCGCACAGATTTATCTGCCGCTAGATGGAGTTGGCTCGTAGATTGGCTATCATGGTCTAGTAGGTCAGAGCTTCAGGGGTGGGAGAGCTCTGAACCAATCTGGTCGGTAATCGAAACATATCTGGGTGGTATGACATCATACCATTGTTCTGAACTAATCTGGGTGGTTCTGTTACATAACAACTTTTTTATATCTCATAAAAAGCATCAAAATCACATAATAATCTTCACAAATTTAACAAATTTCGTTACAGTTGAGCGTATAACAGTGTCTTATTAGGGCTAACAACCGTCAATTTCGCGCATTTTGGTCTTTGTCAATCATTATATTATCCAACAAAACATGGACAGTTGATTGTATATGTTCTATAGTGGGGTATATCCATCAGTGACACTTGACATTATTTTATCTTACAAAGTGATGTGAGTATGTTATATTCTAACAAGATTGACAAGTCAGAGTCACGCCTTTGCGCAAACAGCATGAACAACCATAGACTTCGCGCACTGAACTCTCTTCAATGCTGAAAGACAAAAATTAATATATCAAGAATTAAACTTACATATTTGAAGAGAAGGGCCCATAAGCTAAGTTTTGACCTGTCAATGATGTAAATCGGCCAAGAACTCACAGAGTAGTGCCTATTTGTCCGGGCTATTTGACAGCTGATTTTTATGTTTTTGTGACAAGCTGCTACTTTAGCATGTGCGTATTGTGACGCAAGAGAGGTCACTTGGTGCAATTTTCACAACAATTCTTATTTACCATTCATTTCAACCTTTTTATGTCAAAAACCCCATTGTTCCATTTGTTTTATGTATACAGGACAATTTCATAATTATCAGCCAATCCTATGGTTGCGCAAATCCTGTGGTCGTTAGCTCTAATAATAGTGTAAATTTTATGATAAATTTATAACGTTTTTACGGAAAAATTTGTGTGCCCAAGTCAGAAATTACCCCTTGTTATGCAATCTTATTCTGGGCACATGATCATATATGTAACTGATGAGCATGTTATTTTCTTTAACATTTGTGTATGATAGTCGATAATGCAACTTTTTTACATAGAGAACCGCATCAGTTTTTTCTCGCTGCATGTGCTGGTCAGTGACGTCATGTCAATTGCTGGCACGTACACGAGGCAATTACGTAATGCAAATATGATTTACAGTGACCCGCAACTGTCCGAAACCGGCATTTAAACTCGGACATTTTTAACACGGTCAAACATCTAACAAACCTTGCTGTACTGATTACAATTGAGCTTAATGTTGTCTCTCACATGTCATCTTGATTTGTTGTCACGGCACGGGCGATGTACACTCCTTTGCATCGGGCTCAGTATATAACACCCTCTCCGATTATGCAATCAGATATGATCAAACAGGCCCATTCCATAAGCCCCGCCCACTGAATGTATCCAACCGCATGTGCACTATGCGATTATGTAATTCCAGCCTCTGAGTCTGACGGCACGTGCACGATACGATGATGTAACTCGAATCTCTAGCTCATTAATATTCATGAGCACCCAAATAGTACGACAATTGGTGGCGTCATCGCTAGGCCTATATTGAAGAGGCCTAGTAAAGCTGGGTACGAGTGATGTTATCACTGTCAAATGACGTCAGAAGTGGTGACGTAACCAACATCACCGTATAACTCAATGTAAACTCGGACAATATGCAAGTTTGCTGAATGCATCATTTTCCGAATATTTCTTACCCAGCTTTACTAGGCCTCTTCACTATAGGCCTAGCGATGACTTGACCAACTGTCGTACTATTTGGGCAGTCATGAATATTAATGAGCTAGAGATTCAAGTTACGTCTTCGTATCATGCACGTGCGGCTAGACTCAGAGGCTGTAATTACGTCATCACATCGTGCACATGCACCTGGTTACATTCAGGGGGCGGGGCTTATAGAACGGGCCTGTTTGATCATATCTGATCGCATAATCAGAGAGGGTGTTATATACTGAGCCCGATGCAAAGAAGAGTAGATATTTCTGTACATATTGAACAGGTATCATTTTTACTCCACAGGCTTATAAAGTTAACGATCTACTATCGATTTTAGCAGTTTTTACCCAGTTTTGAAAGGCTTTGTGAAAGTGGGGAGTGAAAAATGTGAAAATGTGAAATATTAAATATATTCCATGTTTTTATCAACTTTCTTGGCTGCAGAAAATTCAGATCACTTTTGTGCCCAGAAGTCAGTCTTCTCACGTGCATGCTAAATCTTGATTGGCGAGTTGAAAATATTTGAATGTTGTGTGTATTGTTTTGATTGACCTCACGTGAAAATGTATTGTGACGTTATATAACTCCTAGAGCAACCAATAACTTCTGGGAACCAAAGTGATCTGAATATTTTCATAGACCTTTTGTAGACTTTGAACTCGATTAACCCCTAACAGAAGGAAAGGACGTTGACGTCCATCACCGGTAATGGACGGGAAGGACGTTGACGTCCCCATTGTTTTGGCTTGATGACGTCATTTGTAACATTCTGAAGGGGTGCAACTTGTTACAATGTAATCATGATAATGACGTCAGACTGCCTTAATCATGACCTTTTGACCCCAGCATTTCATTAAGCATATTGAATAACCATGGTTATAAATTTTAATAATTTAGTATGTAGACACACTTGTCCAGAAAAGAATGGTTAGTCCTGCTAATCAACAAAATTTAGATAGGCTAGTCCCTAAGGGGTTAAACCAAATTTTGCTAAATCTTTTTGGGATACTGCAAACATGGAACCAAAGATAATTCATTTTACAGTGACCGGCAACTGTCCGAAACCGGCAGATTAAACTCGGACATTTTTAACTCGGTCAAACATCTAGCATACCTTGCTGTACTGATTGCAATTGAGCTGAATGTCAGGTCTCACACGTCACCTTACAATTCCTGTTCCTTTCAAAACGTTAGAAGTGTTTATTTGTTTTCACGGCACGAGTGATGTTGTCACTGTCAAATGCCAACTTCTCCGTATAAGTCAATGGAAACTCGGACAATCTGCAGGTTTCCTGAATGTGTGAATTTCCCGATAACTCTGGACATATTGAACATGTATCAATTTTATTATACACTCATGTAGTTAACAGTCTACTATCGATGTGAGTAGTTTTTACTCAGTTTTGAAAGATTCTGTGAAAATGAGGAGTGGGAGGCTGGAAGCTAATGCGGTTCTCTGTGCTTTTTCAGTCTAGCTATTGTTCATCGTACGGCACTGCTCAGAAACCACTTATACCCAAAGACATCGTCAAAAAAGACTTGAAATCCACTGTTTCCAGAAACATCACGCACTGCCCATCCAATTTAAGTCCCGACTATGTAAGAACTCGACTTCCGGCGACTAACAATCAAAGAATTATGTACTGTTTAAATCAACTTAAGATGTCAGCCCTGTTTGAATATATTTCTTTGTTTTTTCTTGATCTCAGCATCGTTCCGCCATTGTTTACGAGTTTGCGCAATCAGGTGAAAGTGGGTCAGTTTATTCATGGGAGTGACAGCAACAATCTGGAAACTCCACAACGTTATGATCCTTCTGACGTCATATGAAGATTCTCCCTTTGCGTTTCCATGACGTCATCACTTGGACTCTTCTAAATGTCATTTCACGTCGTCAGGTTTAATATCGGGTAAAAAACTGGAGAAAAAACACTACAGAATGCTCACGGATTTGCATTTTTAGACATTATGACTGGGAAAGATAGTGACATGGGTCAGAACTGCAACAGTCAATCGCCGGAGGTCGAGTTTATTTACTGGGGAAACTTCAATATGATGGTCAATGCGTAGTGTTTCTAGAAGCAGTGGATTTCAAGTCTATTTTGCTGATGTCTTTGGGTATAGATTGGCTGCGATTTAGTGCACAGATGTGTTGCGAGTGCCCAGATTGACGTCATTTAGCGCCCAGATCAGTTGTGAGCGTCCAGAATTGACCAGATTGGTTCAGATTTACTGCACAGATTGGTTCAGAGCTCTCCCATCCCTGAGTTTTGCGCAGTCCTTACACACACAACTAGGGGTATTATATTTATATTTTGGGGTATTAGGGGCGATCCATTTGATTTTTGTTGGGTGGGGTGGGAGATTTTGGAAAAAAAATTTATTCACCCACCCCATCCCAGAAAAAAAAATTATTCATTCACCCTACCAAAGAAAAAAAATTTATTCATCCACCCTACCAAAGAAAAAAAAATTATTCATCCAGTACTGCTGTCCCACCCCACCCCACAAAAATCAAATGGATCGCCCCTAACAAGAAAAAAAAATTATTCACCCACCCCACACCAGAAAAAAAAATTATTCACCCACCCCACACCAGAAAAAAAAATTATTCATCCACCCTACCAAAGAAAAAAAAATTATTCATCCAGTACTGCTGTCCCACCCCACCCCACAAAAATCAACTGGATCGCCCCTTATATTAGGTTTGTCGTTTTCAATCACCAGTGATTCACAATTCTGTTCCAAAAACGTTTCAGAAACTGACAACTCTGACAACGCAAACCTTGTTTTTTCAAAACACTTTATTAAAACATATCTATTGACAAAATAGATACTCCAAAAAATACATCTTTTAACAGTTTCACTGTCACTGAGGTATACATAGTTTCTCAACAAAAAACCTTTTGAGTAGACCTATAGATTACCTCTGTTTATAATCGCTATGTAATATGTCAAGAAAAACATTTTTAGGCATTTGCGAGAAAACAAAAAACACTAAATCTGTACAGATATTATAAAGTCAAAAATGACAGCATATGTTATATAAAATGCTGTTGTTTATCTTACGAGATATGTTCACGAACCATAAATTGTAACAAATAAGCACATGTTGAATATATAGCAGGTGAGCCTCATATATATTTTTTTAATTTCTCTATCCAAATTTCTGTTTTATATCAATAAGGATATATCATTACGTATTAGGCCGTAGAGAGATTTTGATGGAATACTCTACTAACTTATGGCTACCTTTGTTTCGGTGTTTTCACAGCTTGACTGCAGTAATCACAAAAGATTTTCCAGTAACCCAGAATGTGCAAATGCTTTCGCCGCTCTCCCCTATTGAACTTTTTGATTACCCTTCAACTCTTTCTAACTCCAGTGTTTCACCTCCAAAATCACTTCTGGATTTTACAAAAATGTGATTAATTGGTCCATGATTTATCTAATGGAGATCACTGATAACAGTGTGAATATATTGTGATACGTTCTTAAAACCGCTAACATTCTTAATACCGCTAATATAACATTGAAATTGTATTAATAAAGTATACAGCACTTGGTGAGGTTAATTGAACATAAATGGTTCAAGTTTGAAAGAATATATTTCATACCAAATTGGGTCATACCTTTTTAAACAAATGCATAATTCTATATTATGATTTATATAATATCCGGTATCATCAGTCATATTCTGCATCATTTAGGAATAAATTAATTATCAATTATATCATGCAGGGGACTATTAACGATACCCGCAGCTAAACTGTTGAATTTCTAGGTCTCACTTTCAGCACTGGCGGTTTCAAGCTGAATTAAAACATTTGTAACATTGTAAAATATTTCACAACCATTCTTTATGTAAAATACAAGTTATGCTCTACAGATCTCTGAGATACTGAGTATTATATAATATTAACTACCATATAATATACAATTAAATTATAATGCCAGCTACTAATATTCATGCTCTCTTAATATCTTCAGCTGTCACATGAATAGATGGGATAAATATATTATTGGAATGTCATATATCCATATTGTATTTTCGCGCTTAGAGCAGACTTAGTCTGATACAGCGCTATATAAATTTTTATTATTATTATTATTATTATTATTATTATTATTATTATTATTATTATTATTATTATTATTATTATTATTATTATTATTATTATTATTATTATTATTATTATTATTATGTGGTGACAATAAATACTTTGTGAGGACAGTACATATCTCAAAATTGGGGATTTTGAAGGTTCGTAATTGTGTCAAACGTCGATTGATATATTTGGAATATTAAAAATCAGATCCACAAGCTTAATTTCAGAATGCTTGGGACAATAGAAATAAATCAATGAAAATCAAGAAAACATTAGATAGTATTGATAAAATGTGGTTTCTCCAGACTAAACTTTTTTTTTTGGAGACATTATTGGATTGTTTCTGATAGAACAGAATTTGGATATGGAAAAGCCCTTTTCTAAATAAACTTAGGCCCAAATATTTTTGGTCATCCCACCATAGGGTGTTTTAATTTCTTGTTTTACAAGAAATGATGGGTGACACTCAAAATAAAAGCAATGATGTTGTCTCTATAAAGAAGTAAGATATGTTATAAATATTTACCAAATAAATTTCAAAATACAGCTTTAAATGCAACTTGAATTAGAATGAATAAATACATTAGATCATTCAGATTGATGTCATTAAAAACAAAGAAATATCATAAATGAAATATTATCAGATGTTCAACATGACAGAACTGAGAATAAAGCAGTTCGTAAAAACATTGGATTTGGTTTTGTTAAATACTAGATCTTCATTATTTCCAGCGGCCGTTATTATTGTCGTTTTCAGCAAAGTTTTCTTTACATTCTAATTTGTGAGTATTACCGCTGTGAAAAAATCATTAAGAAGGGAGATTTCGCATCGATCTCTCACGATATATTAGGAGCAAAATTGAGCAGATCTACCAAAGTTCAAAATATCAACAGATTGAGCGACAATTGAGTAATCTTAATCCCAAAACTTCACCATCGTCTAAAATATGATTTTGGATTACAATATATGTAAGGTTCTCTTTCAAAAACGTTCAATGGCATGTTGATGCCCTTAAGAGATATTTTCAACCTCCTTTCAGTCATTGGGCATTAGAATATAGTTTAAAATGTTAACCCCCAGACCAGCCAGGTTAACTGATTAGGTCTCCTCTAGTGTCCTCGCTTCTCGTCATGTAAAATACACACCATGGTCAATAAATAAATACTTAAGGTGAAGCTACCAAAACGCTTGTTTGGTAAAATATAAATATGCCACACTAGTACCGTCACCAAAGCGTTTTATCCTCTTTCATTCACATAATTTATTCTTCTCTCATCCATACATTTTAATATCTCATCCATCCATTTCCCTATTTTGTCATTTCCAGACGCATCCATACATTTTACTCTCTCGTTCATACATTTTCCTATTTTGTATTGAATTATAATTAGCCTTATAATTAAATCTGGCGTTGGTCCCATTTGCTGTGACGGCAGTTATTACTGAAAAAGAAAAAAAAACAACTATTGATATATTTTCTCGTTAAATTAACAGGAATTTGATCTAAACATGTGTTGATCGACATGAACTTGCCAAAATATGTAATTTAAGATATATTTTAATATTTCATATCTCTACATCTACATAAGAAAGAAACCAAATTGGTATAAACATAGAAAAAAGAAATAGCTCCACGAAAAATAGGTTGAAGCACAATATGATGAAAAGATGATTTTCAAATCACTGAACTCAGAACATCTTCTACAGACAACCATCATCAGCGCTGGTATTATTTTGGACAATTCCCACAATGCATTCCTACCGGAAGTACTAATATGTCGCCTTACCTGAGGTCATTCACCTCTACTGGCACGTGATTCTCCCCTTCATGCGTGTGGTGGAGGTCCTCCAGGGGGATCTCTTTATTCACTTGTCTAAACTCTGCCTTGTCAAGTTTATGGAGATCGTTTCTGGTCAGGTGATGAAGGATTCCGGCACCGAACGCATCACCTTGCACGTTTACCGCGGTCCTGATACGGTCCCTGAGAAATCATATATATTCAACGCTGATTGGAGGATTAAATAAAATTCTACGCCCTGGATATTTATACTTTTAATCAGCTGTGAGGGAAGAATTTAATATAGAATTCGCTCAACTGAATTTCATTATTTTTTAGATTTATAATTGAGTGATCTCCATTAGTTCTGAACATTACAAATAACACTTTGATAATAATTTAATTTATATAATAATTATAATAAAGTATATAATAATAACGCATTTACTAGCTCATATAAACACTACACATGTATACATATATTAAGAATTGAAGATATGTAACTTACAATATCCAGTCCACAGCGAATACGAGTCCCACGTCCGATGTTGGTAGTCCTATTGCTGTGAGGACCAGTAGGATGGTGACGAGGGCTGCGTGAGGAATGCTGGCATTACCTATACTAGCCAGGGTGGCCACCATACTACAAAAACATCATATATCTGTGACTGTATTTCTTAAAAAGCAGCACATCTAGAAAGTCACCTTTTATACTTTCTTCACTTTTGAAATTCATGCTGGCTGGTTGTATCTCATGACATTTTATGATATATCAACTCAATTTACACTCTTATATTTCATTGTATTTTTTGGTTATGTGCCATCCATATCTTTCATTATATCTTGCATAAGAAAGATAAAGCATAAACGGAGCAAGTAAAATGGCACTGAATGCTCTGAATTCGGCACACACGACGTTTTATATGCATTGGTTTGTTTGTACATGGCAGTCTGACTTGGCGCCAAATTTGAATTCAGTTCAAGTTTTAACATGTAAAAGATCTCAGATTTGACGGAAATATGTGAACACAAATCTATTTATAATTATTATCAAATAAAACACGACAAATGTTTGACACCTGAATATGATTTTGATGTGAAGAATAAAACTGATATTTTTAAGGAAACTCTACTTCGTGAGTGTGTAAATAACACCACTTTTCACAGCCCAGTGTAGATTCTTTTATAAAGAAATCTTTCTTGTTAGCCTACCTGACAGTGACAACTTGTCCAGCTCCAAGTGAGACGCCGTTAAGCTGGGCAATGAAGATGGCGGTGACAGCCTCATATAAGGCCGATCCGTCCATGTTAACAGTGGCCCCTAGCGGGAGAATAAACCTGGTGATCCGGCCGTCAACTCCATTGTTCTCCTCCACACAGCGCACTGTGACCGGCAGCGTGGCCGCGCTGAATGTACACAATCCTCATTTAAAGTTACCGTTTGAACATCACAAAAACTTTTGCATTTTCTTCAATGTTTCTGCCTATAAATAACACGTGACAACAAATTTGAGATTTGAGACTAAAAATATTTTTTTTAAATCAGTTCAAGCAATTTAAATATAACTTTGTTGACCTTAGCAATAAATCTGTCCAGATATTGTTACAGCTTCGTTTTTACAAATTATTGACGTGTACATTTTTATATTTTATATTATCACAATTAACAAAAGAACATAAAAAGCATCACAAATTTGAAGGTCAATACATTTGAGGCTTGAGACAAAAAATATTTTTAAAATATCAGTTGATAAACTGTGCCATAGTTCATATCTAATTTGACTGTAACTTATATGAATCTTTGTCTCACTTCCTGTATATAATTGAATTAATACCATTTGACACTCACCTAGATGCAGTAGCCAGGGCTGTGACCCATGCCTGCATGATGCCCCGGAAATAAATGAAGGGATTTTTTCTTGTGACAACGAGGTAGATTAGAGGGATGATGATGATGCAGTGAATAAAGAGCCCGGTAACCACGGTGACCATGTAGAGACCAAGCTGTGAAGCAGTCTGTATCAGGTTGTCTATGCTTAGGATCTTGCCAGCAATCAGGAACATTATACCAACAGGGGCGTACCTGAAAGTACAGATTAAATTGTTTGTGATAATAATGCTCATCAAATGAAAAATATTTGTTTTACTCTTTATGATACCTGACCTTCTTCATTATTGGGAACTATGCTCGAGAAATGTCTTAAAAAAGCATTTGTAATTGCAGTAATATTTATTATGGGCGTCTGGGATAAGAGAACCTTTTTGAAAGAGAACCTTACAAGTGTGACAAAGAGATACTTTAAAATATATTAATTTGGAATTAAGGTATTGAAAAAATAAACTTACCACATGACAAGGTTGACCATTTGCATGACTAGATCGTTTAAGATGCTGAAGAACTGGGTCATTACCCTGGCCTGCTCTCCCATACGACCCAGTAGAGATCCAAACACCACACAGAATATGATCAATCCTACATCATACACAATAGTGACAATTGAACAGAATGGAAGTATATACTCATTCCTATTCAATACTTTCTCATTAAAATCCCCAGACATCTATGTTGATACTTATTATTTTTTTATGTTCAAAGAAAAAGAGATTTTCAACCAATATTATTATAGTAAATGACATACCAAGTACATTCATGCCATCTCTGTGTTCAAGTTGTCTGACCAATACTGTGGCTGTTGATGGCACTCCCCCCGCAGCTGGTGTGCTATAGTTAGTTTGCAGTTCTGCCACTGCACTCTGATTAGTTATGTTGACAACTGTGATATTTGTCACGGCTGACGCAATTGTCTTCTGCACAGGTACGTATGTTGTGTGAACTTGCTGAAGAGTAGCCCTAACTAAATTGTCCGGGAATAGATTCCTGAATTTTAAACAGAAGTATATGAATACACATATAATGATATTAGGTTAAATTAAGTTTTCCACAGATTGTAAATAAATATTCAACATTAAAGACATCACTTTACATTAAAGAAATTATTATTATTATTATTATTATTATTATTATTATTATTATTATTATTATTATTATTATTATTATTATTATTATTATTATTTTTATTATTATTATTATTATTATTATTATTATTATTATTATTATTAATATTATTATTATTATTATTATTATTATTATTATTATTATTATTATTATTATTATTATTATTATTTTTATTTTTATTATTATTATTGTTATTGTTACTATCATCATCATCATCATCATCATCATCATCATCATCATCATCATCATCATCATCATCATCATTATTACACACCTGAGTAGGTCAAGGAATGCATCAAGGCTAGACACTCTTGTCTTCTGGCTCACGTGACCACCAGAGCTGCTACTGGCGATGGCTAAGTCTGGATTTCCCGGATGTATGAGCAGAACGCAGGCAATGCCGATGGCGGTTGCGAATAATGTGGTGGTGATGTAGTAAGCCATGGCCATGGACCCCATGCGACTGCTGGCACGGGCATCAAGCTGGGACAACCCTGAATACAAATATGAACCATTTTAAGACTAATGAAGAAATTATTTGAATTAATCATTAACTACAGGAGGGTTGTCCTTTCACGCAGTATGATTAACGGGGCTCTGAGACACATCTAACCTTGCGATTCCTTTGATCAAATGCTATCAAAATGTTTTGAAGTTTATCAAATATTGATGGTTGAGCTATATATGTTTTAACAGGAACCATATCCATTTGGCTGACATCTATTTTGAGTCATTTGATCTGATGATTTATGGTGGGAATTACATGTATACAAGATACATGATTACATGATCATTTAATCACATTAAGAATATTAACAGACTTACTTCAATTAATATTTATCAGTATTTCTTCTTGAGTATAAATCACAAGTTATTTTTCCTGCTATGTAAATCAGAGAAGTAGTTTTGGAATCATAAGATGACATACCTGATATAATGGAGGATATAATGAGAGGAAGTATGAGCATCTTGAGCATGCGCATGAGCAACTCTCCCGGCATGGACACCATAGTTATAGCGTCGTCTGAGAGATCACGTGACCTGGCACAGAAGCCTATCACGGTTCCCAAAACAATCCCAAGAATGGTGAGAACCAGGAGTAAGTTGCTCTTTATGCAGTACCATATCTGCAAACAACATTTAACATTATAAGTCGGGCATTACATGTATATTGAACATTGACAAATACGCAGGGAACCTTATTCCTGAGCAAAAGGAATAATCAATTAACTTGTTTAATTCACCATTATTGTATAATATGTTCATGTCACAAAAATAGATAATTTAAAAGGGACAACCTATTATGTTTATTATCTTTCATTAAGCATGCTCAATATTAAACAGCGCACGATATTGACTGAAAATAATTAAGATAAAAATCATTACAGAGTATTAGGGGATATCTGTCACAGGACAGGATATTGAAGGGAATAATCTTCCTAGGACACGTTATTTAGGTTAATTTCCTTATCTTGATATGACAGGTTATTAGAGTAACTTTCTTACCTTACTATATGGCAGGGCATATTGAGGAATAACTGCTTACCTTCGCTGTGAGAGGGTATGGAGGGGGGGGGGGGGGGGGGGGTAAATGTTAACCTTGATATGAAAGGGTATTTTGGATGACTCGATATTGTATGAAAGGGTGTTAGGTGTAACTATCATATCGTTATTGCTATGACTGAGCATTTGGATAACTATCTTTCCTTGCCATAATAGGGTATTAAAAGATAACTGCCTGAGCTAGTTATGAGAGGGTATTGTCTGCCTTGATATGACATGATATTTATATAAATATCTCACCTTGCTATGACAGGGTATTGGGGGTAACTCTGTCTTTACTTCCCCTTCTTCCATCATCATTGGGTCATTCGGTGCAGAATACCTTGGTAAGTCTTCTGAAGCCATAGTAACCTGAGCAACTGAAAAAAAGTTAATCAATCAAAAACGTATGAGACGTCAGCTTAATAGTATGTAATATTAAACACAATGTGATATGTACCTTTTTATACACAACTGGAGATAATAGCAATATGTTGAATTGTAATGAACAGACATAATCCGGTATAGTGCCATATATATTATAAATATATTTATAATAATAATAATAATAATAATAATAATTATCATTATTATTATTGACAATTCATTTTCTATGTGTAGAAAGGAAATGTCAACATCAGAAATTTTCCCTTTCAGATTATTTGGCGTACGCTTTCAACCTTTAATACATAGGTTAAGCAGTCACCATTGATATTTCTCCTGCAATATCTGTAAGATAATGCCTTGATACTGAGTTGATATGGTAATATATATTTATATATTTCTTGTAATCGATATACTATAATAATTATAGTAATATTCCTCACGTTTTGCCTCCTTTGCTCTGGTTTTGTTTTTAATGATCGGCACTGCAGTATTAAGACAAGAGAACATTCTCTGGTTCTAGGAGATCTCTGATAACTTAAGTTGAGTCTTCAGGAGAAAAATGGAATGAAGTCGCTTTGTGAAATGTTTCCCCTTATATACACAGATGCGGCGCAAGGGCATTGATCTCGAATGCGCTGGACATTAAGAACTTGGTTATTTTTAATAGCGTTCAAGCAAGTCACCGTGACTCAGCAAAAATTTCAAGAATTTGGCCCCGCGATGAGTTTAGATGTGGATTGTTCTGGCTGCTGCTGCTGCTACTTCCTGGTTACAATACATATTACATGGGTAAACTTCTTTGGAAAGTCATCGTTTTCTTTGAGGCTCAATAAATCTCACAAAGTTTAATCAGCTCTTACTTGTCTGCTTAATAATGTAAAGATGTAACCGGAAATTGAGATTTGACCATTTGACCATTTCGACCAAGAGCTAAAGGAGGAGAGGAGTGTACACAATGTGTCTATGTTATATTTGATATGCATTCAAAAACGCATACAAAATCCTGTGGACACAAATCTCTCCTGGCAAATATCTGAACAAAAGAGGGTCTTGTGGTTTGTTTGTAAATAAAACAGAGATATGTTTGAATCATTGAATCTAAAAGTAGCAAATAAGAATAAGCAAGCAATGCAACAATCTGTAGTGAGTGGTCGCAGGAGTGAAAAGTGTACTAGATGTTGGCCTCAGTATAATCTCCATAATCTCTCCACGAAGCACCACTATCACTCTGCTTCCTGGTAAATCCATATGTATATATATATATATATATATATATATATATATATATATATATATATATATATATATATATATATATGTGTGTGTGTGTGTGTGTATGTATGTATGTATGTGTGTGTGTCTTCCTCGTCCTATTTTTATATACATAAGATATTGCTTATGTTAATGGAGCATCGATGTATATCAACAGAACCTTGTGATTAATTCATATGAATATGGTTTACTTTTAGAGCTTACTATCTTTACATTCAAACAACTCAGGTGATATTTCATTTTGGTTGAAAAGTCTTCACTATACTACATTGAATACAGTCAATATATCAAGTCATGAAACTGATCGTTTGTTTGCAGATAATTACAGTAGTTTTGAATTTAAAAACACTTCTGAAAAATTCATGAAATATGGCGAGAATAAAAATCATACCACTTTTAAACATAGAAAATTAAAGAAGTCATCATTTTCACGGATTACATTCAGAATGTTTACATATTATATGGAAATAAACATGTGAATATTTCAAAACATGGCCTGTGTAAACATAGCGGTTATAATGTTCATTTATACGTCCACCAGATGTTCAATTATTGAGGTATGTCAAATACAAACAAATATTACATCATGAACTTCAAAAGAATCTCAAACCGCGAGAAATGCATGGACAAGTTTCAAATACCATTTCATTAGAATTAAATCGCTCCTCTTTGCATACCTTTACAATTACTACCCATTAAATTGCACCCCCTTTTCCATGTGCCCCATTTACAAATGTTCCTCATTACATTGCCCCCTTTACATATATTCCCTATTACATTGCCCCCTTTACATATACTCCCCACTACATTGCCCCCTTTACATATACTCCTCATTACATTGCCCCCTTTACATATATTCCCTATAAAATTGTCCCCTTTACATATACTCCCCACTACATTGCCCCCTTTACATATACTCCCCATTACATTTCCCCCTTTATATAAACTCCCCACTACATTGCCCCCTTTACATATACTCCTCATTACATTGCCCCCTTTACATATATTCCCTATAAAATTGTCCCCTTTACATATACTCCCCACTACATTGCCCCCTTTACATATACTCCCCATTACATTTCCCCCTTTATATAAACTCCCCACTGCATTGTCCCCTTTACATATACTCCCCATTACATTGTCCCCTTTACATGTACTCCCCATTACATTGCCCCCTTTATATATACTCCCCACTACATTGCCCCCTTTACATATACTCCTCATTACATTGCCCCCTTTACATATACTCCCTATTACATTGTCCCCTTTACATATACTCCCCACTACATTGCCCCCTTTACATATACTCCCCATTACATTGCCCCCTTTATATATACTCCCCACTACATTGCCCCCTTTATATATACTCCCCACTACATTGCCCCCTTTACATATATTCCTCATTACATTGCCCCCTTTACATATATTCCCTATTACGTTGTCCCCTTTACATATACTCCCCACTACATTGCCCCCTTTACATATACTCCCCATTACATTGCCCCCTTTATATATACTCCCCACTACATTGCCACCTTTATATATACTCCCCACTACATTGCCCCCTTTACATATACTCCCCATTACATTGCCCCCTTTACATATACTCCCCACTACATTGCCCCCTTTACATATACTCCCGACTACATTGCCCCCTTTATATATACTCCCCACTACATTGTCCCCTTTACATATACTCCCCACTACATTGTCCCCTTTCCAAGCGACTCCTTTACATATACTCCCCATTGCATTGCCAACTTTCCATGTGCCCCATTTACAAATACTCCCCATAACATTACCCTCCGTTCCATGTGCCCCATTTAAAAATGCTCCCCATAACATTACCCTCCTTTCTATGCGCCCCATTTACAAATATTCCCCATAACATTACCCTCCTTTCCATGTGCCCCATTTACAAATAATCCCCATAGCATTACCCTCCTTTCCATGTGCCCCATTTGCAAATAATCCCCATAGCATTACCCTCCTTTCCATGTGCCCCATTTACAAATAATCCCCATAGCATTACCCTCCTTTCCATGTGCCCCATTTACAAATACTCCCCATAACATTACCCTCCTTTCCATGTGCCCCATTTACAAATACTGTATACAGACAAATTTTCGCGACCTTTTTATTTTCGCGTTAATTCGCGCCAGGACGTCATTCGCGAAATTAAATGGACGCGAAATTGAAGATGCATTACGCAATATGAGGTCGTCATGTTAAAAAGCGGGAGTGACGGGGACAAGCTCTTATTTTTGGCGCGAAAACAATTGGAGTCTATCAACACGCATTGAATAAAATTCTCGACCTGCGAAGCATAATTTGTGATAATATTGGGTAAATACCTTTATCTATCATTTAAAACGCAATTAAAATCGATCCACGTGTGAAGGCATTTCTGTCAAAAAGGGAAGATACAACTCAACACAACACGTGGTCGCAATTTTGAAAGGCGGAAGTGACGGGAAGAGGCTCTTGTTTTAGCGCGAAAACGATAGTTAATATATTGCGCAATAATGGATGGTTTTGTTCTGTTCTCGACCTGCAAAGCGTAATTTGTGATAATATTATGTATATACCTTTATTTATCATTTAAAACGCAATTAAGATCGATCCACGTGTGAAAGCATTTCTACCAAAAAGGGAAGACACGACTCAAAGCAGTGGAAACAAAGACGAAATGCAAAACTGTGAACACTGATAATTGGAATCAGTGAGAACAAAGTCAAAACAAAGTGTTTCGATTTTTTTTGTTTTGTTCTGTTCTCGACCTGCAAAGCGTAATTTGTGATAATATTATGTACTAGAAATCCAAAATTCGCGAAAATAAAACGGCGCGAACCTGTCTTAAACGGCGATGGCGCGAAAATAACTAGGCGCGAATTTTTCTCGGTATACAGTACTTCCCATAACATTATCCTCCTTTCCATGTGATCCATTTACAAATACTCCCCATAACATTACCTTCCTTTCCATGTGCCCCATTTACAAATACTCCCCATAACATTACCCTCCTTTCCATGTGCTCCATTTACAAATACTCCCCATAACATTTCCTTCCTTTCCATGTGCCCCATTTACAAATACTCCCCATAACATTACCCTCCTTTCTATGCGCCCCATTTACAAATATTCCCCATAACATTACCCTCCTTTCCATGTGCCCCATTTACAAATAATCCCCATAGCATTACCCTCCTTTCCATGTGCCCCATTTGCAAATAATCCCCATAGCATTACCCTCCTTTCCATGTGCCCCATTTACAAATAATCCCCATAGCATTACCCTCCTTTCCATGTGCCCCATTTACAAATACTCCCCATAACATTACCCTCCTTTCCATGTGCCCCATTTACAAATACTCCCCATAACATTACCCTCCTTTCCATGTGATCCATTTACAAATACTCCCCATAACATTACCTTCCTTTCCATGTGCCCCATTTACAAATACTCCCCATAACATTACCCTCCTTTCCATGTGCTTCATTTACAAATACTCCCCATAACATTTCCTTCCTTTCCATGTGCCCCATTTACAAATACTCCCCATAACATTACCCTCCTTTCCATGTGCTCCATTTACAAATATTCCCCATAACATTACCTTCCTTTCCATGTGCCCCATTTACAAATACTCCCCATAACATTACCCTCCTTTCCATGTGCTCCATTTACAAATATTCCCCATAACATTACCCTCCTTTCCATGTGCTCCATTTACAAATACTCCCCATAACATTACCCTCCTTTCCATGTGCTCCATTTATAAATACTCCCCATAACATTACCTTCCTTTCCATGTGCCCCATTTACAAATACTCCCCATAACATTACCCTCCTTTCCATGTGCTCCATTTACAAATATTCCCCATAACATTACCCTCCTCTCCATGTGCTTCATTTACAAATACTCCCCATAGCATTACCCTCCTTTCGATGTGCTCCATTTACAAATATTCCCCATAACATTACCCTCCTTTCCATGTGCTCCATTTACAAATACTCCCCATAGCATTACCCTCCTTTCCATGTGCCCCATTTACAAATACTCCCCATAACATTACCTTCCTTTCCATGTGCTCCATTTACAAATACTCCCCATAACATTACCCTCCTTTCCATGTGCCCCATTTACAAATACTCCCCATAACATTCCCTTTCTTTCCATGTGCTCCATTTACAAATATTCCCCATAACATTACCCTCCTTTCCATGTGCTCCATTTACAAATACTCCCCATAACATTACCCTCCTTTCCATGTGCCCCATTTACAAATAATCCCCATAGCATTACCCTCCTTTCCATGTGCCCCATTTACAAATACTCCCCGTAGCATTACCCTCCTTTCCATGTGCTCCATTTACAAATATTCCCCATAACATTACCCTCCTTTCCATGTGCTCCATTTACAAATATTCCCCATAACATTACCCTGCTTTCCATGTGCCCCATTTACAAATACTCCCCATAACATTACCCTCCTTTCCATGTGCTCCATTTACAAATATTCCCCGTAACATTTCCCCCGTCTACATGTTCACCACTTAAATGTACTCGATTTCACAAGTACTGCCCTTTGCAAAATGCCCACTTCTGATTCAGAGTTCCGCAGGATTCAGTTCTTGGACAAATTCTTTTTGATATTTCAAATTTGTTCAAGTCCATCATAACAACTTATGTTTTGCTACAATAAGTTATGCACGCAGAACAATTTTGTCCGATGTCAAAGTCATTGTTAGGTCAATGTTAAAGAATACCTTATAATTTTATAGTTAATTACGTTGTCAAAAACTGCGGAACAAATTCATAATTATAACAAAATATTGGCTGAAATAATTTAGATTTCCAATATACTAGCCAACATAAAACGGGTGTGACCGTAGCAATCTAATTTTGGCGCCAAATTTGAATTAGAATATGTTTTTTCCTAATGTTATTTTGTATGTTTTTAATATTTTTTCATTATTCTCAAAGAGTAATTTGTACATATATCCCAAAGTTTTGCATCGTTTAGAAGATACATCATTTTTAGATATATTTCAGATTATGGACATTTTGGAAAGATTTTTGGCATTTGAGATCATTAAAATTTATTGTTAATAGATTCCCTTAGTTCATAGACATGCGTACTATAATTATAACAAAAAAATGAAAGTATATGTACAAATATATATTTATACATTATATTAATTATATTATATTATATACTAAGTTCATTAATAATAATAATTAGTATGTTTCTGTATACCTCTCAAAGTTCGTCATGGCAAAAGGAAATATTTATGAACAAGAATATAGGTGAGGTAAGACATAACCATACACATTAGGCTAATACAGAGTATAATAGGTTATAACTTTCCCTAAACCCCAAATTTCACACGGGACTTGGGAGGGTACGATCATATGATCTAGCGTGACTTCTTCAGGAAATATGATTATTTTGTTATTGAATTATAAAATCTCCTGATTTGCCGTGATTGGCTTTATATTTGAATAAATATTGGAGAATGCTGATATCCACGGTGTGTACATACAAGGATTGCAGACAACAGCTGGTAGTGAAGTGTGAGCAGAGATCTAACCTCACCCAGCTGCTAAATATATACCTCCCAGCATACACATACACGCTGTATCTGCATCCTCATCCAAAATGATATATGTCATCATTAACCTAAATCGCATAGATATCATCAATCCAATTTGTTTTCAGGTTTCCATAGATCTAGAAATAAATGTGATTTTTTTTTGGATCTGTTATGTTAGCTTCTACAAGTAATTCACCCCAATACCCTTGGCTGCTGGTTATGACCAGTTTCACCCCTGTCTGCCGAGGCAAAACGGACCAATATGAGCTTTAGCTTATGCTTACAGGGTTGCCCCCATAGGGTGAAAGATGTAAGAAAAGCAGGTGATGTCTCCATGTTACCATCTGTTTACATTGATTCACACCCATATTCATTGAGCATGCTACTAAAATGAATGAGAACATTTTAAAATCACATCTTATTAATCACTCTTATAAATTCCGGGTTCAAGAATTTTAATTTTAACCTACCTGGTAACTTATGAGGATTAGATGAAGTGCAATGTAGGAGTTGTGTGTGCTTTTTGTCCAGAATGTAAGAAGTCTGCAGTCTTTTCAATCAATGATCTAATGCAGAGTTGGCTGAGATCAAAACGTGCTCAGCTGGCTGCTAGCACATGATGCAAGTCCACATGTAGACACACAGACCCGCACCCGATCGTCTGTATAGAGATAAACCAACCAGCCACGTGGTGTAGTGCGATGACCAGACTAGATAATTGAACATGCGCATTGGCGGCTGATGCAATGTTCGGCAGCTAGCAGAGCAGAGGCCTGCAGATCTACTCTGAGGCACTTATGGGTGTTTGTTTAGTCTGATGCTCACAAGCTAAACAGACACACACACACACACAATGCGTGTTATGATCCAGTCCTTGAAGCACCATAGTTACCTCTATTGAAACACGTGTAAAGTAGTTTTATTCACAATAAGTTAAATGTATGTACGTCTGTGAGAGCCGGAATCGACCCAAGTATATAGTTACAAACTCCCCAATTTCGATATATATATATATATATATATATATATATATATATATATATATATGTATATATATATATTTGAGTTAGGTATATCAGAGAATCAAGTATGCAAAATATCATTAGAGGTGCCTGGCTTGTAAAATATCATTTAAGATAGAAGCCTTTAAATGGAACTCAATGCCCTACCCGTTTAGAAGAATAGAAAGATCACAGGGAGATTCATTTGCATCATCACGTGGACGTAATAATACAAAGCATAAATTGAGGAAATCAGTCCTTGGGTACTGGTTGGAGTGTGAAACAAATCTCAGTCCAGTATGAACAAGTTCTTATCTTGTTCCAACCAGGAATCGAATCTAAAATAATAACACACAAGACAGATGTCTTACCAACTGCACCACCTCCCCTTTGTTGGAGATAATTATGGTGATTCCATATTCAAATTTAACACAGGGGTTGGGGGTCAAAATCGTAGTATGTATACAGCCGACGACAACAGAGCTGTGGGCGACAATAGAGCTTAATATCAATTTATCGATTGATTGTTGATGTTTTTCACAACATATGACGTTGATGGCACTTTTAAGAATCTAACAACAATCTCATGAAAACATTTTCGAGAGTGCAGATGCACTTAAAACTCTGAAAGTGGAACTGCAAATCTGCTGTCATCCACAATTCGGCTGTCGCCTGGTGTAATAAACAGATCGATTGCTTCCAGGAAGTTGCATTTACAAAGAATAGACAGAAGCTGGACTGTCGTATGTGCCTGAGCGGGAACCTAATTTCACAGATCGTGAGTGAAGTCCCCTCCACTTCGCACCACCCAATATCGATCAGCCAGCTGAAACTTTTTAAAAAAATCCTTTGAGTGAACTGCCATACATTACAGGTTAAAATAATTTGATTTGTTTATTTTATAAAATCAATTTTGAGTTATTTCTGTATATTCTAAAATTGAAAAGTAGCTTAACCATTGATTTCAAAAGAAAAAAGCAAATATGGTGCTTGTCACTGCTGCTTCACAGCTGACAGTAATCCCAAAAGGGTCATATTTACTTTTTACCTAGACAATGAAGGGTATTATATATTATTTTCAAATCTTAAAATATACAAGAATATATCAAAACTGTCTTTATATTGGTAGTATATTTCCAGGTTGAAAGTAATATTTTTACTTGGAATCGAACACAAAAAAGTTCTATAAACTAAATTCATCGTGGGGGGTTTAATTCGCGCACAGCTAAAGCTGCAATGATCTTCAATTTTCATAGACTAAGACATAACTTTACACCGAAATGTCATATTTTTCGTTTTCCTTCCGACTCACATTACCATTCTAAAGTGCATCTATTCTAAGACCGGAAGTCGCAGCATAGTCATTTCAGCTGCATTCTTCTTTGTTTAATTAGTTATGATACGTAATTGCCCCACGATGACGTCATTCTTTTTTCTACCACGTGCATTTAAAAGATCTACTTTATTCCCAACAATCCCCTGTTTCCCTTATGCAGTCATCAGTGGCGGATCCAGAGGGTGGCTTTGGGAGCTGAAGCCCTCCGGGGGTCTGTGGCTAAGGGGGCTTTGGGAACTGGAGTCCCCCCCCCCCCGCTTTTTTTTTCCAGAGCACATTTGAGCCCCCGGGATAAAAAAAAAATCCTGGATCCGCCCCTGGTCATACAAACAGAACCCACAGATCAATGTGCATTATACTTCTTCAAAAAAGTGTGTCGGACAAGTAAAAGCATGAGCTGTCTGCAAACCAAATGATAAAAAAAGGTTTAATCTCAGCCATGTGCCTATATATAGAATTGCTAAATATAAACTATAAGGGCATGAAAGCTCTTGCATTACATTTCTGTCAACCTGATGTTTCAAAGTAGATTACAAATATTTATGTACATCCTGAAATTTAAAGGATATTATCCATTCAATGCTAAGATAGCAAAGCATTTCTAAAAAGTGAAAACTTTACCCTATGCTTTTTAAAATATTTCTTTGATGGAGTTGAAAATTGTGTTCCAAGAGAAATAAGAAAAAACCGGTGGTTGGGTAGTGGAACACCCTCTAAATAATATTATTCTCTAGGAAATTTACAAATTTTGTGCCCCCTGTTGTATAATTGCTCATACTATTTACAAGGCATTGTCACACCCACCTGAGCACAGGATTACAGTATTCTATGGGACACTATTGATTTCCATAATTCCCTCTACTGGATCACAGACTTTTCTGATTTTTGTACAAGTGATCTCAGATTTGGGCAGAAATGTTAATTAAGGTAAGGCTAGGTTAAGTTTTGAAACACTGAATTTAAGGATTGGTTGGCACAGATCAGAAATATCCACACCACAAGGTCATAAAAGTAAAATTGATAACTTTATACAGGGAATAAAAATGATTTCATCCATGGATGTGGTTTAAGCTTTCATCCCTTTAGTTGTATATGAGTAAAGGGAGAATTGACATTGCATTGATCACACAATTTCGACACTATCTTAGCTTTTTAGATTCCCTATGAGTAAAAGTTCCCCTTTAAAGTATACGACAGGCTCCCGTCAGTGTCTCACAGGCATATCAGGTTATCTTAGGGTTTGCCGGTGAAACTAGGATTGTGTTTATCTTATGTGTTCCCGGGTCATTGTCAAATAATCCTAGGGTATGCCTATGGTATCCTGCAAACGCCTGCTTCATTTAAACAGACCTCTTTAGGACATACCCTACATATCTCTGTTAAACATGTTAAATATAGATATGTTCAGGATATCCACCCTACAGACGTCTGTTAAACATGTTAAATATAGATATGTTCAGGATATCCACCCTACAGACGTCTGTTAAACATGTTAAATATAGATATGTTCAGGATATCCACCCTACAGACGTCTGTTAAACATGTTAAATATAGATATGTTCAGGATATCCAACCCTACAGACGTCTGTTAAACATGTTAAATATAGATATGTTCAGGATATCCACCCTACAGACGTCTGTTAAACATGTTAAATATAGATATGTTCAGGATATCCACACTACAGACGTCTGTTAAACATGTTAAATATAGATATGTTCAGGATATCCACCCTACAGACGTCTGTTAAACATGTTAAATATAGATATGTTCAGGATATCCACCCTACAGACATCTGTTAAACATGTTAAATATAGATATGTTCTGGATATCCACCCTACAGACATCTGTGTTAGTATATCCTAAATACGTCAAATAGAATGTGAACATATTCGTGGTATATCTCTATCACTGGTAAACTCCCCGACGCCCTGGCGCAAATGTGACTGAGGCATAAGCCATTGTACTATACATCAATACATTATATTCAATATCAGTTATTCGTCGGAAAATCTTACTCTGCAATATATGCCATATGCGCGGAGAGAAAGACAATATTGGACATTAAAATAATGATATTATTAATGGCACGTTTATCAGTTATTGCTATCAAAATCAATAATTAATCGCTTTGAAAATCAATAAGATATTTCTCTTGGCACTATTATTTTGATTGTCACAAATATCGAAAAACTATTGAAAACAATCAACTGAAAAGCAAATACATCAATTATCCAGAATTTAAAATAGACTTTACCTGACTCGCACTGGTTTATATATTTAAAATGTTTTGATATTTGAGGCTTCTATCGCTATGTTGTCAGTGGATGGTGTGGTTTTGTGATTATATGGGTACATGGCTATGTTTTGGTTTAATGGTATCCTATTGCCCAGTTAAAAAAAGTAACAAGTAGCCATTTCTATACAGTTGATTTACCCCTGAATGGAAGGAACAATCAGTATGTCATAGATTTAGATTTATTCTCTACAAGTATGAATTATATGTTCGCAACAAATGAATAATATCCTCTTATAAATAATAGATGTCCACTGGACGACCTTTCACGTCTGTGCCACGTGCCTTCTCTTCACCCTTCCTGACTAACCCCATGCAGTAGTATACTGTAGCTGAACAACCTTCTATTATCAGTCTTCCTGATTAACCCTATGTTGTATTTTACCTTGGTTGAACACCCTTCTATTCCCTCCCTGATTAACCTTATGTATTATATTGCAGCTGAACAACCTTCTGTTCCCCTCCATGCTTAACCCTATGTTGTATTTTACAGTAGATAATAGCCTTCCACCAACCTCCTTGATTAACCCACAATAGTATCCCACTGCCAGTGCGTGACTTCGGCTTTTCAAATTCATTTGCAGCTAAAAAGAATCATATCATTGTAAGGAATTATTACTTTATTTCCAAAAAATGAATTTCAAATTATGAAGTAAATTGACTCACACAGAGACTCCACTGAAATGGGTCCCAACAGATGTGGTGATGCTTAGATTTTCCAACTGCCCTTCAAGAATAACCTTGCCAATGACACAAATAACATTATTAGAGTTTATTAGAGTCTAATATAATTTCATTAATCTATTTATTTAAACAGTGTATAGATTAACCTTAACCAATTCATGAAACATATTGTTTATATTGAGGCAGAGGATTGGAGTGATGATGTATTAGTATCACACATTATCGTTGCCAACATTGTCTGAATAAATTATAAATTATGTAGTGTCTGGCAATTTTCATGTGCTAGAAGCATAATAATGCTCAAAGTATATTCTGAAATATTTTGCAACATGTTATGCGATCTACGTATGCTGCCGTAAATAGATAAAAAGTTTTTCATCTTCTAAACCGATTTTGATTTGTTTTTTCTCAAATCATATAAGCACCATATGAACATTCATTTTGTATGTTTACTTTTTCAACAAAATAGTATATAACTTAAAATAAATCATATATAGAAATATTGCCCAAGGGATATTATGGATATATTGTTATAATATAATATTGCCTTACCAAAAATCCAAACTTTACTATCCTAGTGCACCAAAAACTCTCATATTATTAAACGGTTATAATCCACTGCATGCCTTTGCACAACATCAAATGTCTGAAGGTGAGAATCGGGATGTCTGGAAAGATAGAGCTATTGTTTCTTTTGTATAGCATTATTTGCAATGCAGCTAATGCAATTAGTAAGTAGTACGCTTATGGGAAAACGTGATTTATAATTATTTTTCAGTATATATTTGACCGTCAAAATGTTCTATACTACAGAGGATAGATGCTCTTGATCACGCCATAAACAGGATTGCCATCAGTAACATGCAAAGGTGTACTAAGGTTATTTGTATATTTATATCAAGCTAATTAGTAGTTATTATTATTATTATTATATATATATATATATATATATATATTTATATATATTGTTATATTGTTATAAGGACAAGAAAAAATCATTAAGATATACGTGGAAGATTATTTTCTCAGCATTAAATCTTTATATTCAGGTACAGAGTCTCAACCAGCACTTCCAGGGGGAGGTAGGAAATTATATTTATATTATCAAAAGACAATACATACAAAGACAATATATGCCATTACCCATACATAAACATGCCTTCATTTACAGAAAAATTTAGCTATTTGATAAAAAAAACATATCCTTCATCTAAACACATTAAAACCTTTACTAGTACATCAATAATATGTTTTGCCCTTATTCATAGACAATGTATGTATATGGCCAAAGCCATTTGATAAAAAGACCATATCCGTTATTCAAATAAAGTAAAACCTTTACTCATACATAAATAATATATATTTCCCTTATTCATAGACTATGTATGTATTAAGCCATAACGACTGGATAAAAAGCCTAATACTCACAAAGGTGAAATTAGACATGTTTCATGGTGTAGATGAGGCTTATCTGTGTGGACGTTTGATATGATAAAGATTATGGAACCGGATAACTGTTTTGCTCAAGAAAATGTTGTATCTATTAAATACAAGTTCCACATGGAGTAGAATGCATTAAATGGGATGATCTATATAATAAAGGATAAAACATTCAACTTAAGTGTTTCATCTCGGATGAAATAAAACATTTTAAAAAACATTTGAAACATTGCTACTGCAAATATCAGCCTCAAACTTTAAATATCATGGACCCAGCTTACAAAGTCAAAGTATGCACTCAGCATGCACAACAATTAATTTTTCATGGGTGTTTCAGACATTACCTTATCAATATTAAAAACAAAGTACTTTGTTCCACTCTAACTGAAGAAACTTTGAATATATAATCTATGAGCAAAACGAAACTCTTGATGTTTTAAATGTCTTTAACAAAACACTAGTAAGGGTCAGATAGAAATGGCATTTCATTACGTCTAGTTATCTCACATCTCATATCTTCCAGTAAGAATATCAAGTATTTTGACTGATAGGTGAATACTGTAATACATTTCATGAGGATGTTTTTCATATTAAATGATAAAATGATTCTCCGTTTTGTATTTCAGAGAGCATCACTGTTCCAGAAGAAGTAACTTCAAAACATACACGTTTCTTTTCAGAAAAAGGTATTTCAAAAATATCTGTCTCCGTAAGTTTACAGATGGTAGGCTCCACATCTTGAGTCAAAATGTGTTCTTTTTAAATCTTAAATGATCTGGGCGAATAAAAACGAATATTGTCTTATATATCTTATAAAGACAGAACCTCTTAGGAAATGGCTTTATTTTGTACAATGAAAAACGCAACTCATTTTCAACTATTATCTTAAAAACCTTTATTGATCTAAGTGTTTTATCATTAGGATGATTAAGATGAAGCTTTAATAAGAGTTGTTTAAATAGGGCCAGAGATGAATTATTTTTCGCATTATTTTAGAAAAGGTTATCAGCCTCACGTTTTTCACTTAATTATATATATATATTCCATTCACATGTAATTTGTTCTCAAATATTTATTTGTATATTTAAATAGCAACTGTAAAAGAAACAGAAGAATGCCCAAATGGTTTGTATCTAGAAAACTTTGATGGAACCGCTTTAAACACAACTTATTCCCTGAAGTACAACTATGATGGAGTTTATAAAAAGACAGTAGAAATTTGTAATGATTCACCTATATATCAAAGGAGAGATAGGCTGTTCTGTTTGTTCAGACAGATCCATCTTGATAAATGGGTGATTGGAAGATGCCTTATTGTACTACCAAGTAATGGTCATTCACAGCAGTGCAATGCATTCAGAACGGTGACAAGAGGACACACAGGCTCCACGCCCATGTCTCCAAACTGGCCGGATCATTACTTTGAAAATGCAACAATCAGTTGTAGTAAGTGTATAATATTAAAACATAACCCATCAATTAGAGATGGCAGTTTGATTAAATATAAATGCATAGATCACAAAAGCACAAAATAATTACTTTGTGACAAAAACACTTTATCTTTTTTGTAGATGGAGACGTTCAATGTTACATCAATGTCAGAGTCAATGTTCAATGCAGCCAGTTGATAAACCAGAACTTTGTCAACATTGACCAGTCTCTGCAACTTGTGCAGTTGGCCTTCCAGAGCATAAGCACTGGTCAGATCTCCGCTCTCTCGTCCCAATTAGAAAGGTATGGGCAATGTGATTTGTGCTTAAATATCTACTTTCTGAAAAAAGACTCTCTGTTGCTTTCCTGCTGGATTCTACTTGGGCATCTATAAGTTAGTGTAAAATATATGAGACCTTATTGTGGGCCATATTGAATCATATGTGGGACTTTTCGTTCAGTTAATTCAGTAAAACGATTTGGCAACAGTTTACTAGTGAAAATAAAAAGGTTACAGATATTAAAGGTGAAACCATTTATTCATTTATTTCAACATAATAACACATTCAGTAAACTGCTCTACCACATGGTCCTGTGTTAAAATATTTTTAAAAAAACAATTTAAATTTGTAAACCATTGTAATGATGATATATGCTGAAATTGGTTCCTCTTATGACTTGCTATTATCTTCTAAGGTAAATGGGAAAATGGGGAATTTATAAAAATGATATAATAAACAAATCGTGTTTAGCACAAAATTTTAACACAAAATGAAAGACCGAAATTCTTAATTATTTCAAAATTAAATATCCGTGTTATTAGCTTTAATCACAAATTGGAATTATACTATATTTAGACTTTATCCATCTTAAAATCCAATGTAATATCAAAATCAAATTATTTCACATTCATTCATATTAATAGCAGTGCTGCGCATTCTAAAGTTGTGGAGATTTCTCTGTATATCATAAAATTATGACAATAAGAATAGTAAGAACTCTAACACAGAATGAAATAAGACGAACTACGCTTTTTGGCAAAAGTGAGCTTCAATTTTGCATAGGATTAAGGTGAACCAATTATTGAACAAGTTACTGTTGATCAATTATATTTCTCTAAAAATACGATTTTGAATCTGCTGTCAAAATTGAAGCTAAGATTGATACGGTAATTTTATTCAATACAAACGAAACCAGGTAATGTATCCAGTGATGAACACCAATTTTGGATATATATTGCGTCTATGATACACTGTAAACAGTAAATTCACTGTTTACAGCAAAGTGAGCAGGCAACACAGTTGCAAGCAACATCTGCGGTAGGTTAACAGCATTTGTTTTGATATATAACGGTACCGTCCTGACAGAGTGACCATTTGTAATATTAAAATGGTTTGAATGTATCTGTACATTTGTTATTTGAATATGACTTTGCATTTAAACAATTCGTAAACGATGTGAAGAAACAACAAAGGAAAAATATTGCATATTCGGAAAGGTTGGATTATTTTATTGGAAATATTTGGTTGTGTGATAGTGATTTAATACAACAGCAGAACTATTGGTGTAGAATTTACAGCAATGGAATGTTATCATCATTTACAGTTTCTTTACAGATAGTTGTTATATGACAGCAATATATGCTATTATTTTATTTTTTAAATTGCCGCAAAAATACAGCAAAAGTTGCTGATATTCTTGTTATTTTTTAGTGTAGTGTGTATTCCACAGCGCTTAACTTGTTTACATAGCAAAAATTAATCACAGTTTTGCTATTTTGACAAAGACATATTCTGAAATTTCAGGACATTCACTCACCTGACTTACATCTATCAAAGAGATTACATTTATCAGTCCCTCTGTATGTGACAGTCTAAAAAGAAACATCATGTTTCAGGGATAATATTTAGGTTCAATTATTCTCACAATGTACATGTTATCAATCATTTAAATTCTTAATTAATTACGCCAAGTTACTATGTACATGTCACACACAATTGTTTAACACGTTTTCATAAACTAGAATGTGATGATTGGATAATAACATGTATACTTTAATTGAATGAAAGCTCGTTGGAATAAGTCATTATTGCATGGTATATCACAAATTCTACCACTAAAAAGCCAAGAATATGGTTGTATAAAAGGAATCATCTTAGACCAAATAAGTTGGCTCACACTTATATCACATTGCCACTGAGTTATTGAAATGGTTATGATGAGTTAGGGCCTTTTAAGGAATGCATTATTGTAATTCTAAAACTTACGTGTTATTGCAATGTTATTCTTTGTTTTTCAACCTTATCATACTGTACTGAATGTCCATATATGATGATGTGCTATTAAAAATCCATTCTTACATTCTCATTCATTGTATTTAAATTGTCTGTGACATGAACTGCTACTGGCCTTTTTCTTAATGTATCACTTTATTATCCATATCTTTATTATCTAACTCTCTATAATTCCATTAGGCTTTCAAAGGCTGTGAAGAAGCAAACCAGTAGTGTGGCCTCCTGTATGAGATCCTGTTGTTCAGGAGACACTCACACTGATGACCACTACTGCTGCAACGATGATTGTAAGTAAAGGCAGTATAGCAATATCTTAAACTGTCAGAGTTCAATATTAATCTCTTTACTTATACATTGAATACACAATTCTCCTGAAAAAAACATATATGATTGAATCATTTTAAGGTTTCCTGCCTTCATACCCAGGATTTGACTTTTCACTCAAGCATTGTCAATATGCTGGTCCAACCGCGATTCCAGAGGGATGGTTTGTTCATATAGGACTCCACGTATCAAGTGGACCGACACAATCTTATTTGGCTTATGGAGTAACCGCAGATCAATGTATTTGGCTATGTATGTCACAAGGAGACAGTTGCCAATTCTTACAGTACAGTTGTAGGGGAACCTGCATCAAATTCACTTCATCCATTTCCAGCAATACTGTTGTTTCCAGAAATGACGCACATATGTTTATTTCAAGGGAGGTTTTTGTCTGTAAGTGACATGAATATTATTCTTATCTAACTTTGAAAGACATTTATTTTTTACAATTCTATATGTGATGTTGTCTCCGTAAAATGTCAGAGGGCAATAAAATTGTAAAGCATTCAATCTGTGATTTAATTCATATTATGATTGTTAGCAGAAGCCAAAGCAAATAATATTTGGCAATAAATGTAACTACTCTCTCTTTGCAGAAAACCCATATTTTGGACGAGGAAAAATGGACGTTTTGGAATACAACATATTCATATTGGTTGAAAAAGCTCATATCTTGGAGAATATATCATTTGAAATAATAAATATCAGATGGACAAATAAATAGATATTGTCAATTGTAGTTTGTATTTTATTCTTGTTTGGGTATATTTTCAGATGAAGTGATCAAAATATTTTCAACCACATGACACATATCTGTCATTTGTGTTTATAACAATGATTCCAATATAATGTATTCTAATCTATTCTAATCTATTCTAATCTATTCTAATCTATTCTAATCTATTCCCATCTATTCTAATTCTTAGAGGGTACTTCCTATTGTACAAGTAATATGTTCTAATTTATTCTCTTCTATTCTAATTCTTGGAGAGTACTTCCTATTATACAAGTAAGGTGACGATTAGTGACAGCTTGATGAACCTATCATCTGAAGCGTCTCCCTCATATGAAGAATATGATATGCGTTACAGAGATAATCTACAATAACATTTTGATGGAAACTTTTACCAGGCATTTAGTCGCATTTCCCTTTAGGCATTTATTGGTATATCTTAGATGTAGGTTATTGTCTTTGTATCCATTTTTATTTTTTTTTAAATGTAGAATATCAAACATCATTCAATATAATACAAGATACAAGTAAGAATTAAAAATCTTAATTTAAACTGCAACAACTTAAAACTTTTGATATGACACTACATGGTTTCCTCTGGTCCAACCATAAAATAAAAATTAAAGAGAATGTATACTATACACATACACAAAGGTGGAAACCTGATGATATGGAATATTTCCTTTAGGCCACTAGCCCCACCTCCTGCAGATGGCGCTTTTACCACTTCCGGTTCACAACTTAACTTTGTTGGGGCTAGTGTCAATGTGGCCAATCCCAAACTATCATAGAACTCTTCATTACATTGAGATGGGGATAACATAACACCTTTAGTCATATTTTGGCTGAAAACAAAGCAAAGATATTTGAGTGTAGTTTTATCTTTGACTAAGATGATATGCCAATTTGTGTTCTCCTCATACCAGGACTCTTGGTAGTATGAAGCTATGCACGTATAAGAGTAATGCTTAGGATTTCTTTGACCGGAACAGGAAGTGTCCTCCAGGATTAGCCCTTTGCTTGATTCACCCTGGCATGTATTTGTCTGGATATAACCATCACAGTTGCTGTTATCTGGATAGTTAGATCTTATCTCGTATACATTATCTGGTATCTGACAGGAATGACCTCTAATATTTCCCCCAGCTGGCTGTGCAAGCATCCAATACGACTCGGTGGTATCCATGGCTGAAGAACTGGTTCTGGCATTGCAGTAATAGTCGGCTTCATATTGGGGCCAGGTGGCGCCACTTTCCAACTTGTATGCCAACACTGGCGGATGGGGTTCAAGTGACACACAGATAAACCTTGGATAGCACCCTTCGCTATTATCATGGGCAACCAGGGCATATCTCTTATATTGATCAAAATCTTCCTCTTTAAGGCAATCAGTTTTTGCTCTAGATGTCACATGAAGGTTGTTTTCATAGATTGTAAGGATATTGTGACCAGTTTCTATGCCCTCCCATGTACCGATTGTGTCTGGTCTACTCTGGCATGCAGTGGTTCCCCTCATATCTGGGCACAATCCACACGTCTTTTTGCAATATATCTGTCCATACATATTTCGAGATGCACAGAGGGTTTTAATGTCAGATTTTTCACAGTCAGCAGAGGCATCTTCGCAAATATCAGAATAAATGGAACGAGAAAGCTTCAAGATTCCATAATTCATGGTTTCTGTTACGTCACACACGACATCAGAAAACAAGTGGGCCTCGAAGTCATCTCCAGGATTTGTCACGTGACTGAGACACCAAAACGAGGCAATATCCGGTTTTCTCAGAATAGTGATGGTATGATCTCCCTCTGACCATGATGCCACACAGACTAAATGCTGGTGTCTGTCCATATTGATCACTGAACTCTCATGCATGCAGTTCTTAAAATCTATATTCAGTCCCCTGTCTCCATGGCAACTGCTTTCAAATCTTGGTGTGGCATATTTTTGATTGCATAGAGACTTACCAGCAGAATTAAATATCTGTAGGTTGTAGCCTCCATTAATTGGACATTGTATTTCAGTATTTTGCATTCTGTTGCTTGACACATATAAAATTAGAGGCCATTTATCTAATACAAGAATTTCTTGTAGACAAACCGACACATCCGGAGATTCTAACTTTTCAGACATTTTCATCTGAATTACTGTATCACTCCGATGAACAAATTGTATACATTGATAATATGTTTCCTCTTTGTTCCCTTTGTGTTGTACGTGGTATATATCTGATTTAGAACCCATACAAGTCAAATTGAAAGCGTTTGGCTTTTGTTCCACAAGAGATCCACTTCGAGGTTGGAATGACATCACATTATGAGTCACGTGAACATAATATATGGAGATAGTTGCAGTTCTCTGTCCAGTGTTTCGTACTTTGTACATCCACTGAGAATGTCGTCTGGTTTGTAAATAGGTGGGAAAAAAACAACTCTCAGATGCCAATGTTGTCACAATGAAGGTGGCCATTAATACTACCTGATATAAGAAGCTGACGTCATCATATCGTACCCCAGCCATTGTCATGGTATCATCACACCTGCACAACAAAAAACTACTTTTTATTTTTCAAATCTTCACATTAAGTATTTCATATAAAGGTGTTTAAAAGTCATATGACAAGAATTTTTTTAAGTGGTAAATCTTTAGATTTCATACCTCTGAGAAACATCTGACAATTTTTTCTGCAGTCTGATGTTTAGTTTAGCTATAATCTAAGATCTTTGAACCCCCAGGGTAATTAACCTACTCCCTTGACCTAGAACTGGGTCAGCAAGCTGCCTACGTCATTGCGCCCTGCATGCATCTCCTGTACACATATTCCTCCTATGTCTGTACATGTATAACAGCTGATGTCCTTTCTTCTACACAAATAACACCCATTGAAAATATGATTAATGGCAAAACTTAAGGCTGTAAAATAGAGACTTGCATTTACATCAGCTTCCCATCCCACAATCCCTACTTTAATTGAAGAAAATAAACAAACATGACTTAACTGGGTATAGTGTCTGAAATATGGCCTGCTCTACTCTTATCAGTTTCAAGACACTTATAAGCTAGCCCTAAACATTATGGCATGGAGTTTAAGGGTTTTCAAACTGTAAATGGAACATTGAGATGACACTTTTAAAATATCTATGAATTATTTTTAGTTGATATTTCCATATTTTTTTACACTGAAAATTTATTTATTTATTTGTTAACCAATTACCAGTAACAATATCAATTGGTTGAATATTATTCATATTCAGTAATGTTGAGCTAAACTTTGTTTGACATGATTGAAAATAAATGTTTTGAAAGCATTCGACACATATTTCTAGATCTGTTTCATTGCTGGAAATTATTTTGACTTCTAAATTTTGAGGTCTGGTTACCGGTATATATTATTTATGCACTGCAGTTGTATTTCAATGGCCATTTGAAATGTTTAGTTTGGCATTTTTTTAATGTCTGTTATTGTGTGTCAGTGGGTACCCAACTAAATCATATATCAGTATTTATATACAAACAGACAAAGGAATTTTGAATAAAAATAGAAATTCTGTAAAAATGATACTAAACTTTGAGATTTCAACATTTCTTTCCCAACAAGGAAATGACTTTGACCATAACATTATGATAAAGAATAGTTCAGTCAGTCCCTTGAGGGATCTGAATAATCTCAATAGGCAGATGTAAGTTTGCCAAACTCAACTGGGAGGCTGGCTGTATTCCTGTCTTCCCCATCACTACAGGCAGAATCCAAGTGACTATGATGTGAAACATGACCTGACCTACTGTCCACATGTGCTAATTAGGCCCCCAGTGGTTCAAAGATGTTATCAACACTCATGTTATTACTTATAAATTACAATCCCTCAAGACTTTCACTGGCTTGGAGTGGTTTGTTTTGAACATGAAGGGCGAACATGCGTCACTTCCGGCAAAATCTCAGCAGCCCTGATTTGACCCACATGAAAAGGGGCGTGTCCAGCAAATCACTTTGATCCACTATAATTCTGTACTCCATTTATAAAAATGTGTAAAACATGTTGAAATGCAATGTCCATGTATTGTAATATATTATGACACAATATAAACATTTTCACAATTTTCTTGTCATGTGACTTTTAAAGATCACATTGATTATGCTTTGTTTTATACGGTGAATGCAAAATGTTTGCCACTCTTCAATAACAAAACAAAGTACACCATTGTAGTGTACAGAAGTCTACTATATTTATGTAATTGTCACTACCTAAATATGCAATAAAATTAATTTATGAAGGTGTACTGTGATATTAATATGTGATAAAATCATCCAATAAGATTTATGCAATATGGTTTGGCCCATGGAGATTTAACAATATAATTTGACACTTACAATATGAGTTCTTGTTTTTTCGTTTCGTGAGTGTTAACATATTTTAGAATATACAGCTGAATATATGTTCAGCATTTTGAATATACATTTTAACTTTGGTGATTTTGATCTTATCGTCATTATAGGGTATTTAAACGAGACCTTTGTGATAAGACATTTAAATGTTATTTGCATTGACATTCCAAACAAAATTAAAAAATAATTCAAAATGATGATATTTCTCACTCATTCTCTTGCATAGAAATAACTGTGCCTTGTCTGACATGATAATTTGGCATGATTCATATAATGAAAATCACACGTGTATTAGATCCCTGTCTCATAGTACATGTTCACCCAGACATACTTGCTGCAGTATGTAATATGTGGTCGGTATGAAAAACTATGCACATAAATGCCACAGTGAATGTTCATAATACAAACCTGTGCTGTTTATATGTCCACGTATTTTAACCTGTATAATATAAGAAAGTTGGAATAAAATCTATAAAAAAAGCAGCCAAGAAGCCTTGTACCTACCTACCTACCTGTGCTGAAGGTGTGTTGGGAACTCTAGGGTTAAAGATGTGACTAGCTCTCAGATTCACTTAAGAGTGATATTTGTTTACTGGCGGTGCACCCTCACTCTACCTTTACACCGCATCATGAATAAGGGAGCCAAACACATCAGAAGTGTCCACAGCTAACAAGCCAACCATGTTCTTACTCTCATCTAGAAACAAATGGTTGTTGTATTGCAAACTGCGATCTGGTCTGACTGGAATAATTCCGCGTAGATATTAAGCCTGGAAAATCTAGGACAGTACTCTGCATATAACTCATTCAGTGTTAGACAGTGTGGTGTCATTTTTTTGCATGTGTGAGGTTTTTGGTGGCTGTTGGGTAAACATTGGTTTGGCAGTGGGCGGGAGACGGGGCAGGATGGGGCCTCTCATTTCCTCTTATGTGGTGGCATATAGCCTATTGTTTTCACTATTTATGTAGAGTGAGAGGAAGCATGTGGTAGCTTTTACCAAGAAAATCTCCACCAAATACTCTCGTTTAGATTAGCATGATTATTAGAGTAAAAAAGAAGATATTGGTTTTCACATTGAGACTATACTATGGAATTTACTATGACATGAACATTGCTTCATCCAATAAAGAATAACTATGAAATATTTTTAGAATAAGATTATTTTGGAGCTCTATATATGATTGAAAGAAAAGTGTCTCTTAAACGTCGTGCTTTGGTTTTTAACGATCTGGACTTCAAAAATGTGAGACAAAGTTAGAATAGGGTATTGTATCCAAATGGCTGGGCTAATATGATTTGACACAGTATAAATAGCACTTAACTCAAATGGTACAAATGGTAGATATGGTACAATCTTTTAACCCTATTCGATTCCTTGTATGGAACCACGATGCAAGAAAAATAATTTCAAGAGATGAAAAACAGTCAGAGATTGTGCTTCACAATAAACGTGCGGGAAAATATTTCACAGTTCACAGTTCACAGTTCATTTTTCAAATTTTTTTCAGAAAATATGACTTTGCGTTACATTTTAATTAAAAAACATATGACGCAATGCTTCAATTCTTTTCAAATTTTCAGGGATTACTACCAGGGGATATATATATTGCCACAAAAAATCCCAATGCAAAAAAATAATTTAAAGGTGCAAAAAAAAATGTTGAAATTGGACTTTGAAAAAAAAACCAATATTATATATTCTAGTTAAAAATAATTATGAGAGCTGTTTCAATGGTGGTGTCCTTTATAGGGATTCATCTATAGGGTCCCTAGTATCTTCCAGAATTTTTCACTAATTGAGCAATTTTTTTAAGGGGTTGAATTAGGAGGTCAAACATTATAAAAAATGAAAAAAATCAGTTTTTTACACAACGATTTTTTTATATGAGGGTCATTTCAATGTTGTTTTTCTTTTTAGGGAACCATCTATAGGGTACCAAGTACCTCCCTGAATTTTTCACTAATTGAGCAATTTTTTTAAGGGGTTGAATTAAGAGGTCAAACTTGGAAAAAAATGAAAAACTCTCATAATTTTAATGGTTTTTTGCACAACGATTTTTTGATATGAGGGTCATTTCAATGTTGTGTTCCTTTTCAGGGAACCATCTATAGGGTACCAAGTACATCCCTGAATTTTTCACTAATTGAGCAATTTTTTTAAGGGGTTGAATTAGGAGGTCAAACCTGGAAAAAAAATTTAAAAATCTGTTTTTTTGGACAACGATTTTTTTATATGAGGGTCATTTAAATGTTGTTTTCCTTTTCAGGGAACCATCTATCGGGTACCAAATACCTCCCTGAATTTTTCACTAATTGAGCAATTTTTTTAAGGGGTTGAATTAGGAGGTCAAACTTTGAAAAAAATTTAAAATTCTCATGATTTTAATGGATTTTTGCACAACGATTTTTTTATATGAGGGTCACTTCAATGTGGTTTTCCTTTTCAGGGAACCATGTATAGGGTACCAAGTACCTCCTTGAATTTTTCACTAATTGAGCAATTTTTTTAAGGGGTTGAATTAGGAGGTCAAACTTGGAAAAAAATTAAAAACTTTCATGATTTTAATGGATTTTTGCACAACGATTTTTTGATATGAGGGTCATTTCAATATGGTTTTCCTTATCAGGGAACCGTGAGGTATTTGGTACCCTATAGATGGTTCCCTGAAAAGGTAAACCATATTGAAATGACCCTCATATCAAAAAATCGTTGTGCAAAAATCCATTAAAATCATGAGAATTTTAAATTTTTTTCCAAGTTTGACCTCCTAATTCAACCCCTTAAAAAAATTGCTCAATTAGTGAAAAATTCAGGGAGGTATTTGGGACCCTATAGATGGTTCCCTGAAAAGGAAAACAACATTGAAATGACCTTCATATAAAAAAACCGTTGTGCAAATTTCGATTAAAATCAGGAGAATTTTTCATTTTTTTCCAGGTTTGACCTCCTAGTTCAACCCCTTAAAAAAATTGCTCAATTAGTGAAAAATTCAGGGAGGTACTTGGTACCCTATACATGGTTCCCTGAAAAGGAAAACAACATTAAAATGACCCTCATATGAAAAAATCGTTGTGCAAAAATCCATTAAAATCATGAGAATTTTTAATTTTTTTCCAAGTTTGACCTCCTAATTCAACCCCTTAAAAAAATTGCCAAATTAGTGAAAAATTCAGGGAGGTATTTGGTACCCTATTGATGGTTCCCTGAAAAGGAAAACCATATTGAAATGACCCTCATATCAAAAAATCGTTGTGTAAAAAACCATTAAAATCATGAGAATTTTTCATTTTTTTCCAAGTTTGACCTTCTAATTCAACCCCTTAAAAAAATTGCTCAATTAGTGAAAAATTCAGGGAGGTATTTGGTACCCTATAGATGGTTCCCTGAAAAGGAAAACCATATTGAAATGACCCTCATATCAAAAAATCGTTGTGTAAAAAACCATTAAAATCATGAGAATTTTTAATTTTTTTCCAAGTTTGACCTCCTAATTCAACCCCTTAAAAAAATTGCTCAATTAGTGAAAAATTCAGGGAGGTATTTGGTACCCTAAAGATGGTTCCCTGAAAAGGAAAACCATATTGAAATGACCCTCATATAAAAAAATCGTTGTGCAAAAATCCATTGAAATCATGAAAGTTTTAAATTTTTTTCCAAGTTTGACCTCCTAATTCAACCCCTTAAAAAAATTGCTCAATTAGTGAAAAATTCAGGGAGGTATTTGGGACCCTATAGATGGTTCCCTGATAAGGAAAACCATATTGAAATGACCCTCATATAAAAAAATCGTTGTGCAAAAATCCATTAAAATCATGAAAGTTTTAAATTTTTTTCCAAGTTTGACCTCCTAATTCAACCCCTTAAAAAAATTGCTCAATTAGTGAAAAATTCAGGGAGGTACTTGGTACCCTATAGATGGTTCCCTAAAAAGAAAAACAACATTGAAATGACCCTCATATAAATAAATCGTTGTGTAAAAAAACTGACTTTTTTCATTTTTTGTAATGTTTGACCTCCTAATTCAACCCCTTAAAAAAATTGCTCAATTAGTGAAAAATTCTGGAAGATACTAGGGACCCTATAGATGAATCCCTATAAAGGACACCACCATTGAAACAGCTCTCATAATTATTTTTAACTGTAGAATATATAATATTGGTTTTTTTTTCAAAGTCCAATTTCAACATTTTTTTTTGCACCTTTAAATTATTTTTTTTGCATTGGGATTTTTTGTGGCAATATATATATCCCCTGGTAGTAATCCTTGAAAATTTGAAAAGAATTGAAGCATTGCGTCATATGTTTTTTAATTAAAATGTAACGCAAAGTCATATTTTCTGAAAAAAATTTGAAAAATGAACTGTGAACTGTGAAATATTTTCCCGCACGTCTTCACAATTGACAATATTAATTCAATTCCTCTTTAACTGGTATATTCCTGTGCTTGATATTATAAATGAGGCATTGAAGAAAGCCAATGAATTGCTGCTCTCACTTCAGTTTGATTTCTCTAATAAAAATGCCTCTAAACAAAGAAGATATATTAGATAATATTCATATAACAAACATCATAAAGAGTTTGATAAGGTCTGGCGAAGAAAAAAGAGATAGTACTATAGAGCAAAAATTAGAGAAATTGATGAAATCAATAATAATACTCCCCGTGAATTTAGGAAACTTTTAATTCTCTTAGACCTAATAAGAATAAGTAAAGTCCTATATTAGTATATTTGAATTATAATACTGATATATAAATCTCATCGTGAAATAACTGAAATAATGTTGAAAGTGAAGCAAAACCCCAAACAAATATATCAAAATTTTGGTCTGGATTTTCATTTTCAGTCTTTATTTGGGTAATCAACTTTAAAAATAAGATTCCTAATATGAAACCAAAATAAGTTAGACTTGCCAATTCCAGAAAAATAATCTCAAAATGACTATTGAAGAAAAAATGAACGTGTCTTTCACATGTCTGCCTGTGATCTACATAAGAAATGAATTAATTGTAATTGACTATAAAAAATGAAGAGGCCAGGGTTTCAATTATAGACAAGAAAGTAAGTAATTATCAAAGTTTACTTCGAGTTAGTGTAAAATGAGGCAGGCAGAATAGCGTATACGTCATACACATACAGAAATATTATGGCATGGCTTTAGAAATTGGAATGGGAGCTTTGTTCGTCTTTAGCATTGAACATTGCTGCCCCCTGTATCGGGCATTGCAGACACTAGGGGGCAGCACTAATTGTCCATTCTAGTTTAATAAATTTAATAAAACAGGATAACATTTCTCATTTTGATTGTGGTAAATTAACGTGCAATGGAGATATGATTTTTAAGGTGATTTATTTGTCTATCTTTTCAAATATTGGTTTTCACCATTATTAATAATTTCAAGGGTTTCCACAATGAACTCTTGAGGCAAAGGGGTAGACCACATGTGCATGAGCTGAAAAGCGAAGAGTGGTAGACACACTTCAGTAATTAAAAGCATATGAAAAATCAAATATGACGCTTATGCAAATATTTGGAAATTTGCAACTGATTTGAGGAGCAATTTTGTTACATAATTTTATAAAAATAACTTCTTGGTTTTTATCAGAGAGATTTAAACAAATATTAAATGTATCTGTGTTATGCATATAATAATAGGTGTGACAGTGAATCTGCTGTTAATCAACAGTGAACGTTGCTGGGAGCTTTTTTACCAACAATTTTTATTGTATATAAAAATTCTACTCTTATGCATCTGTAATTCGTTTTACTGTAATATATATATACCGATCTTATTTTGGTCTAATTTGAGTGGTTTATGACTCAATATGAACTCCCAGTAGACATATATCATAAGATACACGTATAAGCCGCTAGAAAAATGGATAACATTTTTAATTGATATTTATTTGAATCTAAATGGGTTAATTTAACAAGTTTTGTTGTATATTTTACAGTACTTTACTTTTAATGTAGTCATGATATACAGAACACATACATGGGCGAAATATGGAAATTATTTGTTTAAACTGTAAAGTGATAAATCATTATCAAAATGTTTTGATCAGTTATTCACACCTGACATAAGTGTAGATTGTTTAAAGCTTTATATTTTTTCAAATGTTGGCATTTATCAGAACAATAGAATAGAGTGAAAGTCACGCAAAGGTTAAACTATTAAATAAATCAAATGCGATCATGAAACACCAAACCACCGTGGTCAAATATTTAAAATTCCAATATTGGTTTGATGGGCGGTTTAGGTTTACAACTTTGCCCTGTAACCTGCATTTTTTACCGAAGGAAGCAAGGCTTTTAATTCCAGCTTTCTCATGTCTGGGCCCAGATTTACAGCAAATATAAATATATATTTTTTAAATGACTCAGTCTGGTCCGAAGCCAATGTGTAAACTAGTACACACACAGAATACATATATGTATTGAGACCTAGAGTACGCTTGTTGTGATAAGTTACTATTTACATAAATTGACTGCACACTTATATGAAGTGGACTTTCTACTGTTTGGTATTACAAGTGCTTTGTGAGATCTTCGATCACAGGTACAATATACAATGATCCTGTACATTTAAATAAGGCTTACATTCCGAAGCATTGACTGTCATTCTGGACATGAGTCAACATTTTATGAAATATTCACTTGGCTATTTATTACAAGACTATAAATGGTAAACGTTATAGACAACATTTATGTTCAGATCATGATGAAAAATGGGTTATTACTTGATTTATGAATGAGAATAGATCGCTGTTGGACTGTTATGAAAAAAAGATTAGAGTTTTCTACACAGCACATAAAAAGGAAATCGAAGCTCAAACAAAAAGTTAAATAATCAAACCATATTGGATTAAATAGGACCATGATACACGGGACTAGAGATTAGACAGAGATAGTTGATGACACTGAAACAGACTAGGAAGACAGGAATTGACAACAGGAATGAATACCTGGAATGGACGCGATCAAATGCATCTACGAGCAAAACTTCATAAAGGAGTAATGGAAAGATCATTATCAAACAGTATGGCATCTCTGCAGAAGCCTGCATCAAGATCCACCAAAATCACAAATCAGAATGGATTGTCCTCGGCAATGCCGCCCGGACCGAGCAGGAGACCGGGGGGAGAGTTCTCGTCACCGAGGCCTGGCCGTGGCGCTCAGTCTTCTGTGAATGTTACTATGCTCAGTGCTGATAGGCAAAGCAAGAAACAGGTAAGGGTACTACTAAAGGGCCCGGTCATCATTTCGCCAAACAAAACATTACTATTTGTTTCCACTAAATGTATAACCTGAGAGCAATAATAAGGCGTCGCCCATAACCCACAGCAAGCAATGTTTCGGCACTGTGAAACCGTAGAGAAAATACAAGATTTTCTATTTTTTTCTCTGTGGTGGAACAGATCCCATAAGTATTATTATTATTTTTTATTTATTTATTTTTTTACCAACTAGAAACAATATGCGATTGTGCATATATACATACATAAATATAAAGTAGTAATATATCTGTATCTAATCACAACATCATTTCTTATAAGACACATTGAATTAGTAACAAAGTTCATGGAAGTGTTTAAGTAAGTTACAAAGTTCACGGAAAAGTGTAATCGTTGTTTAAGTTAATACATTTGGACATTCAACATCGATAGAATAATATGTATGATCCACAGTTTGCATTGTTCACTTTTTGGCACAAAGTATAATTTATGTCAAAAACATTATTTCAATCATTTTCATGTACATTGCCATTGGCTCCCATCCAACTCTACTTTAAAAAATGTATCAATCTGTTTGCGTTAGGAGAAACATCAAGTTTTATTTAATATTCTTATGATATGGCTATTCATGTACTGATAAATGACAAATGACCAATTGAAGTTGTCAAATTTGGTTGAAAACAATATTATTGAGCAAAACTGTCACGCAACAAATACGTGAGCACATGTCAAATGTTTATGTTTTGATAACCTATTGACCCGGAAGTGGTATTCTGGCATGTGTTGATACTCTTTAGTCTAAAAGATGGCTTCATTTCCAACGGCATGCAATATTATCTTGTAAAATTGTCGGTTTCTCATTGATGTATTCATTATACTGGTTTATTTATAATTTAAATATCACTATAAAGCTTGAATATTAACACATTTATAGCCGAGAACGTGATGGTTTAGAGGCTATCATTCCGCCATATTTGGAAAGGGGCACCTGCAAGTTGGTTCAAATTTGGCCGGGAAAATTTGTAATTGTATGGAGAATTCTCGAGAAATTAAATGCAATAGGAGTATATCTCCATTGAAATGACCTGAACTACATGATGACAGAGGTATGTGCGTTTTAACTTCATATAAATCTGAGTTTGCAACGGTTTTTATTGCAGATTCGGTCGACTGCATCGTTGATTGGCAAAGCCGTTGTCAGACCGTTCAAATTCATTGTGTATTCACGCCCATTATGAGGTGATTATCCCCAAGATTTACCTGTGTGGCTTATCGATTGCTCTTCATGATTATTGAGACACAGGCATTCTAATGTATAATCGAGCCAGTAATTTTTTTATACACGGAAATATGATAAGAAATGTGGGGGAGTGAAGATTTTGTGTCTGGCATTTTCAGTTCTGTGGCTTGCAGTTGGCATGCTGATACAGCCCTTGCAGGTGGTGGTGAACTGCCTGAACAGCTGCCTGTCCTCCAAGCAAATATCACAGAGTCAACCTCACCACTGCCTTTATTGTGCTTTGTTAAATTGCTGGGAAGACAGTCCACTGGCAGATGATCTGTCATGGCGATGAATAGTCTTTCACTTATTTTTCTGACAGTTTTTTTTAACACCACCTGGTCAAGGCTGAATTGCAACAAGGTAGCTGTCAAAGTTATAGGGATTTGTATTCATTTGTTTATGCTTAATTAATGCTGAATACCCATTTCTGTGTGTTTGAGATAGAGATTTGAATATATTAAAGGAAAACATTATCTTGTTGAGATTTTTCCATAAAATACATGTTGTATCTTTGCACTCGAACAAATTTAATGTACATTATTATCAGGCCATTTTAAACACATTTCAAATATATACCATCACAACCATTTTCTTTAAATACACAGAGATACAAATCTCTATATTTCATGCCAATATCGCAATTTACATAGGCATGTATAAAATTTTAGTCTTTTTGTTCCATGCTTTGTATCATAAACATAATCTAGGGTCCATATTTTTCTCCCCGTCAACTCAATTTACGCGAGGCCACTTTTAACCTACATGAATAATTGATGCAGTAAAATGGCTCGGATAGCAATATTGTGTGCCATCACACCATAGTCTATTGCATATAATATGTAAAACAATATGCCCTTGTCAGCTGTGCCCAGTAAATGTTTATTTTTGTTAGCAAACAGGTCTGTTGGATATCAGAATATCTGGTAGAATTTTGGATCCCTTTGTATATAACAAATAAATTATTTGTAACTCAGGGGTTCGCATATTCCATAATCATGATAAAGAGCCTTCCTTATAGATAGTACTGTGTTGATATGAAAGATCAGAATCTGAAAATGTTAGGACCAATGTTGCCCATACATTCAACTTGTTCAGAGGTGTCTTTCATCTCGGGACAGGATCACCATAAATGTTATCATGGGAGATGGATACATGTGTGTTTAAGTAAGCTTGGCTACCATGGAAACTGTATAGAGTTGACTTTATGTGTGGGGTTTATGGCTGTTACTTGTGTATATAGTGCTATAATATGCACACTTATTATGTCTTACTTCTGATATTACATTGACACAGTGGTCTATACTCTCTCGGGGAGTAACCATGGTTATATGCAGTATGCACTACTGAGAAGTTACCATGGCAATTAGGACAGCTTGCTTCATAATCAGGTCAAGCTTATTTAATAAAAAAATAGTCCCATGTTTCTGTACCAAAAGCGCATCTCAACCTTAACCATTGTTAACTAATTCATGTCTGATTTGATTGAAAGGTTTTCATTTAATTTGGATTACTTGTAATTTCCTGTGAGTTCCTGTTATTAATGATAGATAACATGCTAATTAAATATGGTAATGAAGAAAAGAAATCAATAAGTGAAAAATAACCATGATAATATATGATTGTTATCATGATCTCACTGGTATTAAATGTGAACAGTTATGCAAAATTTACAAGTATCTAAATATTGTTTTCATGAAGATTTAAACCATCAGTCTGATAAATAATGATGTGAAATACCATATAATTCTTTTATAAATACATCTTTTTGATATTTCTGAAAATACCAGCAGATTTAAGAATTTGAGCCTTTTTATTATTGAAATCTTTTCAACATTTAAATTTTGCCAGTTATAACATAAATTTGGTAAACTTAATATGAATCTAAGACGAATATTATGAAAGATTCCGCTCTATCATATTGTAAACACAGGAAAAATTATATCTATGGTTCTCTGCATGAGTCATAAGAAAAAAGTCTTTGCTCTATTTGCTTGCCCTCAGCTAAAGCTCCTATGTTAGGCTTATCTGACCAAATTTCTGGAACAGAATAGAACTCAAGTCAACTGTGGAAATTGCTGTGTAGCAGGCAAGTTCAGGCTAGATCCAGGATCTGCATGTCTCAATCACTAGGATCAGCCAATTTGATGTGATATTTTGATAAGTCCTCACGTCATTCTATTGCACAAACGATGACCTGATCTTCAGACTGGAATGTGTGTATGTGAAGAGTGATCTTCTGATTGGCAAATAGCGACATGGAGAAGACTTACAATTAAATATGATGGTCATAACACTGAGTGATAGTAGTTATGTTACCACCCAGACACAATCTATTTGTGAGATTTGTGTTGGATGTCATTACAACCTGGCATTCACATATATATGATAAGCAGTTTTAAACATTGTTAAATGACTAATTGCATGAAAAATTTAAATGATGAATTGTTCAAAAACATTCAAATTAGAATAATAACAAACAAGTCATGCCAAGATGAATAAAGAGAAAATTGTGTTTTAACATGCCAAAAATTTACTATTGGATCAAGGTATTTTACAGGAAATATATATTGATATGTATTTTCACATTGTTTGATGTAAATCCTATTATGTGATAAACAGCATACCCACTGTTTTACCATGCTGACATTCCTTGCAAATATGTTGGTTGCAAGCTTAACCCAGGAATGCAAAACAAATTCCTTTTTTTACTGGTATGCAATCAATATACATGTTTGTGCAAGCTACAAACCTTAAAGCATTCAAAAACATTTCAGAACATGCTCAGAAATTAAAAGTAAACTTCTTTTATTGATTAAACATGCTGAGTTGAACACAGAAAATAGCAGCATATGTTGGTAACAGAGAACAATTGACATCTAATATCTATTCCCTCATGCATGAACATGACCAAATAAGGTCACACATGACCATCACATGACTCCAGTTGGTCCACTGCCTTGACCACAATATGGTCAGCATACAGATGCTTGGCTCAAGTTGTGAACAACTCTTATGTAATCATTATGACTTTTGACATTAATTATTAAATAATAATCTATTGATATTCAGTATTTGATTAGTACAGAATGTCACATTTGCATCAGATATTAGTGGAATGGGTCAGAGGTTATGTATCAGGGGATGAGACACATTAGTGTAGGTATCAAGGGAAATGGGTAGAGTGCAGGTATTGGGGGAAGGGGTCACAGTACAGATATCAAAGGAAAAGGTCAGATTTCAAGTATCAGGGGATGAGGCACATAGTGTACAGGCCTTGACATAAAGAAAAAAATGTTGGTTGCCCAGTTGGGCCACCAGAGCCTGAGAAGTCTCTATGGATAATAAAATGTGTGATACAATAAATAGCATTGTATAGTATTAGTGTCTGAGTGGAGGTTACTTGTTCCATTCAAAATTTACAAGTTGATTGATGGTGATATGAGACATATCTGTCAAGGATTAGAACAAAATCAAGATAGTTAGGCCACTAAGAGACCAAAAATATGGGTGTGCAACTGGGCCACTACAACAGAGCATTCACTGGCCCAAACAGAGGATCTGGTGGCCAGTGTATGTCAAGGCCTGGTGTAGATATTAGGGGAAATGGGCAGAGTGCAGGTATCAAGGAAGGGGTTAGATTTCAGGCATCACAGAGAGGGGCTCAGGGTGCAGGCAATAGAGCAGTGGGATGAGAGTGCAGGAAATTTGCCATAATGCAGGTATCAGTCAGAATGCAGACCTATACTATGGGTGATGAGTGTCCATTAAACTAGATAACAGAGAAAAAACAACGTAAATATACACAAAAATAACATTTAAAAGCCAAAATAGTGACACAAAGATGGCAACAACCTATGATGTAAATTAACAAAGCCAAAATGTTTAGCAAAAACTCATACCCTAAAGCATGGTCCACATAACATAATGAATGGTGTGTTGTTGACAATGGTGATTTTTATGTCGAGATTATCATTGCACAACAGAAAACCTCATTTTCTGAATACTATGTGCTTTACAATGTTGCAGTCATTTGTGGTGTATTTATACAATTTTATGTGTCCATGAAAATGCCATGACTGTAAATCTGGTTATTTACATTGTTATCATCACTGACACGGTTTGAAAATGCCAGAACTTTGCTAAATACACCATTCTATATTGGTTATGGATATGCCATACCTGACAACTATGATACACAAAGAGGCACACTCATTTTACATAGAAAACTTAAACATTTTATTTTGACTCAGAATCTATGTGGTTTGATAGCCTGATAGGTATTCACTTTGTGAAGTTTATATGTAGATGCGATTTATATATAAAGATTTACATACTTTTATACCCAAGTAAAAGCCCAGAGGTGTACTTGATTACCCTATTTCATGTAATCAATCAAATTAAAGCATCAATCGACCCATTGATAGATCCTGATGCCCTACATTATTGATTGGATTTAGGATGCCCTCAAGTAGGTCAGGTTGCCATAGAAACATCATAGTAAACACCTTGTAGGTGTAGATCTGCTTTTGTCCCACATGTCACACCTGCAGGTGAATTATTCAATATGAGCAGTTTGACCTTTCATTAATTCTGAGCAACATGACTTGCCCTGACAATTCATCATTCTGAAGTCTATATCTTGTAACTTATTAAATACTAAGGGGATTTAAAGAATTCATGTTGCAGTGTTAAGTCTTTCCTAAAAGTTGTGATCAGTGGAATGGGTCTATCTGAAAGACTAAATTGATGTAATTTCGGATTAAGTCGTGAATGTTTGTTTTCGTTAGCCAAGGCCAAAAAAAAAATAACCTTGTTTTCAAAAACGTGCATTGAAAAAATAAGATGGGGGTCGATTTTTATTTATATTTTTATTTTTTGTTTGAAGTGATGAAGTGTATTGAGAATGGATTTTTTTTATGAAATTATACTTAAACCACGTCTTTTCCCCTCGAAAGTCCAAAAATAACTTTAGGGTAGCTGGTAAGGAAGTCAGAAACAAGCTCCTTTTTTGCCCAATCACTGAAAGTTTACATTGATTAACAGTGATATCTGATTCAGCAGATCATTGATTCAGCCAAATATATATCTAATAATATATTTGAATGTGACATAGGCTAATGATCACAAAATTTTAAACAACTTATAAATTTACAGAAAAATTTTGTGACAGTTTTGAATTTGTTAATAAATAATCCTGGTATGAATGAAGAAAAACTACAAAAGTATTTTTAAACGAAGACCAATTGACTGCTGTTTCATGAAATTATAAATGTAAAACATCAGATTAGATGTAAATCATTTACATTCTCATGGTAAAATTGTCCTGTGTCCTGCATTTTTTGGGGAACACTGTATGAGATATAAATATAAACATTTGTGTGTGCGTGTCGTGAGAACATAAGCAGACAAATTACGGCAAAGTGACAGTTGGAGATGTCTTGCTTTGTGCCTCTAGGAGCTGTCACTGCTCGCAGGCTCTGGCTCCGTATAGTGGCTGCAGTTTTAAACTAGGATCTAGAGTTTGAACCACATTCTACATGCGAAAGGTGAACTTCTGTGCCTTGATTTGTGGATATAGATATCAACAGGTAGACTCCAAAGATGAAGAGTTAAGAGAAACCTGCTAAGGATTCTTCTGTTTTATTGTTTATGAAACACAGTAAAGAAAATGACAATTGTGAAGTTTCCTGATGAAGAATAATTTTGTACTTTTGTTTTTGGTATTCTTTGAGTTAGGGCATCATATCGTTGGATTTCATCGATACGATACGATACGTATCGATGATTTATCAATATTCGATACATATCGATATTACTGAACCGAAATAGAAGAATAATTGACTGTCTTTATCGGTCCGGGTGCAAGCTCCCCAAACGGCGATATATTTAATATTTTCGGCTTAAAATACACACAGAAATATTCTACGACGTGTCAACAGTAGTCCGCCTCCTATTAATAAGTGTATATCTTGCTCAAATCGGAGAAAATGTGAATTTAACAATGCTTAAATATGCATACGCAACACGAGTTCGTCATTTCGAAAACCGGAAGTGACGGGGAGAAGCTCTTATTTTTGGCGCGAAAACGATTGGAGTGCTTTCACAGCGTATTAATTCTCATTGAAATATTAATATATTGCGCAATGATGGATCCCTCAGTTGTCGTATTTACATTTGAAAGATTAAAAAACTTACGATGCGTAAAATATCGAGTAAAAAAATCTGTGTTACTGTGATGAAATGAGGGCCCAATTCGATACAACTAATATATCGAAGCACCAGTTGATAATACCGGTTATCATATCGATGTCTGTATACCGGTATATCGATAATATCGCGTACCGGTGTGATGCCCTACTTTGAGTTAATTAGCACGGATGCTGATTAAGATATCATTCTTCTATTCAGATCTGTGGATTTATAATTTTATTGATTGATCTTTAATGTTTGAAAATCAAAATTAAAGGTTTTGAGGTAAATACTATATATTAAGATTTAACCTCTCAAAATTTCATAGATATGTGTTTTAAGAAAAAAAAACTTGGAAGGCCTCAAAGTTTCAATTATATTTGTCTTGTAATTTTTGAAATGTCAGTTTTAAGGTGAGGGTGGCAGTGTAATTTGGCAAAAAGTAGCCCTACCAGGGTCAAGAGCCCCTCCCCAGCATGTGCCCCTGGGATACCCACATAATATATGGGGTCTCTATTTGCATAATGGTAATGCCCCAGGTCATTTGGACAAGGGGGTGTCCAGGTACAAATATGCTGCATAATTGACTTTTAGTTCAAATTATCATCATTTTCTAACAAAGGTGAATATCACTTTGTGAAATTGATACTTGATCAGTGCAGGAGGTGTCTGCATGTCAGCTGCTTGATTGAATTCAAACTTATATCAAAAGGCCACGGTTATGCCTGGGTTGAGTATGGAAACATTGAATGGGAGATAGATCATTTTCATTTAAATATGATAGATTTTTTTTTAAATTATCATGATCTGTGTCATCAGAAGATTATGAAATTTTGCTTAGAATTTTATTCAATCTTTTTAAGCATTTTCTGTCATGGACAAAGGTTTGTTAATCTTATCTCTTAAAATGAGAGGGAAAGATTACTCAGTGGGATAGAAAAAAAGAAATGTTCATTATCTGTAAGTTTCATTTCATGAGTTGATCACCGTGATCTTGACAGATAGCATAACACTGGAAAAGTTATTACTTTTAGTGATACTTTAATCCAGTAAGCAATGCTATCAAAACATGGTACAATATTACCAGGTTCTTTTTTTAAAACTTATTTCAGCTTTAAACATGTTTAGTGGCAAAACTGGGTTCTTGGAGAATGTTTTACATAAGGAAAAAACACATAGAGCCCAGAGCTGGAAGATGTCAAGATAATGTGTGTGTGTGTGTGTGTGTGTGTGTGTGTGTGTGTGTGTGTGTGTGTGTATGTCTTGGGGAGAACAGTTGGATGATGTATGATGAGAGACACGGTCTGGTGACCTCGTGACCACTGCCCCATGACTGCACTGTGAGGAGCCACTTACTGCCACTTTGTGATCATAATCACTCCACTCAGCCAACAAGACACAACCATGTACAGACTAATTTCAAAACTCAGAACCTTGCTTCAAACCATTCAGAAAGTATCTATTATTTCTCTATGTTCAAACTTGGCAAGAAATGTTCAATGTTGACAGTTTTGATATCAGGTTTCTATAATAAATTTACACCTCAATCACCAGCCAGTACTTACCACATGCTGACACTTCACCACCCAGTACTTACCCCATGCTGATACTTCACCACCCAGTACTGGCCCCATGCTGACACTTCACCAGCCAGTACTTACCCCATTCTGACACCTCACCAGCCAGTACTTACCCCATTCTGACACCTCACCAGCCAGTACTTACCCCATTCTGACACCTCACCAGCCAGTACTTACCCCATTCTGACACCTCACCACCCAGTACTTACCCCATTCTGACACCTCACCAGCCAGTACTTACCCCATTCTGACACCTCACCAGCCAGTACTTACCCCATTCTGACACTTCACCAGCCAGTACTTACCCCATGCTGACACTTCACCAGCCAGTACTTACCCCATGCTGACACTTCACCACCCAGTACTGACCCCATGCTGACACTTCACAACCCAGTACTTACCCCATGCTGACACTCACCACCCAGTACTGACCCCATGCTGACACTTCACCACCCAGTACTGACCCCATTCTGACACTTCACCAGCCAGTACTGGCCCCATGCTGACACTTCACCACCCAGTACTGACCCCATGCTGACACTTCACCACCCAGTACTGACCCCATGCTGACACTTCACCACCCAGTACTGACCCCATGCTGACACTTCACCACCCAGTACTTACCCCATGCTGACAATTCACCAGCCAGTACTTACCCCATGCTGACACTTCACCACCCAGTACTGACCCCATGCTGACACTTCACCACCCAGTACTTACCCCATGCTGACACTTCACCAGCCAGTACTTACCCCATGCTGACAATTCACCAGCCAGTACTTACCCCATGCTGACACTTCACCACCCAGTACTTACCCCATGCTGACACCTCACCTGCTACTTACCCCATGCTGACACTCACCAGCCAGTACTGACCCCATGCTGACACCTCACCAGCCAGTACTTACCCATGCTGACACTTTACCTGCCAGTACTTACCCATGCTGACACTTTACCTGCCAGTACTTACCCCATGCTGACACTTCACCACCCAGTGCTTACCCCATGCTACTTACCCCATGCTGACACATTACCACTCAATACATCATCCTGCTGACACTCACCAGTCAGTACTTACCACATGCTGACATATTACCAGTCAATACATTCCTTATGCTGACGGCTTACCTGCCAGTACTTACCCTGTTTTTATACTTTACCAGCCAGTACTTGCCGCACACTGACACCTAGCTGCCAGAACTAAACCCATGCTGACTTTACTAGTACTTCCCTCATACTGGAGTGTGGGCAGAGGGGAATGTGGTGCCGGGTGGAGCGAGTTCCTGGGGATTCCCATGGACTGAGTGGGTTCATCTCCCAGGGGAATTTACACCTAGTGAATAAGACCCAGGGAATCCTAATCATGGGCTGATGAACACAATCAAATGAATTTCCTGTCAATTATGTCCCATCCACAGGCATTTCACAGAGTTATTGCAAGGCAGGTTCATGGGATGATCAATGCTTATCAGTGTTTGAATTTGTTCACATTATTGCAAATTGCTTGTAATAAATAGAGACCCCCACAACTGTACCCTGCTTTCAATAATGTTCATAGTTTCAGATTATCTCCCAGTCACTTCCTGTAAAGTGAATTATTTCATTTCACTGATTTTCAAAAATTGAATGTTAGGGTATAGAAAAGTTCCCTGTTCTAAGTATCGGAGCTTCATCGTCCCTTTAGATCAAAGAATATTAAGTTACATATTTTGGTTGGGATGCCCAAGTTGTAGTCAATCTGTTGTATGATGCAATAGAGTGGGACATTTTGGCAATCTATTAAGTAAATTTAATTATGATATTAACTTATTTATTTATCTGTATATACATATATCTAAAGTTATAATTTTCATCAGGACCAACATAGAGCATACTTTTATCTGTGCCACAAATATATACATGGATGTATCCATATATTTATATATATGGAGGCTTTGTACACATTGACTCAATCTTGCTTCATATTTATATATGGAGACTGAGACTCGTTGGTCAACAGGTGTAATGCGATGCTCATCATTGACAGAGATCAGAGATGTGAGGGGTGGGATTGGTGTGCTCAGCGGGGCGTGGTGATAGTTTTCACCTGAGGGCAGACAATTCACCCCCCACATGGGCTCCACTGTGTAGTCTCCAGGGCACCAGGCTTGTCATGCACTCCCCCTCACTGCATGAAATGCCACAATGTCTCAAACACCAAAAGCATGACATTTTTGAGCGAAACTAAAACATGGATTTGGTTGATCGCAAAAAATGTATTGTTTCTGTGAGATTCATATTTTGTGTGATTGTTTTTTAATTGAGTTAGGAATTAACAAAAAGAAGTAGCCTGGAAAGACAAATGATTTTTTTTTATCGGTATTTGATGTCAAAATAAAAAGTTTTACTTCAGGATGTTCATACAAAGAGGTGAAATGTGTAGACATGATTGAGTGCACCTCGGCCTTCCCAAACATCTTATTATCCACGCCTCCTCGAGCCAGACCAAGAAAGGCTAACACTACCACAGCTGGGTTGGTCCGTTTGCCAGTTAATAGCAGCTCTGCAGGAGTTGACATCACCTGTGAACAGTCTTAACACTGGGGGAATATATACATAGAGAGAGGTAGGAGGGAACCATGGAGCTGTACGCTGATACCCCGAGATCCAGCCGCGACCAATGAACCTGACTGCGATGAAATCACCCATTGTTGCTCCCATCAGTGGGGAGTGATCTTAATGCAACATGTGGCCTGGAAATTCCATCAAAATTTGACAAGCGACAAAAGAAACTTGACACCAAATCATCAATTTTTCTCAGGATATCATTTCCTCACTGCCCATATCTTGGATTATAAACGCATCAAGGGATTTTTTGTGTGTGCCAGTGGTAATTTTGTCTTTCTTTCACTACAAAGTGGAAGTTAGTGCAGGATGATGGGTACGGTGAGTGCTACGTCGGGGCAGAACTATGATGAGTTGGAGAGGTTCACAGTGTATATGTACAGCTCGGAGGAGTCAGGCTGCGAGCAGGACGCCGAGGAGGACAGGATCCATATGATCATGGTAGGTGTTCACGAAAAAAAAGGCAGGACATAAGACAATCTGACCATTTGAAAATAGATATATTTCTATTTTTTTTGCATATAGTTTATTGCAACAGAAGTCATTTGGCATGCATACATACTTTTTGGGGAACACTGGGTCTCATCTTCAAAACTGAGAATATCAACACCATATAATGAAGAATATAGAATGTCCGCAAGAAGAGGAGAGATGTCATGGACAGAGGACAAAACAGGCTCACTAAACTTGATTCGTCATTTTATGTTATTTAAAAAGGAAGAAGAATTAGAATATATATGTATGGCTTTATTTTTTTTGTTTTTTGCGTGACCATCATTGCATGTTTTATTGTTTTATGATGATTGCAAAATGGACAGGATGAGCACGGAGGAGTAGGATCAAAGGGTAAAGAAATAATGCGAGGCACAGTTCAGAGGGTATTTTTTTATGGTGATCTTGTCCATGAAACATACTTATAAATGTTCAATGAGCAAGTCATATCTTACTGATATGAGATTAAAAGTAAAATAATTGACTTTATTTGACTTTAAAATATTGAAATTCATATGAATGGTTGGTTTCAACAAATGAAATATGATGAGCATGACGAACATGTTGAAAGCCAAATCACAAAAGATGAAATCGTTTGTGGACTTCGACAAAGAGTTTAATGCGGTGGACTACAAAAGTGGACACTAACATGCAAAAATACTGGATAATGTGAAATGTTTCCGCTGGTCTTGACATGTGGCAGGACTGATGGTTGTTTTTAGTTCAGCCAAGCAGCAAGATTGCAGTGTTGTCTGACGAAGTACTGTAAAATAGAGGGAGAGAAAGACAGGCAGAATAGTATGCACTTTGTGCCGTCAGCGGGGGGATTTCCAGCTATTATTTGCTGGCACGCATGGCAGCTTTTGCCAATTTACTCCACACATGCAAACTGTAGAATCTCATCCTGGATATTTTGAAAAGAGCTGCCCACAAAAATTCCAATTTATATTGAGGAGAAAATTGTAAAGCTGTCGGCTTTTATTCATGAAATTCAGCAGCAAGATTGATGTCAGTATAGTGTACCTGTCTTTCTTTAAAATTAAGGAGATAGCTAAGTGTTTGCATGCTCTGTGATCCTGATAAAAAAAAAGATGTATAAAAATGTTATAAAAAGCTTGATTTGAATTAAATGGCATAGTAAAATTTTCTTGCGAGAAAAGTAGGCACAAAACAGGGTATTATGCTTCATCCGGAATGCACCACAAAACCACAATCATTAAAATCTTTGCATCATACCTAATGAGGATTGCATGCTATTTATTTAAGAGTATTGAAAATATGTGTCCTCAGACCATTTAGACCATATAACCCTTGATGAGGATTGCATGCTATTTATTCGAGAGTATTGAAAATATGTATCCTCTTATCAGTATCACATAGAGCAGTCAGAAAAAAATATCACCAATATATATCATGTGATTTGGTGACATGATTTTTGGACTGTTTGTTTACAGATTTGTTCAGATTTCACATGGTAACTGTCCATCCTCGAGCACTTTTAAGTCTTTAGATGGTGACTCGTGTCATCCTTCATCTGTTCATTGTCATGGTAATATATAAAAAACATAGGCATTAGAGATGCATCAACCCTCAGCCCTGGTAACTTATTGCACAACATTCGCTCCACACAATATTTGTGAACAAAACGTCACCGCACCACATAATTGTTCCTGTGACCTTGAAAAGTAGGTGAAGGTCTTCACTGAGGTCTTCACCAGATGCTTATGTGTGTCAAGTCTCATAAAGCTGCCATCATTCATTCTCGAGTTATAGCAATGATAGGGATTTCACATAATTGTCACTGTGACCTTGAAAAGTAGGTGAAGGTCATGTTCCATAGAAAAATGTCTGAGGTCTTCAACAGATGCTCATGTGTGTCAAATCTCATAAAGCTGCTATCATTTGTTCTAGAGTTATTGTGATTCTAGGGATTTTACATAACTGTCCCTGTGACCTTGAAAAATATGTCAAGGTCGCCGTCCATCGGTCTTGTCCGAGGTTTTCACCAGATGCTTATGTGTGTCAAGTTTAGTGAAGCTGCCATTATTTGTTCTTGAATTATCAAAATGACAAGGATGATTTCACATAATTGTCCATGTGACCTTGAAAAGTAGGTGAAGGTCGCCGTCCACTGAACTCGTCCGAGGTTTTCACCTGATGCTTATGTGTGTCAAGTTTCATGAAGCTTCCATCATTTGTTCTAGAGTTATCACGATGACAAGGATGATTTCACATAATTGTCCCTGTGACCTTGAAAAGTAGGAGAAGGTCATGTTCCATAGAAAAAATTCTGTAGTCTTCACCAGATGCTTATGTGTGTCAAATCTCATAAAGCTGCCATCATTTGTTCTTGAGTTATTGCAATTCTTGGGATTTCACATAATTGTCCCTGTGACCTTGAAAAATAGGTCAAGGTCGCTGTCCATCGAACTCATCCAAGGTTTTCACCAGATGCTTATGTGTGTCAAGTTTCATGAAGCTGCCATCATTTGTTCTCAAGTTATCGCGATGACAAGGATGTTCGCTACAGACATACAGACATACATACATACATACCCACGCCAGGAGTACTGCAATACCCTCAGCCTGATTACATCAGAGGCTGAGGGTAAAAATCTAACATGTCAGATTGACATCCTGGTGATCTTGTTGTGATGGGTTGTGTTTCCATGATAATTAAACATGTGTGATAGATAAGCTTATTTGGTTTATGTTATTATATCTTATTGTCTTTGGTTTGCTTGTCCAGAACTTCTTTCTGTGGTTAGTTTATGAGGTTATAATTAATCAAATACCAGTCCCTTTCTTTCACAAATACAAGACCAATCCAATATTAGTTCAAGAAGAGTATTCATTTTTATATTATTGTATTGGCTCATGATTTACATGATTGGAAATGATATTTTAAATTATTTAAGTTATTCACCACAGCAGGACATATCATCTCGATAGATATCATTTAATACCAGAGGAAATATGTACCATATGAATTTAAAAACAATAGAAACGAGTTCATTGTTATGAAAAAAAATAATTCAGTGACTTTCCAGATATATATTTATATATTTTCCGGTCTCTATCCAGTGTGACTATCCAGATATGTTAACATACCGGTTGGAATTGCCAGACTCTGTCACAGGTTTAAGGATCCCACCGTGGTGGAGACTTCTTGCCAATGGTCATGTGAATGATGGACATTATATCGTTCCCTTGATATGCTTCACATGGTGGATGATTTCACTCATTAGGGATGTTAGATCATATAAATATTTCAGTGCTGACTTTATGCTAATTGGGACATGACAGTAATTGCCTGCAAATACGACGAAAATGGAAAGTTACTGGCAGCGAATCAGTTACATTCAGTATCCTGTTCTGTATGCTGGATCAAGTCGTTAGAGTGATGTGAACATAATGGAAACAGGAAACTTGAAATGTTCTCATCTTTGACGAGTTGATTTCTATACGCTTGGATAGAATGGAAGAAATAAACGTGTGTTTGTTTACTTGTTCACAGCAGCAGCTGCAGGCCTATGTGGCGTGGGTGAACTCGCAGCTGAAGAAGAAGCCCGGAACGCGTGTCATCGAGGACCTGCGATGTGACATGCAGGATGGCGTTGCCCTTGCAGACCTCATTCATATCGTCGGTAGGTATCCTACGTTCCTTAGCGACGTTTAGATATGAAACACAGTATTATGCACTTATTTTTTTCTGAAAAGTTTATATATTTTTGCATGCCTTCATATTTTCTGTTCCTTTTTCTTATTGTTGATAATATATAACTGATAGAGTATGCTCCTCAGCAAAATGCACTCTCCACAGTGGGGAAGGGTCTTCTTCAATAAGCTCATGTGAGGCTCCACTGGGATGAAACCAGTTCATGATACCAGTTCTTTTACCAGTCACTCTCTGCTCTTGACCTAAACAGTTTTATGATCTGTATATATCCTCCGGAGATCACTGTCAAAGTTTCTAGAAAATTAACTAGAAAGAAGAGGATTGCTTTGTAAATAAACCCATGCTTTGTAAATAAACCCATGTGACTAACTTTTATTCAGGGATAGTGAGAATTTACAAGCATTATTGTGTGGATACTTTAACAGTACATTGTAAGGAACCAATGTGATGAGAGAAAAAACCTTGTCTATTTCAGCGGGTGAGCAACTGGAGAGCATCCAGGTGGCGCCATCGAACGCGATGGAAATGCGAGCCAACGTGGATCAGGTGCTCAGCTTCATGACGGCTCGCCGCATCCGCATGCATCACACCACGTCTAAAGGTACGCACTCAGTCCTGGTCATGTACCCAAAAATAACATAAAGCTTAAATCTGACTTCCCTGCCTATCCTATATCAAATTTGTTACCAATACGCTTTTGCCTTTCTCTGTGAAAGGCAATTTTTCAGTAATAACTTTGTATCTCAATATTTGATGATTGATCACATTATAGATAAAAGTGAAGAAAAAAATCGACCCCTATCCTATTTTTTTCATTTCAAAAAGCATATTTTTTTTGCCTAGAAATGCCATCCAACATCAAATGTCATAAGAATACTAAATTCTTTAAATTTTGAGTGGTCCTCTCACCTCTCCACAAGTCTAAACTGTGATATGCATTCTTTATATAGGCACGTGTCTTTTATCGGAAGCTAGTTTTATGAATCTACATGTGATGCATACAAGACAAAAACATTATTTAATACACAATATTTCATAATATTTATTAACAAAACATAAAACCTGAAACTCGAATTAAAACTATAAGCAATCTATTTCCGATAACAAACTGGTCAGATGAGGCTATGCAGTCATTGGCTGACAGTATTGCATCACGCACAATTCAGTCATCCACAGTCATGCAAGGACCCTGCAAGGACCCTTGCTTGATTTTAATCATGTATGACCTAGTTTTTGTTGATTTAAACTGAGGAGTATCTTGGATTTTTTTTTAATTCAATGAGTAAGCTATACAAAATGTGTAAATCTAAATAGTGTAGTACCTGTCAGTATAATAAAGCATCTGTATCTGTCTGTTGTGCTTGCAGATATAGTGGAGGGGAATCTCAAGTCCATCATGCGGTTGATCCTGGCGCTGGCCGCCCACTTCAAGCCAAGTAGCGTCAAGGCGCAGGCGTCAGCGATGGCACTCCCATCGTACGACGCCTCCCCTCGCTCCCACCCAAGTATTGCAGGCATAGCGCAGGTAAAAGTTTAACTTGTTTAGAAAGAATAATGATATGGCTGTTTTTAAAATGACAGTTTTAATCTTGTGTGAACAAGAAGGCAGTGGCAATTGTTTATAGATAACATGTGATATCAAGTACTGAACCATCTGAACAATAATTCAAGTGATTAGTTTTAGTGAGTATTTTTTTCTTTTAATTATTTTTTTGTTTACATTTAAATTGGTAACATCAAGTACTGAACCACTGGAACTATAATTGAAGTGATAAATTTTAGTGTGTAATTTTTGAGAATTATTTTGACCACCAGGGTGCAGCAGCAGCAATAGCAGACGCCAGACGAGAGGCAGCGACGGTCAGTCATCGTCCCAAGCGCCCCCGTCAACTCTCACAAGATCCCAGGTTAGTATGATTCTCTGTTCTGTATTAGTAGGATAGTGTTTGCTCTGAAACTCAGATGGAGCCACTTGTCATTATGTACTAATATTGCAGTGTTGTAGCCTTAATTGATGCAGTGATGAAAGTATTCATAAAATAACCTGAATTCAGTTTTTTTCTTTAAATTGGAAATTCAAAATGGTCTGAACTTAGTCTGAAACCTCCAAAATTGACATTTCTTAAAGGGGTAGGGGTATCTCCAGCCTAGTCCAGGTTAATTTTTAAGGGTTTCAGATTTTTTCCTGAAAGCCGACTTTCATCACTGTAAGAGGAGCTTTGGAAAAGGAAAGTGGTTTATTTATTGCAACACTCAGGGTTTACATTGTGATATTTGTCATGCAATCAACTATTTGCTTATATCATGATTTATTTTTGAAAGTATATGAAAATACATTTTAGTTACACCATACTTTTTTGGGGTTAAAATTGAAATTTGTATTAGTAAGTTTGGAGTTGAAACTTCATACATTAGTAAATATATTTGAGTGTAAAACATCTCTAAGTACAGATCAGACACTTGATTGCAATGTCATCCGAGAAGGAATTAGGAAGTTGCTATAAGGAAATTACAAGAGTTCGGATATTTCACATCTTGATCTTGAGATTTTGAATCTTGCCATTCACATGAAGACATCACATAATCATGGGCAAGTTGCCAAAAATGCAATCTTGACTTGTCTCAATATGTCAATTCAAATTAATAGCATTTGATATCAGATAAATCAGAGCATTAACCTAGGAAATATTGAGGCCCACATACATGGTAACCAAAAGAGCCTTCCATTTAGCTGATTCATCTGGTGAGGCATTTCAAGCATTAAATATTGATGGTGAGATGAAATGGATGAGCCCTGGTGTCCATCATATAATCATGGAATTCAAATCCATCTTTGTGTCTTGAAAGACGTTCTCAACCAGGTAGCGGTGTGGCTTCTTGTAGATCCATTTATAAAGAAAATCAAGTGAGAGAGCTCTACTCTTCCTCTTCACGTTTTTGAGTTTCTATCTGCTCAGTGGTGATGATGTCACAGAAGTGATGTCACAGAAGTGATGTCACAGAAGTGATGTCACAGAAAAGGTATCCAGTGTATTTTAACATAAGGATTCTCAAGTTTTTGACAGATTGGGACAATTTTTATTTCTAATGGAATATTAAAATATTGGCAGGTCATCAGGTTGCTGTAAGAACTTCACTTAGTGAAGGCTGCTGTAAGAACTTCACTTTGATTGATCAAATGTTTCATTTCTGTTGTACAAGGCTCAACAACCTCACATTTAGTTTTCAAGATGGCAATATTCTAACATTTCAAAGAACTAAAATTGTTTCCTATTTTTTTTAATTATTAATTTTTTAAAGTGACCTGTTCCCAATCCTTTGATGTCTTGCCAAACAAGTTAATATTTCTTTTGGAGCCTATTTTCCATAAGATTCTTCTCGTGACATTCTTAAATTAGTGGGAGGAAGTTTTGAAAAATGATATTTTTCTCCTGCACAGAAGTATTGCGAGACCTGATGGTTGTTTCGAACTGTATGGTGGTGCCACCTGGGATTTCATGCAAAGCCTTGCTGACAGATGTCACTCCAGCATGATTAGAGGAGAATAACAATTTAATGAGAACCAGTGAACATATATATCTAAGGTTCTAGATAGTTTGCGTAAACAATATCTTTGAATGTACAAAGTCTTAAAAGAAGGACCAGATGTTGAATTTAATTCTTATTCTATTTATTGGCAATGAGTCAAAATACATATTGAACCTTTAAACTAATTGGAAAGTCCAGGCAGACCAGTTTCATTATTATGCAATGAGGCCAAAATAAAGACAGATTTTGCATAATTGCAACAAAGATTTATTTTACAGTTATTGGATGTTTCTGTCTGTTTATATGAACTATATTCATTAAGTGATAAGGAGGTATCATTTAAGTGATTCTGTTTGTTACCAAATACACCATGGAAGGAAATAAAACCATGGAAGGAAATAAAACCAAATACACCATGGAAGGAAATGACCAAATACACCATGGAAGGAAATGATCAAATACACCATGGAAGGAATTGATCAAATATACCATGGAAGGAAATGACCAAATACACCATGGAATATAACCAAATGTACCATGGAAGGAAATGACAAATACAAGCTCACATTCCAAACACAAAATGCAATTGAAAATTTTGTAAAAGCATAAATTTTTACCATTCTCCCATTCTAATAAGGAAGCTTAAGGCAACTGATATTTAAATTTTTTTATTCATGAAAATATTCATGAAGTTTACAATTTAATGGTGTAGAGGTGGTATTGAGATATACTAATCTACTATCTTATCATTAATATTGATATCATCATTATCATCATCCTATTCAAGTTTCACCGTCAATTCATCAGTTTGAAGCCTGCAATCCAGTCCAAGCCGATTATATCATTGTATTGTTGGAGCACTACGAGAACCAGGGTCTGATCTTGTCAGTATTTCAGGTCAAATTACCATGTGTCATCACTGTGATCATAGTGCCCAATTAGCGTTCAGATAAACTGTGTGAATTTATGATGTGAACTCTGAATATAGCCCACATTCACCACCCTTTGCATGATCTGTGGTTGACATTTCATGAGAATCGGGTCTTTTATCTGGGAGAGAAGTACATGCGATGATAATTTCAAGAATATGATCCTGTTATGATTTAACTTGGCCAGTATCAGCTCCATATTTCTCAAACCATTTATGTGCCAAACATAACAGTTTTAAGGTACTTAAATGTTGTGTCACTTCCTGATTTTAAAACACACACAAGTTGAGGATTACTGACCTTGATTTAGAACGAGCCTAACTAAACAGTGTGGGAATGCTGCGTTTACATTTCCCACTGCTGTTAGTTGCGCGGGATGATAGCTTACTCCAGCGGTCTTGGTTTAGCTCCACTTCAGGCAGACTGATATTGACTGACAAAGTCTACACATGAAAACTTTTCCTTCATAGTGGTGTAATGTTGTGATCCTGGTTAAGAATTATAAGTTCTCACATCAAGAAGGAAGAAATAACCCTTTGCATTATGGATGATTTTATGAAAATTACAGGGTAAACTCACAAGATGGATAATATTGGACGGAAAATATCTCAGGCTATGTAAATACTGTGCCAAAAAATTAGGATTTTCTCTACCCTACAGTCAATGTATTGTAGTTAAAGGAATTTTGAAGATGGCAGCATGTGGCTTAGCGTGTTTTGGGGACAGTTTGTTTCCTAAGCTAAATCACATAACTTGACAGACACAGTTTATGACGGGGCTCCCCCAGTTCACACAATGGGACCTGTCAGAGGTGAAGCTTAGGCTGGCTATTTTCAAACAAGAGCTCATCTTTATTGGAAGTAGGCCATGCAGGATCTTATAGAGCTGACGAAAATCCCACCCAGGACAAGCCAGGATAGTTTACAACACAAGGCCTCGGTGTTCATAGGTGCAATCACACATAAATGTTTCACAGACACGTATTGGATTTACACTAAATGAAGGAGATTATTTATATGTCATGGTTTTATATTTTTGACTGGAGCATTTAGTTAAGTTTGTGCCAAGCCCAAGGATTACCTTATTTGTTACGTAGGATGGCATTGATATTTGATAACAGTTTACAAGATTGTGTTATGGAATTGCCTGATTTGATCTGAAATATCATACAAGGAATATCCTGTTTTGTTTTACTCATGTTTTTTTCCCTAGTATTTGCCACAGTGATTTATTCATTAAAATGTAAGGCACAAACTGCTCAAATACATATTGATCAATATGCACCATATGTTGATTATTTTAACACTTTATACTTTTAATGTATTCATGCATTGTGTACATGAACTGAAGTCAGAAAGTTGGATTTGACTGTTATTGAAGTTGTGTGAGGGACAACATATATGATACCTAGCTGCAGTATTTGGAGGTAATTAGAGATATTTCAGACACCTTGCCACAATACAGCATAAGTGCTCGTTCTGGACTGATACACTTATCAGATTACCTAACAGAAAGTTATGTAAATATTATGATTTCTGGTTCAATACCTTCCACTTTGAAGTACCTTGTATGTATACCAGCGAGACATGACACAGCTGTCAAAACCAAAACCAAAAAAAAAAAATACACAACCTGTACTCTAGGCCAGGCCTCCGGGGATTAAACATATCAACAGGGAATCTCAATGACTGAAGATAATTTTACAAGAAGATGAGATTGAGGATAGGGGCCTTCTTGAATGGGAACTTTTGAGGAGGTGATTTGTGATAGGCAGCCTATTGTTTGGGGACAATTAGATGTCTCCGGTGTGTGAACTAAGTGGTCCTATGAGCAGACCCTACTGACCTCGTTGTGGTCCCCTCTGTTGTGAAACGGGATATTTCCAGGCCATTATCTCGGGTATGCATCTGTGCTGAGAGAGAGAGGGTCTACCAGCAAGCATGGCCACCGGTATATTATACAGACCTCAAGCTGTTTTAGTGTTTTCTATCAAGCAATAAAAAGAAAATAACATAAAATTTGCCAGTGGATAATTTAAACTGGATTTTACGACAAACATATAAAATGTTGATGGCTGATGGAAAGGAGGATATTTGTTGAAGAGTTGGATGTTGAACCCTCCTAAGCAGCAGCGGAGTGTTGTTCTAAACTTGTGCATCACTCCAGGGAGAACTTGTTGCACCCTTCATACACCGGGCAGATAACCTGCTGGAGTGAGGTGGATAGAGAAGGGGAAGTTATGTGGCAGGGTCTTCTTCTTGGTGGTATTGACTGACTGCACAGTGTCAGGGCTCTCTGGTTCCCTGCTTTGTGCTGAACCTTCCTCTTGATTCTGTGTACTACCGTGCATAAGCCATTATTATAAAAGCCACAAACTTTTCTCAGCTTTGACACTTGCATACCAGCGGATCTGAGCTGAGGAGAAGTGAGCCAAGCAGGTTAAGCAAGTGATCTATCAATCAACCCGGGTCAGCAATGACTAGGAGGTCCGTTGTGTGATTCAGGGGTTTGCCTGAATACCTTGCTGCATAAAAAGCGGCGATAATTTTCACCTGAGTGACTCTACGGACGTGGGTCGTTGCAATGTTCCGTCGACGGCGGCTGATGCTATGCCACGGTGGGAGCGTAAGCTCATGTAACGTGGGGCTCATACAGGACTCGCCCAGTTACGATGGAGACGAAGAAATGAATCAGTTGTTACGGGAAGAATCAGACTGTTCCTGTTGCGGATACTTCACCATGAGACCCAACGCCTTCCAACGCATGCTCAACTTTGTCAAAAGGTAGATTACAGCACTTCCTTGTCTTGATTTAGTGCAATTTGTCTGCCAGGTGCAGTGGTGCCACTTCACAAGATAAGTCACATATGCTCTAGATAACACTCTTGGTATCTTCATGATGTCTCAAGACTGAAGCCATCTGGGAATGTACTTTGAGATGCCACTCATATTTTCTTACATTGAGATTTTTTTAAATTGTTAAGAATATGGAATACAGGTTAATTGCTCATTTATCAAGAAAAATTAAACTTAGACACAGATTCTATTGATTTCTTGGAGAAAACTGAATGAGGTAATCATACTGACGTCAACACTTTGACACTGAAAATAGATATGTGTTCTTGAAAAAAAAACAACATCAAAAAAATTATTCTGATTCCAAGATTTGTTAGGAATGCACAATCTTTTTTTTACAATAAAAAAATTAATTTGTTCAAGTTTTATACCACACATCCTCATTCATCAGTTCAGATTGTTTTTTGTGTGTTAAAGATGGTCAGTTAGTTGTTTTCCTTGTCAAACCCAGGGATTCCACATTTTCATTTTCATGGAGTTCTGATCGTATTGAGTGTTTTATATGATTTAAGTCCCTTGCATCCAGTTGGAATTTTCAAAGTACTGGCAAAATCTGAGTTGCTATTTGGGTGAACAGTATAACACAGGCCAATGGTTTTATGGCTAAACTACGAAATACAATCAACAACTTACATGCCGTTTCCATTATATCATCGTAAATTGACAAGCCAACTCAAGTAAAAGCATACGTTCCTATTGCATATTGAAATATGGCAATATTTATAGCCCATCAAAATGGTGCAAGATTTTAAAGCATCTCAGTCAAGATAAATTTATTTTTCTTCTCAATGATTTGTTTAATAATATGCAGTCCTCATCATTTTACACATAGGCATGGAGAAGGAATAGTATTGTGCAAGTTTTGCTCATTTATTTATCAAATATCTTTTGTTTGATTATGTTTTTCGCTTGTCATTTAGAGTGAGAAAGGTTAAAAGTCATTGATTGTGGCTACTAAAAAAACCAAATCTGTTATTTGGTTGACTGTAATCATGCTGTAGGGTTGTGCTGAAGTAGCTTTACGGTATTATAGCTTGTTACACCTGAGGCAGGTGGAGAGGTACAAGCCAGTCCTCAGGCTCTATACCGTATTCTCCCTCAAAGAGCTATTTTACCTGGTGCAGATAGTATCATACACCGTGAGAAAGTCCCATCTATCCTTGGCGAGATAAAATGCTGTTTAATGACAGCAATGTTTATTGTTTAGGAATAAACAAAGGTCACAGTCTGATTAAACATGAATAATACTTGTATTTTTTTTGGTGATGAAAATGCTAGAAACCAACTACAAATAAATCTCCCTCCATGTGATGCAGGGCTTGACATTAACACTGGACCCGGAACATCTGTAACAGTATGGGTCAGTGGATTTAATATTCTACTGGCCGACATTTCAGTGAATATTTCTTATATTTTCATTGTTTTATGTGAGGATTCACTTGTTGCTTGCTAAAAGGGCCATTAGATCAGAGAAAAGCCTATCCTTTTGGGCCAGGTACAAAATCCTTAATGCTAAGGCCTGTAATGGTGGGGGGACAGAGGAAAGTGGAGGTGCATTAATAGAACACAATATGGTTGTAGTAATAACAGTAGTCCACAGAGTGTGGAGGGTCGACAGACACTGGTTCTCTCTCCCTTTATGTTTTTGTTTTGTTTTTTCTTTCTTTCTTTCTTTTATTTATTTAATTATTTTTGGTTTTTCTTTATTTATTGTGTGCGAATATTTGTACATGGCAATCTCACTGTTCAACTTTTGTTTGCTTATAGAAAATTTAATCAGGATGCTACTGCATGTTTTTTAAGTGTGAAATTCTTAGAAACATCTGTATGTATGTGAATCTGCATGATGGCAAAGTGATGAATTTATCAATTTTTACTGTGTGCAATTTGCCTTGTGATATTAAAGACACACATTTAATCTTGTCCAGGAGCAATTTTATTTTAATGCTTGCAGCAATTTAGCAAAATGAGCATGCAATGAAACTAGCTTATATGACTTTTATGCAAAATACATAGACAAATGTGAGTTAACAATAACAAATTAAAACTGCACTTATTGACAGGGTTATCATATATTTGAATAAGAATGTGGTTCTTCATTTGATAAGAGGTGTCAATATCAGATTAAAATCTAGTTATTACTGATCATGCGGATAAACATGAAAACAAAACATTTGGGAAAATGACATGAAATTGTTTAAAGGTCAATATCTGGTGTATATCAAGTATAAATTTTAAATGTCAACTTTCCGTGTCAGAAATATGAACGAGAAAACTGGCACAAAAAACTATATTTTTGATATACCGTACTACAGATGTTCTGAGTCGGTATGAAATAAGTGATCATTGTCCATTTCAGCCAGACAGCAAAATGATCATGACATACGATTTACAATCCAATGTGTTGTCACAGATTGGCACCTGACACATTCTGAGTAACCAGATCAGTTTTCATACAGTTGTGTTCTGCATCATATGATCTGGATGAAATATACTAACTATGACTTGGATACATCATATGGTAACGAAATTGAACATATCGTATTTGCTAACCTGAATCGGGAAGTTTTGAAAGATTCTACTTGACTGAGCTTCAACCCTCTCCCTGTATGGACCCTCACGGTATAAAAAAGGGTGCATAAGGGATGGTACCAGTCAAATATCAACCAGATTTGAAAAGAAATCTTTTTGATTTTTATTGGAATAATATAGATATGATTTTAAAAAGATTTGTTTAAATACAATGATTGAAATATGAAAGGGCATTTTTGCAACAATTTTTGCAACAATTTCAGTGGCCACATGAGGTCGACTTCAGGTCAAGTGTTTTAATCAGTTTGAAAGTAACACTGCCAGCAGTGGGAATCAAACCCACCAGCTCCCGTCCTCCACTTATATAACCAAGAAAGGCACAGTTGAAGTGTGATGAGTGTTAGATGTGTGAAGAGATACCAGTTTGAATGGCAGGTGATTTTATTAGATATATAAGTGGAATCAATAGTCATGGGCCTGATAAAAGTATATTGTCTACATGATATAAGGGCCATCATCATTTAGTGTCATCATTTATTGCGTGTTATCACGGGTCTCTATCATATTCTGACTACCTCTGAGGCAGCTATGCGGTGGAACCCATCTCGAGCTCATGGACTATTCTCTGTAAATCATGGGCTCCAAAATAAGTGTCATTCACAAAAGACAAACTAGAAATAGTCTGTCAATTGAGCCCACAGCTTCTGCATACAACATTAGATTTAGGTTTGTGTTGGAACTTTGAGCTGATTTGCAATATGAAAGCTGATTTCAGAGTTGAAATGGTTGAATGGCACAGGTGGAGTCATATTTAATGAGATTTGGGTGTTCTATGCTGACCAGTGGTTGTCAATGTGGTTGCAGGTTTCACGGTAGCAGTAGCGATTCAGATCGAGGCCAGTTCCGGACACTGAGGTCGCAGGATCGGGAAGAGTTGGAAGGCGCCAGTTCTGGCTCTAGTCCGCGGTCAAGCACTGCCAGTTCACCGCACCTCCAGCGACGGTCTCATCTCGACACTGCAGGAGTACCTAAAAGTAAATCTCAAGATTTCCAACCAGGTTGGTATTGCTAATGTGATCATTTATGTGAGGGGAGTAAGTCAAGGATACAATTTCTCTGGACAAAATATCAATAGAATTACTTGGGATGTTGCTTCAGTATGAATTTTAAAATCATTTCAAGCTTTATAAAATGGATAATGAAATAAATTGTTTTTAAAGATCACAAGAAAATTTTGTGAAATAATTAGAACTGGTGTGTATTAGTGGATTAAGAATTTATGATAACTGGGCTTGTTTTTCCGGTATGGAGAAGTGAGGTATGCATGTGTGTCCAGAGGATTTTTAGCCAACCACTGGAATAGAGATCTGTACATGTTTCCTGTTTCCAGGTCACAATGAGCCGGCTCGGTTGGAGGGGGACCTGGAGGAGGAGCTGGCTGCCTCCAGCGCCGCCTTGAGGGAACTCCAGCATGAACACACGCAGCTCTCAGACGAGATGATTCACACCAAGAGGGCGCTGCTCAAGCTTCAGGACCTGGTCAGTCTCACGTGTGGCGCAGTCAATTCTTTATATCTGATTTTAACTGCATGTAGATTTGTTCAGGTGACACAATCCATACACAGATAGTAGGGATGAAAAAATTCCTTATATACCCAATTTTACCGGAATGTAAATTTGTTCAGGTGATATATTTTTTCCACAAAGAATGGGGATAAATATTTGCATTTACATAGATATTTGGTTCTATTTCTGTCTCCGTTGCATTTATTTTGTGGCATCTTCTGACATCATTAAAGTGTCAATGGCAATGCAGATGTTTATAACATCAGCATTCTGCTGCAATGAAAGCAGAACAAAATAAGCCTCTCTCTGAACATAGTGGGAAATAAGGTGACCATTTTAAATTTTGTAGAATTTAAAGGACCACTCAGCATTTGTTAAATGTTCTTCCACTGACGAGAAAAACATTAGCACGAAATGTGTATGGAACGTAGAACACCTTTAACATCGTTAACAGGAATCCCATCAGTTATTGCAGTCATCACCTTTTTATTTATCAATGAAAGCTGAGAGAGTTAGAGAATTGACTACCTCTGCAATCCAGAATAGGGGCTGAATCATTTTCTCATAATTAAAAAAAATAATTCTCATTTTGTAATATTTGATAAATAAAAAATGGTATTTTCTGATGTGATGGTTCAGAGAGTAAAGGCTGTTAAAGAGACCTATTTGTCATTGGATTTTTCCCATTGTTAATGTGTGTGTGTGTTTTGTTGCAGTTATTAAGTGGTCAGCCGCCGGACGGCCAGGAAGCAGAGGAGTGCATGCCTTGTGAAGGGTCAACGCCCGACGAACAAATCGTGAGTCTCAGCAATCAAGATTCTGATACATTGGAATGCCTGGATAAACCATTCTACTTGTGTAGATTTGTTTGAAAAAAAAAATGCTGAAAAATGTACAGCATACATCTACCAGTCAAGATTCTGATATGTTGGAATACCTAAAAAAAACACTCTCTTATGTACATTTGTTTGAAATTTTAAAAAAAATAATAATAATTTTAAAATATCTGAAACATGTTTGGTATTGTTGAATAAGCAAGTCAAAGAATATAGTTTCATGTTTTAGAATGAGAAATATATCAAACACTTTCCTGGTAGAGACTTGTTTTTAAACTCAACTATTTTTTTTTTACTAATAAAATCAACTATTTCTAAAAGTAATGCAGAAGTGATGTAAATGTGAATATTTGTGGTGGTTGCAGGTGGTATTACAGAGTAAACTACTGCAGTCAGAGGAGGTGTGCAAGGAATTACGGGAGGAGTTATCACGGGTGAAAAATGAATGTATGCAACTACAGGGCACTAAGGTAAAGTAATCCCATTTATGAGCATGACAGTAATATAATTCATTATGCTGGCTTTGACTTTAAGGATTTTGGTCACTGACCCAGAAAATGTAGACTGTTTTTGGTTCCACAAAATAAGACAAGTTTGTCACAGTTTGCTGGCCCATAACATTAACCAGGAAAGAAATATGAGAAATAGTTCATTGAAATCAGGGCAAGTGTCATTTTAAAACTCTGCCTTGGAGGCCGTTGAATATCCATTTAGATACAAATCCATTGCTTATATCAAAGAATCCCATTGAGAAATAGTGTTAAATAGATATATCTCCACACTCCAGTTTGAGACAAAGGGCATGCAGTGAGGAACAGTGCCAAAACTTGTCTTAATGCCCGACATCACTAGCAAAAATATGGCTTTGTCTTGTAATGACATAATTTTAGGATATAACTTTTGATGCAATGCAACAATCACATACGCAATTTGGAGATTATTTCTGAGCTTTTTCAAAGATCAGTTTTTAACAATTTACACTTTGAAAAGAGCAAACCCCCAGATCCCCTTGTATTCTTAACTGCTGTAGACAACAATATACGTTGCTGGCTTTGCCACAAGTATTGCTTGGCTTGGACCCAGGTCATCGCACAGATTTCATAAATGTTATGGTTTTACTTGTATAGTTAGACTTCTCTTGATAATGACTTCTGATGATAAAGATGTGACGATGTACAATGTTTGGCTCGTGATTGTAGGCCGCATTCCAGCAACGCCTGAGTGAACAAGACGAGTCATTAATCAAAATGAAAGCTGAACTATTACGAGTGGGCTTCGCACAGCAGAGTTTAGAAACTGAGAAGGTATAGTTATTATTTATATAGTTGCTTTAGTTGTTTTGTATAAAAAAGGTTCTGTATTGCTGTGGTATTTTTCCCTTAACCTTTGATAACTTGTTGAATTTTCTCTCATTTTTTTTCTACTTTTTAGAGAGATTTAGAAAAGCAGGTATCAGACAAAGACAGATTATCATCAGATTTACGGGTAAGTATTATTACTCATTAAATATGCAATCTTACAACATGAATCTATCAATTCATTGTTCTCAAAGATTTTCAATAGTTTTTAAAAGCTAAATATATATTTCAGTTTATATGTGTACAAATTAATATTTTCAGCGAGAAATACTGCATCGAGACAGACAGGTGGAAGATCTAATGGTGAGTATCATTAAAGCCGACATAGATTGTCCCATGCTGCATGGTCTTGGAATGTGGCAAGCTCGTTGTACAAAAACACAATATTCTATTTGTGTACCTCTTGTATGAAATAATCACTTTTATTTTCACAATATATCCATTGTTATGAAATAACAGGTTTGGCCTATAATCACGCTAATAAACGTAACAGTCAGGGTTTTTTTGCCGTTCAAGATAAAAAGTTTGCTCTCAGTGCATTAAGATTTTGTTTTTCAGTTTGTTTTATTTGGGGCATGCTTATGGTTTGTTTTCAGTCCAGTCTACAATTACAGCAACAAGAAAAAGATAATGCTACACGCACATTACGAGCACAAATCACAGACCTGCATTCCAAGTTAAAACGAGTCGGGGATACCGAGGTGAGGCTTATTAACACTGCTTAGGCCTTTAAAAAACACAAACAAAAAAAACTTGTTTCTGATTTTCTACCTACCCATTGTTCAAAGACCCTTAACTTTTTTTCTGAATTACTATGCAAAAAGACAAAGTTTCAACAATAATTTAATGTATTTTACTCAGTTCTCAATATATTTTATAAAAAATAGAAATAAGGAATAAAATCTATTCCCAATTCTATTTTTTTAGGGAATATTATCAGAAACAAGATTTTAATTTTTTTGGGCCTTATCTCATATTATTCTTATTGATTAGGTTCATTATATGTGCATAAATATTGTGATTTTGGCATGTATTTTGTAATAGCATGCCATATTATATATTGATGTATTTTGGTGTTTACTCCATGTAATGCCTGAATATTTTTGTGTTTATTTACTCCCTGTAATAATTCCTTAATATTTTAAGATTGTACAACCTCTTAGAACATATTATGAAGTTCTACCAACATATACACACAAACAAACATTTCAAACCCCAAAAAGGCTTCATACTTAAGAAATACCTTCTTTATTTCCTGATGTTTTAATCAGTGATTCTCAATTTTTTTTAAGTTTGACAAATTCAAGAGGGGTTCCTTTTGTACAGGAAATTAATTGTAACACTTGAATGCACATATATATTTGATTAAATAACGCATGCACATATTTCAATATATGAGTGGCAATGTGCTTCATTCGGGGTTGGAATATTCATAACCAGCCATTGACAGCCAGGGAATAGTAATAAAAGAAATTAATTTTTTTTGGTAAATGATATCTTGAAAATTATAACAGTTTTCTTGTTTAAAACTCTCGTGACAAATGTAATTGTTGGATCCCATGTGTGAAGCTCTGATATATATGTGCGCTCATGTGTGACTGGTTAAGTGTGCCGGCTTTATTTATCAAGCAAGGGGATCAATTGACACCTATCAGGTAAATGCCAAGCGTTTTAGAGCAATGGTTGCGCTTGAGATAAAGTTCAACCATTGCTTACCACCTTGGTGCTTTGGCATTCTATCTGGTAGATATCACGTGATTTACCACCCTGTTTATGTGATCTCTGCCTGCATGACCCTGTACGTCTTGTCTGTCTGTCCGTGTGTAGGCCACATTGTCCGCCCGGGTGGCGTCACAAGATCGCAAAATGGCGCGGTTAGAAGGCAAGATCCTGCAGACGCAGCCGTATGACACCGCATCGTCGTCGCGCCCATCCTCGGCCAGATCTGCCCACGTAAGGCTACATCCCATACACGGCATCCTCTCCACACTGTACAAATAACAAATAATTACACACTGCCTCCCTGCCTCTGCATATATGTACATATCCACTGTGTAGTATTGCACTAAGAATATATAGAATGTAATATTTAATTTGTTAGTAAAAAAATATAAGTTATGTTATTTTATGTTATGTGAGAACTTTATAAGGTATGTAATGAAGAACTAGAACCTTAAATTATGACAATCTTAAATAAACAGAACACTATATGAAATTTTATAAAGTAGGGTGATGAAGAGTTAGAACCTAAAATTATGAAAATCTT